>JAQPZY010001570.1:3882500-4384940 GCA_029931535.1 Margaritifera margaritifera | reverse complement strand
CTCAAGACAGTAAAACTACAAGATATGATAGCCTTATTCGTTTTATACACTGTCTTCATAGTCTTGCATACTCGTATGAGATTTATCTGACTGCCTGAGGTAGCAGTTACCGGTAATTGAAGTTCATTCAAAATCAAACCGATTCATTCCAAGTGGTATAGTTTTGCATGGGATTAACAAAATTAGACTGTAACGGGATTTTTGTATAGCGTCTATAGGGACTGAACCCTACCCAGAATCTATTTTCCTTCGGAATCAAAGTCATGGCAAACTCAATTCTCAGTGATGTTTTTTGGAAGCTGTGATAGCTCAGTTGGTAGAGCGTCCAATTCGTAATCCTAAGGTCAAGGGTTCGATCATACATGCCCGGGTTGGCTTCCTTGGTGTGTCCTTGGGAAGGCACTTAGCTTCCATTTCTTTGGAATGATATACACAATAATGTTTTAATAAGTACTGTAAAAAACTAACCAGCCAACCTACTGTAATACTTATGATCTGATATTATTAGACTCTGAGGTTGATAATTTGAATATTGACTTTCAGTTTGGTACAAGAAAGTGCTTATTATGTCATGTTGGTGTTCATAAAGTGTCTTTATATCGAACCTATTATTTCTTTTTACGTGTTTAACATGGTTGATCTTTTTTTTCTTTCAATTTAATGCACGAGACCTAATTTTATCATTGTGCATCTTTACGTTCCAGAACTAGAACTTTTCTGATCTATAGACAAAATAAATTAGCTGAGGGCCTCAAGGGAGGCTGGATACATTTGTATTCTAATTGAGCTACCCACATTAAATAAAGAATTCTTCTTCTTCTTCTTCTTCTTCTTATTATTATTATTATTATTATTATATGTAAGTTTTCTAAATTTCCCTCTTCCTTTTAAGGAAAACAAAGAGCCTCAGATTTATGACTTAAAATCATAGATTTTTCAGCATGTCAGTTTGGAAATATACCACAAAGTGTCAGGGTATTGTTACTGTCAATAAGATAATGAAACATGGCATTGGTTTATATAAATGCATGTGGAAAAGTATCATATTGCAACAATGGAGGAAAATCAATAAGCAAATTTTCCTTCTCCTTTGCAGAAAAATGGGAATCTTTTTGGAGATGAAAAATTTACTTGGCTTGTGTCCATTAACTTTTGACATGCCATGATATGAAAAACACTAAGGAGCAATTGTTGCATTTCAAGTGGATAGACTGGAGGCTGCAGTTTTTGACTGGTGCTTGTATACAGAAGATTTATTGTTTATTCATCTGTCTCATGCATTATTTAAATATGTTACTCAGACATTGTTCTAAGTCCTGGATGAATAATCCAATTACCAAGAACTATGCTTCTGATTCCAACTTCAGATTTGGAAATGTTTTGTGGATGAATAGTCAATCTTTTCTGATGCTAACCCTTTTACTAGCCCTCCAGTTAACAGTTCCAATTTGTCAGTCTTGCTACGTTTTTCCACCAGGAAAAGAGGACCCCTGTAAGAATGCGCAGTGTAACTATGGAGCTATCTGTGTTTGCTCAAAAGATGACAAAACATCACGTTGCCAGTGCCAGGAACGCTGCGACTCATATGGTGATAATGTGGGAAATACTCCAATCTGTGGGAATGACAAAAATTATTATAAAAACTTCTGTGAACTACAGCGGGCATCATGCAAGAAGATGGAGGAAATTAAAGTAAAATATTATGGCAAATGTGGTAAGTTTATGTTTCTAATACATTATTACATTATTTGTCTTGTATGTATGTATGTATGTATGTATGTATGTATGTATATATATATATATATATATATATATATATATATATATATATATAGAGAGAGAGAGAGAGAGAGAGAGAGAGAGAGAGAGAGAGAGAGAGAGGATATTTTCTTTTCCAACTTAACGGATATATTTCATAGATTGGTACCAAAAAAAAACATTTTTTTTAACGAGTTGTAAAGCCACAAGTTAAAATATATATTTTTTTTTGTACCACAAGATGAAATATATCCCATATTTAAACATGAAAAGAAAATGTTCTTTTTATTATATACCAAAACTTGCTCATAAATCGAAGCTTAGAAGATTAAATTCACTCTTCAGCAGACACTGCCACCCCCTTTTTGTAAATTCACCTCCCTTTCATAGGCTGATCATATAAATATTAGCAACTTAAGAGAGGAATACGATTGTAGTAAATTACATTTTTGACATTTTGTAAACTATTTGATCCTATCTGACCACACAACAAGTCCAATTCAGCAATTCATCACTGCAGGTTTATCATTGTCGTCAAGTTAGTAAGGGAAATAACTTCATAGAGATGTGAATGGCCTCGAGTTAAATTTCTTCAGCAAAAAATAATTTCCATATCTGAAAGGTAAGCAGTGTACATTTATTTGTTCTAGCTCACAAAGTGCTCCTTTCTCTTGCTACAGGTATAACTTATGTAGGCGCACACAATCATGTGTCGCATGGCATGATGGGAAATCTTGTATTTTCACATGTGAAAATATAAAGATATATTTTTACATGTGAAAATATATGAATGAAAAAAATATATAAATTATTTCACCAATATATATATATATATATATATATATATATATATATATATATATATATATATATATATATATATATATATATATATACACAAACACACAATCAAACCTGTCAACAGCGGCCACCCATGGGAAAAGGCAAAACAGGCGGTTGTACACAGGTGACTTTAGTGCACAGGTTCACCTTTTAAAATTTGATTTTGAACAAAAACCATGCAATGAATATCATTATCATTATTATTATTATTATTATTATTATTATTATTATTATTATATCAATATTGTTTTATGTGCACTATTCAACAAAATCATAAAATATGCATAAATGTTGTTCTCTCCCAAATTTTTGTTCCACACAAGATTACTGTATTCTGCTCACTTTAATCCATTCTTGAATTAAATCATTGCTGACTTGAAATCATAACTGATTTTAGTTTGTTTTGTGCACCATGACAAAACAATAATTTCACTACTGACTTACAACTTACATATGACTTGAAACAGCTGTTTACGCTTTTAAAATAATATCTGGATAAGCCAGTTGCACAACTCGCTGAGATCAAAAGAAAGTCAGCTTTTGTGAGAAGCCAAAGATGAATAGGAAATCCAAAGAAGCAATATATGGCTTTTCTTTGTGACCCATGAACCGAAACTTCGCCTGCCTTTACAGTCAAGTTTTAAATATTGAATAACCCCTGCCCTTAATGAAAAGGGATGTAACTCAAATCTCTTCTCAAAGATGAACTTTTTTTTAGAGATAGCTTTAATTCACAGGCAATAGATGAAGATATTGAACTATACCTGTCACACTGGCACATAACTGCTGCGATAGCACAACTACCTTTCCCACCATCCAGCAAATGAATTGCTTCAACCTTCTACCATAATGATAAAAACTGCCTCACTTTCGAATTTGACATATTAACATCTTTGAGTTACACTATCAGCGTGACTGGAGTTACAAGTACCAGTGAGATAAGAAATGTCTGCACATCAATTCACATAATATTCCTTTGTCTAAGCAATGCCTTCCTCATGAAGCAAAAATTCAGTTTGCATAGACTGGGCAGTCACTCTAGATATACTCCAGTGACAGCTTAAGGCATGGAGAAGCCATTGTGTGGTTAGGAAACACCTGGCAGCTGACTGTGGAAGGCAGGTGACCATTACATACAGGATGTTTATATAGGAAATTTGCCAGGGGGAAATTAGAATGGCCATTGGGAACAGGTGATTAGTGAGTAAAGGAGACCGTTAGGACATCTTTGACTGTATATATATATATATATATATATATATATATATATATATATATATATATATATATATATATATATAAATGGAGAGAGGGAGAGAGAGAGAATATTTTGTTTGGGAATCATCAGGATTACAGGACCAAGCCACAGGAACAGGCCGAGGAAGCCTCACATTGGATTTGGCATAAGAGAGAGGAACGATGGAAAAGCTAATTGGTTTTGGGCTGAGTCTGATCAGTTCAGTCAGCGCACCTGGAGAGTGCTTTTGGTCAGCACCAAAACACTAGTGGAATGGGGATCACCACCTGATCCCCATATATATATATATATATATATATATATATATATATATATATATATATATATTATGGAGAGAGTGGGGATATTTTGTTTTAGATTGTTAATGTCAGATATAATTTAACATATGGTACAAAAAAGGTGATTTTATTTTCTTTCTAAAAGTTCAACATCTGTAGGCACACACAATCAAGCATCTCATGACATAATGAGCAATCTTTTATTTTTACATGATAAAATATAAGGATATATATTTCACATCAAAAAATATAGGAATGAAAAAAATATAACAAATATTTCATCGATAATGTTCTATTTTAATAGTAGTAATACAGGCTATTATTACATTGCTATTGCTTTTTCTGGCACTAGTCCCCAGTCCAAGGTGAAAATCGCCTCCTCCAATTAGTTACTAGTAATTGGAGGCCTGGAACAAAAACAACTCAGTCACAGTCTGATGCCCTCGTCACTTCTGTCCATTTGGAATATTATTCTTCAATTCTGTGGACTTCGTGTGGTAAAATGTGTCTTTGGGTGCTCAAGAATTTTGCTAACCGAAGTGTTTTTGCTTCATTTTTGATCAGCTGAATCCATTTTTTGTATTGTATTTGACCTTTTCTCCCAGTTCCTGAATTTTATTTAAATTTAAATTTAAAGTATCTCCCATTTGTATCTTGTGCACATGCTAGTTAAGCAGTGTGACCATAAAGTTGTTCCTTTGTTTGGTACTGGTGTTAGGTTAAGTATTTACCTTTACAGGTTTGTTCCAGTTCATTGTTGTTTTGGCAATTTTCTTTCAGCAATGCTGCAAGAACTTGGCAAATGCGTGCATAAAAATGCTTGGTAGGACACCCCCCTCCACCAGTTTGGTATGTACTAAATGTGTGCACATGGACAGATGTCCTTTCTGTGCTATATAATGGCTGATAAAGTGTTGGATTTAGCTGAAACAGCTGCTCATGCTCCAACAGAAAGAATGAAGCAGTGTCTTCTTTGTGAATAGTCTCTTCCATGCCAGTGAGGAGTCAATGGCACTTATGCACTCAGTAAGTTGCCAGCTCTCTAATTCTGGGAGTGATCAGAGGCACTTCCCAGTACACAAAAGTTGCCAGATTGTTTTGGAGGGGGATAATGGGCACTTCCCAGTTAATGCAAGTCCCCAACACCTCTGAGCAAGCCTCATGTTTCCAGCATGAGGGAAGTGAACTGCAGTCCACTTCTCCTAGCTCATCAAAGGGATTGAGATTGTCAATTGTGTCAGGTTTCCAGGGCAGGGACTCCTCTTAATGATCTTTATCACTCATCCGATCTTTGACCAGTCACTGGGTACTGGGTTGAGCCACTGGTCATCAGGTACAGGATACCAGGCACCAGGCACCGAGCAAAGTGACAGATACCAGTGAACATGTACTGGGTACTGGGTCTAGGCACCTGGCACGAGTTACTGGGCAGGTCAGATACCAGTCACCAGGTGTTTTGGCAGTACAGAACCTTGTGCTTTCCTGATCAGGACCAGAGAGCACCTGCCTTTTCTAAGGAAAGGGAACAGGTCACTAAACACCCCTTCCCATTTTCTGTTTCCTTTCATTCCCTATGGGGCTTGGTAACTCACACCACCAGGTGGTAAGTCATGGCACTGTGGATGAGTTTCCCATGGCCTCATTGACCAGTGGACATGGCAAGCAATTGGCCCTCTCCATCTACCCCTTCAGTTCATTATGAAAAGAAAAAGAGGGGGACTGCCACCCATCTCTGCATCAAGAAGGGATTACCAATCAACTTCTCTGAGGAGAGAGAAGGTAACAGACAGTCCTGTCTTGCCCTGCCAACAGAAACAGAATGATGAACTGTCAACTATAGTGTATTGTAATGAGTTTGAGGAGACCCCAACTGAGTTGTTGCCATTTAGTGTTCCCATCTCCGGCCCTTTCTGGGAAGGTGATGGAAGATGAAGATCTGTGGAAATTTGACAAGGTAGTAAATTAAGTTTTCCACCTTCTGCCCCTGGATCTGTATCCTAAACCATCTGGGTCTTCAGACATGAAAATTCATCCCAGTTTGGAAATGCTCTTAGGGATGCAGAAAAAACTCTTCTGTTGCTTCCCTGCTTGACCATGCTAAGAGGTATAGCACAGGAACTGGCACATGGTCAAGAGGCAGTCAGATAGCAGAAGGGTTGGTCAGTCTCATGTACCACCAAGCAACCACTGCTTTCAGTGGGTAGTTATATGGTTCACTCACCAGCTTGGCCGATTAAGCCTCCAAGCCTGGATTTGGGAACGTCAAAGGTAGGTATCGCCATGGAAATCTGGTCTTGCATCGCAGTCAAGATGCTCAAAGTTATGAAACTTAAGGCATGCACCTTAGATACCATAGCTTTGCATGCCAATCTTTTCTTGAAAGGCTTCCTTTATATGTTTCAAAAGCGAAGCCTTTTTCTCCAGCTGTCTTACAGAAACTCCTGGAGGCCATGGCCAAAACTGGAAGACACTTGCTCTTGCTGATGATGGTGCTGTCGGTTGAACTGTTCCACCTATGTAGGAATGCCACCTTGGATTCTTGAAGGCCTTGTGGGATCACAGCAAAGATCTGTTGAGGATGGCCCTCCTGGGTTTGGAATCCTTCTTTGGCGTGTTAATCATCCACGGTGGTCTCACAAGAGCCAAGATACTAGACATTGGCCATGGTTTCAGGCCTGGCTAAATTGGAAAAGAAGTGCCCTTAGCATGAAAGGTCTGTGGGTATCCCACATATACACTTTAACTGATAGTCCCAGCAGAAGCGTCAGTATCCTTTTAAAACTCATCAACTCTCTTTTGCTAAATAGGGTGGTTGAAAGGGCCAGAGCAGGAAACATATGGACTCTTCCATGTTTCAAAAACAATTTGGAAATTTTGCCTTATTATTGATTTTTCCCTATTAAACACGTTTCTTTGGGAAGAGTGTATAAAGATGGAACCATCAGTATGTCAGGAATGCCATAAGGCTGAATGACTAGGCAGTCTCCATAGACCTCCAGGATACTTATATACATATCCCAATCTTTCCAGCCAGTATGAAATTCCTGCAGTTCTGTCTGGACAAGTTCAGGCTCTTCCCTTTGGCCTAGTTTCCATGGCGAGAGTCTTTACCAGACTGACAGGAGTCATAGTGGCTTATTTGAGATCATTCTGGGCTCCTATCATCCAGTGTTTTTACAACTGGTTGATGCACAATGTTCTCTGACATATTACTCAGAGACTTATCACTCTATTGGAGGACAATGACTCATCTGGGTTTTATCCCCAGTCTATAAAAGTTGGAGCTGATTCCTTGTCAGAATTTCACCTATGTGGAGATGAATTTCCTCACAAATCTAGGGTCGATTTGTGTTCCTGCCAACAGGATTACACAGTTACTGTCAATCATCACAAGGTTGTTTGAGAGGATTTAATTGTCTGCTCACCTCTACCTCTCTTTTCTGGGGACCCTAAATGTGGCAGTGGACCTAGTTCCCCTAATAAGTCTTCATATGAGGCCTGCCCACTTGCTACTGCTAGCAAATTGGAAACCTCACAAGGACTCCTCTCAGATTCTATTGAAATCCAAAGTTTGTCACCACCTCAGCTGGTGGATAACTCAGGACAGGTTTGTGGCCTGGTTCTGATACACATCCTGCAACTTCACTACTTCCTGTATACTGATGCCTCATATTTAGGCTGGGGTGCTCACCTCGAGCCATATGAGGTAGCCCTTCAGGTGTTGTGGTCTGGGTAGGACTTTTTACTACATTTCAGCAATCTAGAAATGGTAGCTGTTTTTCTAGGACTACAATGGTATGTCAGTCACAGCGGCATTATGGTCATCATTGTTGACATGTCAGTCATGGTGTACCTCAGATGCCAAGGAGGCACTCATATCCCTTCTATTTGCCTGAATGTCAGGAGCCTCTTTTAATGGAAAGCTTCAGAGGTGATAACTCTCAGAATAGGTCACATTCCAGAAAAGAGGAATAATTAGTAGACAGACTGTCAAGGAAAGGATGGACAGTCCACACAGAATGGTCTCTGCATCAGTCAGTAGCAGAGAACCTTTTTTAGCTTTAAGGAAAGCCAATGACAGCTTTGGTTGCAAAAAGGCTTAACAACAAACTACCACTTTATGTCTCCCACCTTTCAGATTAATCTCTCAAGTTCTTCACAGAATCAAAACTTTGACATCATGGCCCATCCTAATAGTCCCTCTGTGCCACCAATGGTTGTGGTTCAGCAATCTATTTGACATATTGGTGGATACCCCCAGGGAGTTACTGCTGAGGAAAGATCTGCTGTCTAAGCACAGAGGGTCCCTCCTGCACAACAATCCACAGACTCCACCTTCATGCCTGGTTCATATCATCCACCAAGATCAATTTTAGAGCAAGGTTGCAGACTGCGTTGTTCAGGCTAGGAGGCAGTCGATCTTCAAGGTTTATGACACCGAATGGAGAGTCTTCTGTAATTGGTGCAGTTAGCAGGGCATTGATCTGATCTGCCCCTCTTTGACTGCAGTTGCGGATTGTCTTTTGTTTTTTTGCTCAGTTTCCACCATTATGGGCTATAGAGCAGTACTGTTTAATATTCTTAAGTTTTCGATGGGCTGCACCACTCGGTTGGACCTTCATCTCTCAGAGCTTGTCAGGTATTTTGAGCACAAAAGACCAGTTTCTCGCTCATTTATGCCTAAGTGGAACCTTTCTTGCATTCTTTGGTTTTTATCTTGACTTCCCTTTGAACCTCTGAGTGAGGCTTCTTTCAAGATTCTTACATTAAATATGGTCTTATTCCTTTCTTTAGTATCAGCTAGGAGGAGTGCAATCCATGGTGGGAGTATCAGCTAGGAGGAGTGCAATCCATGGTGGGAGTATCAGCTAGGAGGAGTGCAATCCATGGTGGGAGTGGGTTGCAAACTTTTCAATGGCAACTATGATTCAGTTTCTTTGACAGCCCTGCTTTCTAGCCAAGAATCAGCTATATTTTCTGTAGCTCCTGAACCAATTCAAATCCCAAGTCTCAGTCACATACGTGTTAGGAATGATTAGGTTAGATTTATTTGTCCCTTCAGAGCTTCATGTTTCCATCAAAAGGGAAATAAAATGGTTAGAAATGTCTCTTTCTTACTCTTGGATATTTTGACAGCCACCATTTTTTGGTGGACTAGTTTGACTATCAAGAGAACTCGTCAATCTCTCACTGATAGAGATCTTTCATTTATGAGAATCCAAGCCTATGTGTTTTGGGCTATTGCTGCATTATTGATCATTACTTGTTGGATGATATCATAAAAAGGCACCTTTTGGCAATCTCATTCCACTTTTTCCTCATTCTGGCTCCATTCAATGGTGCACCAGAGAGGCATTTATGCATTAGGCCCAATTGTGTCAGCCCAACAAGTTGTCAGCAAGTCATCTTACGGTTTGCAGTAACATTTTACTGGAAAGATGTTAAGTTATATTTGACAGCTGTTCTGGGGGCCATCTGACTCACTCCAGACTGGTTAGTCGGCAATGTAATAACAGCAGGTATTGTATTACTGCAATTAAAATCTGGTTTGAGGGGGGTCAAAACTAATTTTAATTATGTAATACTTACCTGATATTATTACCAGATTCCCTCCTCCATCTCCGCCTTTATGTCCATTAATCTTGATCCAAGTCAAAGAAGGATGATATTCCAAATGAATGGAAGTGACTAGAGCATCAGACTGGGACTGTTGTATTTGTTCTAGATCTTCAATTACTAATTGGAGGAGAGAATGTTCACCTTGGGCTGGGGACTAACACCAGGAAAAGCGATAGCAATGTAAAAATAGCATAAGTATAAAATAATTAAAATTAGTTTTACCTCCAAAATCTACATTGGGTTAATTTTTACCAAACATCAATAATCTACACAAAGATTGCCCACAATAATAACTTAAATAAGTTATCCTTACTCCATATATGTTGTCCTAGCAGCGGGAGGGAGAATATTGGTTTTTATGCTATGTATCTGTCCATCCATCACACCTCAAAGCCACAATAGCTCGAAAACTATCGAACCAGGCCAAACCAGATTGGATATTTAAATACCCTGAGTGGATCTCAAGGTTCAGGTGACTGTGACCATATTTGCAAGGTCATCAGGTGATACTTTGTGTTATTAAGGTCATAAGCATTCATTAATATTATGGGTAGGGAAGGGAGACATCTTGTTTACAAATCAAACTGTAACATATTGTGATAACATATCTTTAAGTCTTGACCTAGATAATGTGTTTCATGTTGTTCCCTGTGCTATAAATAAAAACAAAACATGGGTAAGAAAGTTTAGCATATAAATTTTATGTTTCTGTATAAAATAAAATCTATCTCAAGGAGTGTGTTTGAGATGGATTAATATTATGGGATTTTTCCTCATTCTGTGAGATATTACTTACATTGGGGGCAATAATTGGGGCAATAATGGTCATTAAGCAGTAGGCAATGGGAACACTTGACCGTCTTCGTGAATATTATGCAGTGCTAGGAATTTCCATCAGTCCCAAAAAGTAATCCTCCTAATAGATTGTAATGAGATTTAATGAGGTAGGAGAAGTTTTAGTGTAAAAAGAAAACTCAGAACATTAGGATAAAAAAACAAACAAACATAAAAACAACTTTCCAACTTAAGATGTACTAAGGTCTAACACCATTAATATTAATGCAATGTAAGGAAAAATATATATTGCAGTTCTGTAAAATATTGTATGTTGCAGCTTCTGCATTTTGTACACATCAAAGGTCACTGTTCTGGATAGCATAGAAAAAACAGGTCAAGGTGTAAAAGTGAAAAGACGAGAATATTAATTGACTAACAAAGTCAAGATCTGATGACTGTTTATTTTGAGCCCAAATTAGTGGGAATCAAAAGACATTGTAGTCCATTTTCTGATGATGGTGATAGCAGTAGTGGTGGCGGTATGAACAGTTTGTTAAGGCATTGGTTAAAGTTTTTTGTGTGCATATATTTCCTAAACCCCTTGATAGATTCTTATCATACTTAGCATGAATCATTATGAAGCAAAGACAATTAATTTTGTGACATGCTTACATGCCCCTTTTACCTTGGGTTCAAGGTTCCAGCCATAGAAGATTTGCATTAGGATTTTGGTTCAGTTTTGTTCGTGTGGTGCTAATATTTATAAAATGCCTTGATAGATTCTCATCATACTTGGTATTAATCATTATGATAGTTCAATGGTGAGTTCGCTCACCCTTATCACACTGGGGTCTTGGTCACAGTCATGAAAAATTTGCATTCAGGTTTCAGTTACAGTATATACTTGCGTATAATCTGGGTTTAAATGCAAACAACATAGACCCTGATCTGCCATTGCATAATGCGCCGGCATATCAGGGTCTATGTTGTTTGTTCTACTGATTAGTTCTTACGAACTGCATAGACCCAGATTTGCTGGCACATTATGCGATGGCAGATCTGGTTCTATGCAGTTTGCAGTTGGTATTGGCTTATACGCGAGTATATACGGTAAACAAATTTCATCTGCTTATATTTCAAAAAACCCAATGATGGATTTTATTTATACTTATAATAAATCATAATCAAGCTAAGACAATTCATTTGGTAATATAACATTGAGGTCAAAGTCACAGTCATAACATTTGTGCTGAGGTTTGTTTAAAAGTCTTTTTTTTGTTTATATAGTTGAACCAGTCTTAAAGGTCACCTGTATTAAACAACCTATCTTAAACAGCTGGTGCTTCAAAGTCCTGTAAACCAAACTATTGCAGAAATAAACCCATAGTAAGCGACCACCTGTCTTCAAAAGCCACTGTTTTTACTTTCCATGGGTGGCTGCTCAGACACCTTTGACTCTATTTCTTAAATCCCTTGATGGATTTTGTTCAAATATTGGATGAATCAGATAAGAAACTCATGAAATCACTTTGTTCCACAAGGATCAGTTCTTGGATCATTACTCTTTCTGCTGTAGATCAATGATTTACCATATCACATTGAGCTGTCCAAAACTAACATGTTCGCAGATGAAACAACACTATATAATATCAGATCAACTGGCCATGAGTTTAGCACTAAATTAAATCAGGATTTGGTTGAAGTAAACAACTGGTGTGAGCACAGTAGTATGAAGATAAATGCAGCCAAGTCAAAAGAGATGTTCATTATAAGGTAGTCGAGTCAAAGTAAAAGCTCGAAAGTATACTTTAAAGTAATGCCAAAAGAAATAGACATAGAACAGCTACATGGCATCATGATTGACAATATCTTGAGCTGGAAAATTCAAGTTGATAGGTCATAAAATGAGTTAACTTACTGCTTTATCTCTTGAACAGAATAAAATCTTATCTCCCTCAAGAACAGAAAGATATTCTACAATGCCTACATTAGGCTACATCTAGAATATTGCTGTTCTATCTGGGGTAATAGTGATACAGAAAATCAAGAAAGACTACTGAAATTTCAAAAAGAGCAGCTAGGGTTATTCTTGATGCTGATTTAGTGATTTGGACACACCATCAACAGATCTTTTTATAACCCTTCCATTTCAACAGAGAACTCGACTTCAAAAGGGTTTACTAGTCTTAGTAACAACTCCTTGCATGGGTTGGCTCCTGATTATCTGATTATCTTAAAAGCAACTTTAAATGTGTGGATAATGTACATACATATGAACTAAGATCTCCAACAACAGTTTATATTTACCCAAACCAAATTCAGAGTTTTATAAGAAGAGTTTTGCTTTTTCTGGAGCCAAACTATGGAATTCTGTTCCACCCTCTATAAGGTCAGCTGACTCATCCAAAGTTTAAAGAAGTTTCTTAGTCAGCAACTACAGAAACAATCATTTGTATGATTTTGTGTAATTCAGTACTGCTCTTTTGTTAAACAATGTACTTTCATGTACTCACCTGTAATGTCTTACACAAGTTCACTACTAATCTTTGTATGAATCCTGTATGTACTCATCTTTAATGCCTTGTACATGTTTTATAGTAGTAGTAGATCAATTATTAGTTTTGAATAGTTCTGTTGTCTAAAGACACCACAACTTGTAAATGTTGTACATCATATACATGTAATTGTAGAAGGCCTCATGAAAGATTGGTCAGTGGACCAAATGAGCTTCTTCTTTAAATAAAGTCATTATTATTATTATTATTATTATTATTATTATTATTATAATTTTTATTATTATTAATATAAAGCTAAGAGATATCATTCTGTGACATGCTCGCTCTCCCCTTTTGACCATGTGGGAATGGGTCACATGTTTTACAGTAAATTGCCTTGATCGTGGACTCAACATCCAGGTCCTGGCCTTGTGTTTTGTAAATCAGCAATATGTCAGACATCAAGACCACCATATGTTCATTTTTTACATGTATATTTTGCATCAAGTAAGGTACAGCATGAGTGCTGGATCCCTGATTGGTGGCAAAGACGACAGAATGGTTACACTGTAGTATTTCTGTCTAGAAATAGGTTTGACTGATTTTTGTAATCTTTGTTTAGATTATGAGTCTAATGAATTTGCATTCATCATCAAAAGCAGAGCAGATAGAAGCATTAAAAAAAATTAATTTGATGAAATTGCCTGACAACCAGTTTAACTGTCTCTGCATATTTTTTTTGTACACATTGATTTTTAGGAAATTTCACCCATATTTGCATATTGCTGCTTACACAACTGTTATTGTTATTTATGAATACTGCCAGCTTTTATAGACACTTGAAGATCAGTCTTTTAGAATGAAATTCTCCAGCGGTATTTTAAGTAATGCAAGTTTAAATTTATTTCCAAATTTCTCGTTCTCCTTCAGTCAATACATATGTATGGCTCTGAATATCACCATTATAATTAGATTAAGGATTCAGTCAGACTCCACTTGTATTGTTAAAAGATAATTTTCAATGTGATTGGTCTTCATCGTTTTTATTTTTTGTTTGTACAGAAAGCTGATAAAATAAAATAAGAGTAATTGTTTTAGTGTCAGTGATTAACAAAATGAAATTATGGTTGACAAAACATCAGGTTTGCATCAGAAAAGGACTTTTTGTGGGCATCCATTGTTTGATGGCAAATATGATGTAGAGGATTGATGGCTTATCTGTCATTAGTTGGTATTGAGTGTAATTGCTCCAACTTCTGGATCTGGCTTTCTGACTTGAAAAAGATTTAAGAGACAGACTTCTTAGTTGCATGAGCCATGCTCTGAGGTCATGGGTAGCATTTCACATATGAGATTTTTCTCATTAGGCATCACCAAAAGTTACCTCCTAAAAAGACTGAGAGAGAATAAAGACTAATATATATACATGTCGGAAGCTGTCTTAAAATGTACCATTTGCTAACAAACTAATTAAGAAATCATCAACATAATTTTTTTAAAATATAAAATGTCAATTCTCCATTTCAGAATTTATTTTAAAATTCCTTGTTTTGTTTTTGAGACGGAACTTTGCATGATCATTAATATTACTGGTATGTATTTCCAAAAGAAAATACCTTTTTTGGAATAGGCCCCAAAAAGTAATGCGTGTATTTCCAGTTTCATGCTAACAAATAATGGGCCAATCAGTCAGAAGAAAAAAATGTTGACCCATTTTTTCACCCTCCATTTACCAGAAGTGAACCATGGTTGCATGACCTAATTGTATTTATATGAGAAAAGACCATGTCATTAGTACTCAACAGCATGCTGCTAGATTTGTGCTCTCTGTATAATTACTTAAATAATTTTGCATTTGTCTGATATAACTTGCTGTAAATTGCAGCTGATCATGACTAGTGAACAGCATGCAAAGGTAGCCATTGTTGAATCATACTTTCTAGTCTATGTCCAGTAGGTGCTTACAAATATTGGAAGAAATAGTAACTGACTTAATGAATGTGATGTCTAATAGTATTACCTATGAATAAAATTATATCCAGACTGATCACAACATTCAAAAAATCCAGAATTCTTTTTTTTGTTTTTTAAGTTGTTTTATGGTCTGAAAAGTTTCTAGGGTCAGGAGGCAGTAAATAGGGTTGATCAGGAATGCAGAACCAAAACTATTTCTCCTTTAGACCATGTTCATAACGACAGAACAATTCATTATTATTAAACTTATAAGTTTAATAAGAATAATAAACTATTTTTATGAACAACAATGTTCATTAATGAGCATGGAAATGCAATGCAGCACTTATTTACCATTGTAATCAATCTTTGTTGTTTACAATATTCATTATATCTGTGTGCGATAAATCTAATTGGGAATGCTCGCTAGTTTGTTTGTTAGGATTTTGAGTGCATGAACATGTATTTCACTTCGAAACACAAATAAAAACCGATTAAAAATCTGTTTTCCATCAGATCCCTGTGATGGGTTTGAGTGTACTGATGGCCAAACATGTCAGCTTGATGGGGACAGGAAACCAGTTTGTCGATGTGACATTGACTGTGGAGATCTGGTGGCACCAGTCTGTGGCAGTGATGGCAGAACCTATAATAATGAGTGTTTGATGAGAGGGGAGGCTTGCAAGTCACGACGAGAAATCACTGTCAGATACATGGGAGAGTGCAATGGTAAGTCAATGAAACTTGATGTGTGGGTACTATAAAATCTTGATAGTAAGCATATGGGAGAGTGCAATGGTAAGTCAATGAAACTTGATGTGTGGGTACTATAAAATCTTGATAATAAGCATATATGTTTATGTTCTTAATTAGTGAAGATCGTTTGCACTTGTGATATGCACTTGTCAACAGTGAAGTGCATCACAATTCAACTTTCTGTGTTTCAGTATTTACACTTTTCAATCAAAGAGATTTACAACATATTACATTGATATGATTACTCTAAGAAAGGATAAAAAACAAGAACAAGCACTTTATACAGAAAAATAGTCACACTAATTGTATGTCCCATCATTTAATTTCTTTCTACACAAATATATGTACTGATTTTTTCTACATAAATACCAGAGGACCTGTGTACACATATTTTCTGTATACATTTGTCACTTTCACATTATTCCTATTTTACAGTATGTTTACTGCTAATGATGTACACTGTATAATAAAGAAGTACTTCTTTGTCAAGAATTGATATGGTAATGATGTACATGTATCATAAGGAAGTAGTTCTTTATAAAGCTTTGATATGCTAATGATGTACATGTGTCATAAAGAAGTACTTCTTTGTCAAGAATTGGTATGCTAATGATGTACATGTGTCATAAGGAAGTAGTTCATTGTCAAGATTTGATATAATAATGATGTACACTGTGTAATAAAGTCGTACTTCTTTGTCAAGAATTAATATGGTAATGATGTACACTGTGTCATAAAGAAGTACTTCTTTGTCAAGAATTGGTATGGTAATGATGTACATGTGTCATAAGGAAGTAGTTCATTGTCAAGATTTGATATAATAATGATGTACACTGTGTAATAAAGACATACTTCTTTGTCAAGAATTAATATGGTAATGATGTACACTGTGTCATAAAGAATGTACTTCTTTGTCAAGAATTGGTATGGTAATGATGTACATGTGTCATAAAGAAGTAGTTCATTGTCAAGATTTGGTAGTTGTTGTTTTTTTGTGGAGATTTTCACATCAGCTAAATGTATGAACTAAGGAAACGTGCATTGTAGAGTACCACATACAACATTTTAGTGTGATATGATTGCATTTTTGTGTAGTTAGCAAGCTACAGTAGCTAGCTAGACAGATAGAAAGATCAGAATACTGGCTGCAATGAATATCTCATCAGAAGGATTATAAAAAGAGGGACTGATACATGCATATTTCAAGGAACTATTGGAATGATCATGCATACTTTCAGAAGTTTGCATTTGATTGCTTTAGATAAGGCTTAACTATCTTTATCCATATTAATTTAGGTTAGAACTCTGTCATTTGTTGGTGCTTATGTTAGTCAGTGGTGTAAGAATTTGCATGACTGTTGATATGAATTTCATGGGCCAATGGAACCAGAATATTTTGTATTTCCCCTGCGGCATGAGACAGATGAGATGTGTATTTTTTGTATTGTCCATGTATTCTTGTGTCTGCTTTTTCCCATTGACTGGAAAAGCTACAATCTTACCCCTGATTATCATCACTATATTCTTTGTTTTCGAGTTTTATATCTTGACAAAATTTAAATATGTACGATAAAATCAGCAGGTCTTGTAATGAGTCAAGTTTTATCTTTTCAGTATGTTTCAACCAAAAATACAAGATCAATATACACCTATCCCACAATAACTCAAAAGCAAGAGGGTCCATAAAAGTTGACCACAGCATAAGTGAGGGTGCAAGATAATGAGGGAGACTCAAATTTAGTTAACAGTTTGGGAGAGGAGGGTGGCTAGCATCTTTTGTTGATACATGTGAATTATAATCCATACATGTGACAGAACTAGGATTTCAAACCAGTAGATTTGCAAATTTTGATTAGTAGATTGGCCTCTAAACCAGTAGATTTTGTATCCGCATACATTTTATGTTTCAAGGGGATGGAAAACAAAACAAGTGCTTTCTTGTGCCATAATATGTATTCTCTTCATACTATAATAAAATAGCAAGTTTGAACATGAATCAGATTAAAATTCTGATGGAAAATGTTGCAATAATAATTACTTATTATGAGTCAATATAGTTGAATAATGAAAATGGAACAGTTGTTTATCTGATAGTTCACTGCAAAAAGATTTTTCTTTTATAAAATCCAATAGCATTTTTAGTTTCCTTCACAAGATCGCTATCTAGTGACCACTGATGACATTCATTGTGATTATTAAGCTTGACACTTAACAGGCTTTCAATAGTTCTCTGGTCCAGATTTCCCCTTGAATCTCTTTGTATTTTGCAAAGAAGGGAGATTGTCTTTTCTGTATTAGCATTAGAATGTTGCAATGACAGGACAACCATGCTCAGCCTGCAAAGAAGTTCTAACTTCAGTTTTCCTGTTGCTGGGTTTGTAAGGTTGCTGACTACTCTTCAATACTCATCCAAGCTATGTTCACCCCGAGGAGGAAGTTCCTAACTTGGACTTAAGATGTATTCCTGAGCCTCATCCTCAAGGGCTTCTTTCTCTTCATGGCTCAGATCCAAAAATCTGTTGGCATGTTTTACCACTGTAAATAAAAAAAATAAAGATTGATTTAGACTTAAAATAAAAATGAAAAAAATACATGATTTATTTATGCTTTTATGAATAATTTATCCAAATTTTAAAATTAATTATCTTGTAATATATTTTATCTAGGGCTTGAACTGAATTTATGTGCATGAAAACTTCAAATAGTTTATGAAATACAAAAGATGCATACATTTGAAACACACATGCAAACTCTGGATCTTTGCTGCTCACCTGCACACACTTAAACTCTGATATCCAAGCACTGTTGAACTTGTAATATTTCTTAGCCGGTGGTTTCTTAGCATTGGGAGAAAGCACACGTTTAGAATTGAACGAAAAATGTGAGAGCTGTCCTCTTAAAACATCTGGAACAATACAATACCAATTAAACAGGACAAAAATCAAAATACTTACTCTAGTGTGTCTGCCAAAATAATTTTGTATGGTCGGTCTCTTCATTTTATCTCCCCTCCGCCAAGGGTTGGCCAATTTTTATCAAAGGCTCAGAAGACATCATGGATGACATTTGATCCCTTTATTACTTATAACACCTCAAAAAACATTCTGCATTTGGCCTAAACTCCTAAAATTCCAACAATAAGGTATCAATTAGCAGCTTGCTGTGTACATGTGTCAGCTGTTCTTTAACAATTCTAATCCTATTACTATTACTCTGCAACTCATCATTGCACCGGTCGTTGTACTGGTGGAACATTTCCGGTCCCCAGTTGACTCGTTCTGGCTGGTTTCTCTAATGTGTTGACAGAACGTATGAAAATTACTGTGTTTAGGTAGTTTTATTACAAAAAAAATTAAAATTCTTTTAATTGTCAAAAGCGGTAGATGTGAACTACTAAACGGTATGTGCGGCAGACGGCCTTTAAAACGGTATTTTTGGCCTACCGCCGATAGAATCACATGTATGATAATCTCCTTTGTCCTGCACAAATATTGGTATAGTGGATTGTAATGTTAATGGATATTAGATCTCAAGAAGTCATTTTGAATCAATAAATTGACAACAGACTTTTAATATAAATCAAGTTGATATGCAGTGCTAAAAAATTTGTGCTTCATGAAAGTTGGAGTTGCCTTCCTTTCAGTATCATTGCACATGTATCCATTATAAGAAGACACAAAGTAAAGATTCATAGCTTGAATTAAACTCATAAACCACCAGAGCTGAACCGTTGGCACTGGTTTTAAAAAAATTGGGTCAATCAGTCGTAAAAAAGTTTGTATTCATTTTTTTCACCCTCCATTTATCAAAAGTGAACCATCAATATGTTTGCACTGGTTAATTCCTCAAGATATAATATTGAAGGACCATTAAGTTCTTAACAGTTGTCCAGAAAGGTCAGCTATCTGTGATTATTAGACATGAGACTAAAAGCAGCCTTGTGTCAGTATAAATGTTTATATGCTGATATGATCAAATATTTCTCTTTCGTTCTTGATTAATATCAAAAGATAATTGAACACTTTAACATTTAAAATATGTAAATATTGAATGTTCATTATGTTTGAACTTCTTGAAAACAGTCTTATTTTGTTATTTTACATGTCTTTATTTTTTGTTGCCAATTCTTTTAAAAATATGGGATCCATAGAGCTTACTGCATTACAAGCTGGTTTGGAGTAATCCGGATGCAGAATAAGGAGGGAGGGGTGTACAAACCATTGAGAACACCTGAGGAATGTTTTTTTCATATGACTCTTCTACAAAACTTGTTGGTGAAGGCTAGAATCCATGTAACTTTGCATATAAAAGACTACAATTTTTACTTAAAACTCAGTTGTTAAGCATTATAGTTCCACCCATGCAAAATATTTACAACTTTAGAGAGATAATTAATAGCAGCATGGTGTATTATGGTAGTGGTTTTGATACGAGGCAGCAACATGAAGCCCACTTTGGCCTCTTTTTATGTGTAGTATGTCATCAGTTTTCAACCAAAATAGACAAATGGTAAGGAATTCTTTTATTTATGTGTAGTATGTCATCAGTTTTCAACCCAAATAGACGAATAGTTAGGAACACCTTTATTTATGTGTAGTATGTCATCAGTTTTCAACCCAAATATACAAATAGTTAGGAATTCCTTTATTTATGTGTAGTATGTCATCAGTTTTCAACCCAAATAGATGAATAGTAAGGAATTCTTTTATTTATGTTTAGTATGTCATCAGTTTTCAACCCAAATAGATGAATAGTAAGGAATTCTTTTGTTGATTCATGCTGATTTCATACATGTGTATATAGTGCTACAAGAAATATTAAAGTATGCTTTGAGCTGAAATTGAATAGGCCACTTCTTAAAATGTTTTACATTTTACTTGAAGATCTTTGTATTATTTAGCTGAAATAAAATCATTTTATATTGCATTGATGACAAAATTAAAGATACCAAATTATTATCTTATGTAAGCTGAAAATTGAATTAAGATCATTTGTTTAGATGCCCTAATTATATACAGTTCCTGAAAATAGTTTGTGACTGTTATGCTTTGACAGAGATGTCTGTTGGATATCAGTATCTGTGAAGTCATGTGTCTGTGCAATTGTATGTAAGCATATTAATAATTGTTAGTCATTGTAACTTTGTTTGGCAGGCAGTTCAGTTGATGTTGTTCAGGAAGAAAAGATATTTGTTGGTAAACCCTCATGTTGTCACAATCAGTGTTAATGTACCGTATATACTCACATACAAGTCAATTCCAACTGCAAAGGACATAGACCCTAGTCTGCTGTTGCATAATGCACCGGCAGATCAAGGTCTGTGTTGTTTGTTCTACTGATTACTCCTAACAAATTGCATAGACCCAGATCTCCTAACGCATTTTGCAATGGCACATCTGGATATCTGCAGTTTGCATTTGGACTCGACTTATAAGTGAGTATAAATGGTACTTCTCCATATATCATATGATTCATTTCTGTTGATTATTCTGTAGATGTACAATGTCATTTTCTTGATCAATGACTTTTCCTTGTCAGTTGTGATCCTTTTATCTTCACAAACCAGTTTATCACACTTATTTTTTTTAGTCACAAGTTAGTCTTATTTTCAAACAGTATCTCTGTTAACAAAATTGTGACTAATAAAACCTTTGTACGTATTGGGGTAAACTAAAACAATAATAAAATTCATTATTGTAAATTGACATACCATATGTAGGAGGATGCTTATATGACAAATAACTATCTGTCACGCACTCCAGATCTTAAATTCATCTACTGTATTTGTAAGCACTAATCAGTAGAACAAACAAAATAGACCCTGATCTGCCGGCGCATTATGTGACAGCAGATCAGGGTCTGTGTTGTTTGCATTTGGACCCAGTATATATGCAAGTATATACGGTATGAATATTATAATAAAATTAAATTATAATAAAATAAATATATATTTATCCTGACTTTCTTGTCTCTGTAGGATTATTGCCAAAAGTGTGACATAGCAGTCCAGTTACACAACATTATTTCCAAAAACAAACATTGCATCACTAACACACTTTGTTTAAAAAGACACTTGAGCACATTTTCAAAAACATGACCAATTTAGAAGATAAAAAATAAAACAAATTAAAAGATGGGAGTTTCAATATTGGACAAGTTTTTTGACACAATAAAATCTTTAGACCATTATGGTCTAGGATTTTTTTTGTGAGGAGAATTTTCTCTGGTTTATAATTTGATGAAATTTCTTTGAAGAAATCAATCACCCCTTTTTGTGTTTGGCTAGTTCTTCATCATGTATCTGGTTATGTGATTTTCCAGTTTTTGTGGGAGTCATTGGTCATAATAGATGCACATATGCTTTTTCATTTGTTCTCACCACATATAATTACCACATCTCCAGTTTGATTTGTATTTGTTATTTAGACACTCAGTGGACAGGTGAAGTCTTAACACTTGTATAGTATATTTTCATTCTTTTCAAACTCTGCATGGAATAAAATAATTCTTGCTTGTGTTATTATGCAAGGTATGCACGATTTTCATCTGTTCCCATACTTACATTTTTTTCATAAGTTCTGCAAATATTGTAGGAGGGAGAGAGAGAGAGAGAGAGAGAGAGAGAGAGAGAGAGAGAGAGAGAGAGAGACTAATGGTAGATCACAAGGATTTAACTGGATCTTGGTGAAAATGGAATTGCTCAAATAACTAAAAAGGTGACAAGGCTAATCAGTTTAAATGTTATTTTTACACTTTAAAAAATTATGATAGTAATAACAGAGCAAACTTGTACTGATATTTCACTTGGATAAAATTCATTAAGAGACCAATTAAAACTTTTTCCCTTATAAACCAGTTAAAACAGTCCCTAGATGCTCATTACAGGATCATCATTTGACAAGCCAAATCATGATCTACTATGCTTATTTATAAGTGTGTACAGTGTGGAAATTAATTTCTTTCTCTCGAAAAATAATGTTAGGGTCCTAAATGTAATACTAGTCATAATGAAGAAATGCAGTTGCACAAATTGTCTCTGTTTAGTTACATAGCATTCATTCATATTCAATATCCCATGAGCACTAGCCCTTCAGAATTTTCTGTAATCACTGATTTTATGTAGCAAAATGTGATTGCTGCATTGATAGTATCAGAGAATGAGGAGGAAAAAAACCTCCAACCAAAATTAATATGCACCATGAGGCAAAACCCTCCAACCAAAAGTTAATATGCACCATGAGACAAAAGATCAAAAGTAAAGATGTTGCAAAATCTCCCCACAAAAGGCATACAAAACAAAGATAAAGGCAATAAAGGTATACAATAGAAAAGGCATACAAAACAAAGATAAAGGCAATAAAGGCATACAATAGAAAAGGCATACAAAACAAAGATAAAGGCTATAAAGGCATACAAAACAAAAGGCAAATGCACCACAAGACAAAACCCTGTTAATATGCACCATGAGACAAAACCCTCCAACCAAAAGTTAATATGCACCATGAGACAAACCCACCAACCAAAAGTTAATATGCACCATGAGACAAAAGATCAAAAGTAAAGATGTTGCAAAATCTCCCCACAAAAGGCATACAAAACATAGATAAAGGCAACAAAGGCATACAATACCAGTATAAAGGCAATAAAGGCATACAATACAAAAGGCATACAAAACAAAGATAAAGGCAACAAAGGCAAACAATAGAAAAGGCATACAAGACAAAGATATAGGCTATAAAGGCATACAAAACAAAAGGCATACAAAACAAACATAAAAGCAACAAAGGCATACAAAACAAAGATATAGCCAACAAAGGCATACAAATCAAAAGGCATACAAAACAAAGATAAAGGCAACAAAGGCATACAATAGAAAAGGCATACAAAACAAAGATAAAGGCTATAAAGGCATACAAAACAAAAGGCACACAAAACAAAGATATAGCCAACAAAGGCATACAAAACAAAGATAAAAGCAACAAAGGCATACAATAGAAAAGGCATACAAAACAAAGATAAAGGCAACAAAGGCATACAAAAACAAAAGACACATAAAACAAAGATAAAGGCAACAAAGGCATACAATAGAAAAGGCATACAAAACAAAGATAAAGGCAACAAATGCATACAAAACAAAGATATAAGCAAAAAAGGCATACAAAACAAAGATAAAGGCAACAAAGGCATACAAAACAAAGATAAAGGCAATAAAGGCATACAAAACAAAGATAAAGGCAAGCAAGGCATACAAAACAAAAGGCATACAAAACAAAGATAAAGGCAACAAAGGCATACAAAACAAAAGGCATACAAAACAAAGATAAAGGCAACAAAAGGCATACAAAACAAAAGGCATACAAAACAAAGATTAAGGCAATAAAGGCATACAAAACAAAAGGCATACAAAACAAAGATAAAGGCAACAAACGGATACAAAACAAAGATAAAGGAAATAAAGGCATACAAAACAAAAGGCATACAAAACAAAGATAAAGGAAATAAAGGCATACAAAACAAAAGGCATACAAAACAAAAGGCATACAAAACAAAGATAAAGGCAACAAACGGCATACAAAACAAAAGGCATACAAAACAAAGATAAAGGCAACAAAAGGCATACAAAACAAAAGGCATACAAAACAAAGATTAAGGCAATAAAGGCATACAAAACAAAAGGCATACAAAACAAAGATAAAGGCAACAAACGGATACAAAACAAAGATAAAGGAAATAAAGGCATACAAAACAAAAGGCATACAAAACAAAGATAAAGGAAATAAAGGCATACAAAACAAAAGGCATACAAAACAAAAGGCATACAAAACAAAGATAAAGGCAACAAACGGCATACAAAACAAAAGGCATACAAAACAAAGATAAAGGCAACAAAAGGCATACAAAACAAAAGGCATACAAAACAAAGATTAAGGCAATAAAGGCATACAAAACAAAAGGCATACAAAACAAAGATAAAGGCAACAAACGGATACAAAACAAAGATAAAGGAAATAAAGGCATACAAAACAAAGATAAAGGAAATAAAGGCATACAAAACAAAAGGCATACAAAACAAAGATAAAGGAAATAAAGGCATACAAAACAAAAGGCATACAAAACAAAGATAAAGGAAATAAAGGCATACAAAACAAAGATAAAGGCAATAAAAGCATACAAAACAAAAGGCATACAAAACAAAGATAAAGGATATTCCAAATTAGTCATTTTCTTTCACCATTGAATGATCACATTACAATGTATAACTAGCAACTGTTTTAAAGACCACATTTCCATTCATTCCAGATAAATCCGTGTCTTGCATAAAAATTGAAAAAAATACATGGAATTTTATTTTATTGTTACCAGAAAGATTAATTGGTATGTTTCCATTGTTCGATAAAGATAGTAACTTTGGATTGACAAAAAAGCCAGTATTATCAGACCAAAGAATACAAACAATACAGTGCTGAACATGTAGTATGGTTTGAGGTGATTCGTTTCCTTGGAGAATGATTGTACATGTTGGATGAGGAAACTGTAATGTTTATAAATGCATAGCATGAGTT
This sequence comes from Margaritifera margaritifera, assembly GCA_029931535.1. Classification (NCBI taxonomy): domain Eukaryota; kingdom Metazoa; phylum Mollusca; class Bivalvia; order Unionida; family Margaritiferidae; genus Margaritifera; species Margaritifera margaritifera. The sequence continues at coordinate 4,359,640 of JAQPZY010001570.1, read as the reverse complement.
TCATTTACCATTTTTCAATGTTGTCTAACTTTTTTTGGGTTTTATACAGTATGCTACTTTTGTAATGGTCTGCTCTCAGAATGATTCAACAGTTTGAATTTTTCATAATTAATATGTGCTAGTCCATGCATGGTTTGCTTTGTTGAGTATAAACAATATTTATGAAATATTATTTTTTTTCCGCTCATCTGATTTAGTCTTACCTTTGACATCAGTGATATATCATCTCTTTAATAATTGTCCACTTGTTTAATATGGTACACATTATCATGAACTCAAATGGAGTCATGAGTTCTTTTTTATTATTTATTGTTTCCAGATACCAAGTTGTTTCTGATTATATAAGATTAAATGCCGAGTTCTGAGAACTACACAATTTTTGAACAAATCAATAAAATTCTAGAAAGTCAGAGCTAAAAACCAGAATTGGGTGAACATTTTTGTCATATTTCTTGCAGAGCCTCTATATATGGAAATTGTTGTTTATGACGTGCATTAATTTAATTTTCTGGAGTGTTACAGAGGTAAATTTGTTATCATGCTTCTTGTGTAAGTTATGTGGAATTTGACTTTGTCCACATTTAATTGTTGTATAGATTACGTTGGAGCTTGTGAACAGGTATTTGACTTGTGTATGATTGATATGTGATATGTGAAATTGATCACATGAATTTTCATTTGCAATTGCCATCCACCATTAAATCTCAGTGTCTGTGGTCTCTGCAGATTACCAGTTTATTCGATAAACTTTATTAGATGTTATATTAGCAGAGGACAATCTATGTGAGGATGTGGATTGTGGGCCAAACCGAGACTGCACAATTGACAGAAAAGGCCAGGCTGTCTGCATGTGTCCAATGCAATGTGAACAGATTGAGAGACCAGTCTGTGGGAGTGATGGCCAGACATATGAAAATGAGTGCGAGTTACGGAAATATGCGTGTGAACATGATGACGAGATAGGAATTGTTCACAGTGGTAAATGTGGTAGGTATACGATAATGATGATGATAAATTATAATCATGATGATGAACATTACAGAAGAATGGTAAATACAAGGCTACATATGTGTTTGTTCTGAGACAGCAGAAAAAATGAGTTTGTTATGGCATAAGGGTTTGTCGAGGCCATCATGCTGAGATATATTCACATGCGAAATCAACAAGTTTTTTCACCAACTCAAAACAAAGCCTAAATATGGTTTTGCATTTTTTTTTTATATCACCTCTTTTACACCTTTTAAACAGTTGCTAGTTATACATTGTAAATGGAAGTAAAAACAAATTGCAGTTTATAAGAGTGTGATTCGATGCATCTTGAATATGGACATGTGGGTGTGCAATACTGAATTATCAATTAAACATCCATACTGAATGACAGATCATCCATGTATGATTAAATAGCAACCGTCTATACTCGTGTATAAGCCAATACCAACTGCAAACTGCATAGACCCAGATCTGCCGGCAGATTATGTGCCGGCAGATCTGAATCTATGCAGTTTGTAATGATTAATTAGTAGAACAAACAACATAGATCCTGATATACCGGCACATTAAACGACAGCAGATCAGGGTCTATGTTGTTGCCATTGGGATCTGGCTTATATGCGAGTGTATATGGTGTGTAATACATTTGATATATTTTGACAATCTTGTCATTAAATAAAAATACCATATTTTTCCAATAAACAGAGCAGGGGCCACCCTAAAGTAACTATTTTTATAGTGAGGGATGGTTGTATATGATATTGCCTATTAGAGTCAAATTGTCAAAAATGTGGTGTCACACTTCAATATTCATTAGACTACAGATATTGATAACAAAGCAAGAGCCATTCTTTCAAACCACTTTGTCTATCTTATAGATGAAATATTGTCATAAAAACATTCAGAGAGTATATCTCTTGTTATTTAAAGAACAATCCTTAGAAGTTGTCAAGTCATGGTCAGTTAATGAGTGTCTTCCATTGTGGTTATTACAAAAAAATCCATATCTACACACTTAGTTGTCACAGATCTAGGAATCAATCTCACATGAGATATTTATTTTAATTAACAACCCAGCATTAAACAGTATGCTCAGTTCATTTGTATATTATATTATATTGAACATGCAAACAATGGAATGTAATTATTTTTGTGATTTATTTAATGCAAGTTTTTGGTACCAGTCCATACAAAAGAGGATCGGATCATTTTTTCTGTTATGAAGATTTTGACTCAACCGGAACAGGATGGCATGTTAGCCACGAAAACATGGTGTTCTCAGAGTCATTACGGATAGCAATTTTGGTTATCAGTTTCAAATTCCATATACAATGATAGGAAATTTGATAAAGATAACAACGTTTAGATGATGTGATTGCTAGAATTGATAAAAAAAAGTTCTTTAATGCCTGTTTATAAACCTGCCATACATTATGCTACCCATCTGAGACCAATTTAATGTAAAAAAAATAACTAAAGTTGTCCACCATCTACAGTTGCCAAACTTTGTGGATGGGTTGTACTTGAGGTTAGGAAGAAGCCTATCAGGTATGGGGTCAAAATGTCAAAAGTCAAGGTCAAGATGACTGAAAAAAGAATATTGTTTCTGCACATAACCTTTGGTTCCCCACTATGCACAGTTACCAAATTGTATAGATGGCTTGCACTTAGGTTAAGGAAGAATCCTATTGTTTTCATGGTCAAAAGGTCAAGGTCACTGTGGCTGAAAGAAGACAAATGGTTTTCACAATAGCATTAGTTCCACTTCAGTACTTGGATCAAACTTTGTGGATGGCTTGCACTTGAGTAAGGAAGAAGTTTATTGATTTTGGACAAGGGTTTCTGCACAATAACATTAGTTCTACATCACAGATATGGACCAACTTTATGGGGGCTTGCACTTGGGGTAAGGAAGAAGCCTATCACTTTTGAAGTCAAAAGGTCAAAGGTCAGTGTCAGTGTGACTACAAGAAAAATATGGTTTCTGCACAAACATTTCAGTTACCATCCATGTGCCTTCACCAAAGTTTGTGAATGACTTACATATTGGGTAAGAAAGAAACCTGTTGATTTTGTCGTCAAAAGGTCAAAGCTCAATGTCACTGTGAGTGAAAGAAGAAAAATGGTTTTTGCATAATTACTTTATTTCTGGACCATGTACCTTGACCAAAACATTTGTGGATGGCTTGCACTTAAGGTATGGAATAGGCCTATTGATCTTGGGATAAAAAGATCAAAGGTAAAGTTCATTGTGGGTGAAAGAAAAATATAGAATAACATTTGTTATAGAGTAAGTTCCTTTACCAAATTTTGTGGATGGCTTGCACTTAGGATTGTAAAGAAAACTATTGATTTTTGGGTTGAAACATTAGAGGTCAGATTCATAGTAAGTCTAATAAGGAAATAGTGGTTTCTGTATGTTAAGTTCAGTTCAAGACCCCATACCTTGACCAGAGGTCAAGGTCATTGAAACCCATTGGTCAGTAATCTTCAAAGTCAATCAAATCGTACTAGTATACCCTGCATAGCAGACTGTTAAACATGGGTGTACATATAATGTGCCATTACAGTACCCTTCTTGAATTAGAAATGATTCAGAACTGTTGTGGGCAATCAACAGGTACAAAGGCAATCAACAGGTACAAAGGCAATACATGATCATTCTGACACAATACTATTCTGGGTTAAAACTGTGATAAGTGAGCATTTTTTTAACTTTTAAGAAATTCTACATAGTTGATAGGTTTTAAAAAGAACTTTAATGAGTAACTGATTTTAGTAGTGAACTGAATGTCGTTTTAAGAAGCAATGTCTGTAACTATGTTTTGAATGATTTGTTGGGTGAATTACATCTTTTATGCTACATGGACAGTAAATATAGGGAAAAAATTGGTGATTTTTTTTTACCAAATATTAGGAATGTTTGCAGACATTTTTATTCTCTCCTGGGTCAGAAGTGGGGGTTGGCTTATTTAGGGGGACCTCCATGTCTGGTCAAAAGTTTCTCAGAGTTGAAGGGGTGGGGGTGGTGCTGGGAATGGTTTTCTTGTGAGCAAGGGTATATAATTGGAGAAATACGGTAATATAAAAAAACTTGTGGCTTGTAAGACTTACATTTAAATGAATTTACATTTTTTCAGAACTGATGATACATTGGTGATTTTTGTAATGATTTCATATTTCTAAACAGAACAGCATAAATCTGTCCAGTACAATGCATACATGTGATAACCCCCAAACATAAACTCTGGAATCCTTTGTCAAAAAATCATTAATTTTCATGAAAAATATGGAATTTGTATCAGCATATCCACCTTCCTAATTTATTTCCAGAATGTAATATTTTTGATGTTTATATGTTCATTGTTTAAAATTGCACCGTTTTTATAAGCAGATACAATTAAGTATATAAAATCCTTATTTCAAATATTCATATGGTTAATTGGTTGAGATGACTTTGATGTATATTGGAACATATCTTCTGTTGCAATGTAAACTTGGTGTATGTATTGTGGCTAAATGTTTCAATCTTGGAAGAAAGAATTATTTTGGCAGTAGCGTGCTAACATGGGTGGGTGGGGTGGATGGGGCAGTTGCCACGGGCACCAGAGGTCTTGGGGCACCATAACAGCTGATAAAAATTTGGGCCTCATATTATGGCCCTTTGGGCCATCATTGTCACTCCGGGCGCCATTTACCCTTAGTACGCCACTGATTTTTGGTATGCATCATATTGAAAAATTTAAGGTATTTTGCCTTGAGGCATAGTTTGGTTGGGCAGTAGAGTGAAGTATCTTGTCCAAAGACAAAATATGGCAGTCAACCTGGCCTGTCTGGGAATTCAGTCCAGTACTCCTGCATAGTAGTCCATCATGCTAACCACTGAGGCAAATATTTGATATAACAATACTTTGAGATCTTTTTTATCAGAATTTTTCTTTTTTTTCTTTTCACAAAGTATTTATTAGAAGAGAAGGTATATATATATATATATATATATATATATATATATATATATATATATATATATATATATATATATCATACATGCCATAACACAATGTGTCACGTGAAAAACACTATATTTTTACTTCCAAACCCCCAGCACATTCGTGTTTAGAAAAACACGATTTTCAGCAATATCTTAGCAACAAAAAAATTTCCCACAAAAAAATGAAAAAACAAAAAAGAAATAACCTATATTTCTCGACCATCATGATATATGCCCATAATCTGTGGTATGTATAAATAGTGAACAGTCCTGCTCAGAGCTCATGTATAGCTATCCTCGGGTCAGTTTATACAGCTGTTTTAGAGGCAATTAAAAGGTAAGGCAGTCAGAGATAAATTTTAGATATTTACTTAATTGGCTCACAATAGCTAGGGTGATGTGTCCTGTCAAATCTTTTGAGAACTGCTGAGGGAGAGCCCATTAGGCCAATTTGCATAGGTAAAAGTACACTAAATGGAACAACCCAATTTGTCTGAAGTTAAGTACATCAAAGAGATGTGTGTTGAAGAACACTGACTGTATTGAATGAGAATGTTGAAGCCATTTTTATTAAAGTTTGTGATCAGTGGCAATGTGTATTTGAAGTCGGATTTGTACTCCATATATATAATGCAAAATATGGTTATTTTGGTAGTACCGATGTACATTACCAAATGGCTGCACATGTCGTTAATCCCAAGTCAATCAATCAATTTTGAGAGTTGGAAAAGTGATAATCTGACTCAAGTGTCCATTTCATGTTTGACACTCCCTCACAGCAATGAAGATGCAGAGAGATCATTTCTATGCTTAGAAAAAGTCAACAAGTTCATCGGGGAAGGTTGAACAACAGCACCATTCAATCTCTGATGAGTGCAAAGATGAACACAAATGGCACTTGCATTACCTTCACACCAACTACTGAACTATTGAAAGCAGCAAAGACTGCATGTAATTAAAACTATATTCCACTGTCCAATGGATTTTAAAGACAGTAACTGGTGTATTTTTGTATTTAATATCTATGCAGTTGTAACCATGTGTACCTATGTGTGTGGTGATGTTATTTGACAACGCTAAGTCTACCATTTTCTATCCTTGTAAGTAAATTAAATGCTTCAGAGAAAACAGGTGGTATTTTCTTTTATTCAGTTATTTGCTATAGGCTGATTTGAAACGATAGCTTATTCTCATTTGGATGACATTGCGGATGACATTGCGGCCGAGGAAAAAGTTATATCCGGACCTGCTTAAAATTGCAAAAGTCACACCCATTTTTAAGAAAGGTGACAGGGAAAATCCAGAAAATTACAGACCAATATCTATACTACCCACTCTTTCTAAAGTAATAGAAAACATGTAGCAAATTCTATATATTCTTATTTAAATCAAAATATACTTATACATAAGGAACAGTCAGGATTTCGACATGCACACTCCTGTCAAACAGCTCTAACTAAAATTACAGATGTATGGTTAAGCGATACAAACAAAGGAAACCTAACTGGAATTGTTTACTTCGATTTTAAAAAGGCATTTGATCTTGTTAATCATTCCATCTTACTATCAAAATTGAAAAGGCTATAAGTTTCATGACAACACTATCCAGTGGTTAGCTTCATATCTACAAGAGAGAACACAGCAAGTGTGCATTGGAAGTACAACATCACAACCAGAGAGTATCAAAGCCAGTATTTCCCAAGAATCAGTCTTTGGACCTTTGCTATTTCTTCTTCATAAATGATAAACTCTTCATTACAGGTGTATCAAATGTTGACCTTTTTGCTGATGATTCTACACTTCATTCATCTGGATTCTCCATAAATATTGTGCAATCAATCTTATGCAATGACTTAAACAAAATTGAAGATTGGTGTCACAAAAATTATATGCATATAAATGGAAATAAAACAAAATGTATGCTGATAACAACTTCACAACGACAGGCAAAATTAGGCCAAACACATTTGGATTTAACCATACACGGATGTGAAATCGAGAATGTAGCAACCCACACCAAATTTGTCTAACCTTTTGCACATAAGATTCTCACGTGAGATCTAACTCATGTTAGTCTCATGTGCATTTTAACATGCAAATTAGGTAGAACTCACATGAGAAATAGAATCTAACAAAATCTGAAAATCAGATGAGCAGGAATTGTTAATATGAGCAAGATTTTGCTCACGTGAGCAAGCATTTCCTCACATGAGCAAGACCTTGCTCATGTGAGCAAGTCTGCTCTGCTCATGTGAAAATCACATGAGCAGGAATGGTTAATGTAAGCAAGAGTTTGCTCACGTGAGCAATAAAAAAAAAAATGACTAGGATTTGATTTGTATTTGATAAATATTTTTGACAAGAATTAAAAAGAACCAAGTTCCTATAATAAAACTTATTTTACAGCAATAAAGAGATTTTCAAAGTGATATTAAAATCTAGTGAAGATGAGCATATTCAAGTTCAATTATGCATGTTTTTGTGAGGTTTCTCACATGAGAAAAAAGACAACCCGTATATAAATATGTGATAATAATGATTTTCAATTATAGTAATTATTATATCGCATGCATTATGTAACAATAAATGCTCGCAGCACAAATGGGCAGGTGTAAAACACTCATTCACTCATTAAGCAAATTAGTGTGATTATTGTGAAAGCAATGGTCTTGATGCACATGAAACCAGCTAGGTGTACTACATCCAATCACTGATTTCATTACTGATGATAACAAAAGGTATACGGTCTCAGGCTAGCATTGACCAATCAGAAAAGGTTGCTTTTATTGACTTATACCAAACAATGTTTTAATATTTATATTGTTGTTGATAAACATTCAGTGCATTATGCACTGACAATTGTAAACATGTAGAAGTATTTGCAAGGTGTACAGCTGCCACCGAAATTGCAAAAATTAGATGACAAGGGAGCGCGATCACATATATGATGAACATAAGAGACTAATAAAGTACCAGAAATGCTGGGAAAATGGACACTAATGGCTAAAGTGTGACACAGGAGAGACTGTGTTGTTGGTGAAATACAGTTATTGTTTTGAGTTGATGTTAATGAATAATAAATGTTGAATTAGAAACTGAACTGGCTTTTGTTTGATTTTAGCAAGATCAGTGAAATTTAGACAGGATCAATGAAAATATTATTTTGGTGATCCTGTGGGTTTGTGAAAAAAATCCTAATTTTGAGCCATGTATCTTGTTTTACATATGCAAACTTTCTAGAACTCATTACACATACTCCAGCTTGTTTGCTGTTAATCATACAATTTCAGTGGGGACCCCTAAAATCGGAATAAATCAAAGGAAACAACATGGGAAGGAATGAATATAAATTCATAATTGTTTGAAACAATATTTATCATAATTGCTTAAAACTGTATTTATCAAAGTTAAACATTATTTTGTACACTTGTGCAATATATCAGTAGTTTCCATCATAACATTTAAAAGTTTGTTAAAATGAAACCTCTAGAGTACCATGATGTACTGATATTCTGTTCAATTTCGTTTGTAAACACTCTGTACACAAAATATATTTCATTAGCTGTTACGTTGTCTTTTTTAAATTGAGCATACTGCGTTCCTTGCAAAATTGTTGCATGCGGAGCAAATTAAGGAGACAGTGGATGTATGATCTTGATTATATCCAATATATTATTAATGAAAGATTCCAGAAAATTCAGGCTGATACACAGAAGTGCAAGCTCTTCAGTTTAAGGAATCTCTCACAGCCGCTTTCTGAATATGTGGTACACAGAAAGGCAAGCTCTTCAATCAAAGGAATCTCTCACAGCCGCTTTCTTGAATATGTGGGAAATCTTCACTTTTTTTCTGTATGGGTTTAGACTTTTTACTTCACTTCCATATAGAAATCCATTTTGGGGAGGGGGGATGTTGTCAAATGGTTAAAGGTTCCCCCTCCCCATCTGTTAAAATCGTACACTATTAGGTAAAAAAACAAGAATGTTAGCCATTTGAATTACTCTGAACCACCTCTTCTAAACAAATCCTCTCAGAATAAAATTCTAAATCCTTCCCTGCTTCTTGTATGATTCAAGTATCATTCACTGAAATAGATTACATGCAGCAACATATACTTTGTAACCTGGACAACAAATGTGCCTATTTACCTGTTTGGCAAAGGCATTTTTTTTTTTTTAATTCAACATTCGAAAATCACTTCATAAGTCTTAGAAACATCTGTAAGTGTTATTCATGACCATCCAGTTTGAAAGTTGCAATATCATATCTGTCAAACGTTTCGTACTTTACGTCTTTAAACAAAAAACAAAAAAAAGCAATATGAAATTACTCACTTTACACCTTAAAACCTTTTAAATAGATCCACTGCCGTATTCTTTGAAAAATTAAAAGTATTAAAATTAGAAGCATACCTACATGTATATGATTTCTGAACTTGCCTCAGTTGCAGTTCAAACTTCACTGCATAAAGACAATTGTAGAATTTGATATGCTAGAAGAAAAACAGTCCCAAACAAAAACAGAAATTGGATTAACAAGCTTGCATGTAATTTATCGTCAACTGTCCTAACTTCGTGTTTATCCTTGATTCATGCGCCATGTTTCTCGTGACCTCACACACTTGTTTTGAGATCCTGACGTAATCAACTGGGTCACTAGCATTTGTTGACAGTGACAGTAAGTGCTGATTAAGACATATTTCGAATACTTAATACAAATCAAATTGAAAAAATAGAATGAAAATGGCAAATTTTACTCATACCATACACTTTGTGGCCCTGTAGTGAGTGTTAGCCATTCAAGCCAGGGCTACTGTTCACATGTTGGTTTTCTTTACCTTTTGATAAGCGGGAAACCGAAAACAGATTTTTTTTAGACATTTAAGGCAATGTAAAAATCTGGTCATTATAACATGCACTTCTTTTATCATGTTAGAAAAAATAAATCCAATGACAAACTATATAGTATGCAATTTTTCATTGAAATATTTTAATATAAGACCAAAATAAAAAATGTGTTTCCTATTGCACTGGTTTTAAAATTAGGATAGGCAGGTACTTTTTTTTTTTAAACATTGTATATAAATCAAATAATATTTAAAGCGCTTCAAAGTACCAGGCATAACTGGCTCAATTAGATGCAAAAATCAATTTTGGCAATGTGATTTTGTTTATAATAATTTATTTATTTATTTGTGTTTTTTAAAAACATTATATATAAATCAAATAATATTTATAGCCCTTCAAAGTACTGGTCAAAACCAGCTCAGTTAGATGCACAAATCAATTTCGGCAATGTGATTTAATAAAAAAAAAAAAATTGGGAGGGGGGGTGCAAGGCTCAAGTACTAGGGTCAGCAATGTGAAACAGGGATGGTCGGCCGACTCGAAACACATATATTTTTTTTTTTTTGGCCTAAGGGAACAAAATCTTTGTTATGAAATAGCATAAACAAAAAATCTTTTAAAACTTTACAGTATCTTAAAATATGACAATTTTATCAGACAGCTTGAAAAAAAAAATGCATCATATTTTTTCTTTCATATTTTTGCCATCATTATTTATAAGTGTTTTATTGCAGTCGATATGCGTTTGAAAGAAATGATTTGTATTGCATATGCAAATATTAATAATACAGGGACATCATACACTATTGATTTCTAGAGTAAACATTGACCTAATTGTCACATTCCAATCTTATGTCACGTGGCTTTATTTCAGGGACACGAACCACAGATTACTTCCAGAAATAGACACATTTAGAAACGCTCGGAAAAACAGCAGCTCACAAAGAATTTGGAGAGTTTACGAATAAATTAAGCAGATATAGTTCAACACTTTCTATGGCGATTTCAATAGTTTCTCACAATATTATAATATAAGCATTAAAATTAATGTTGAGGGCACGAACCATGGTAGATCAAGGACACTAATCTCGTCACACTATTCTCGATAACTGACAACATTAATGCATCGAGAACTGCAGTTTGGCAGGCGCAGCAGTAAATAATAATGATCTGAAAAATCATCGTCTCAATGATTGTTAGGAGCAAGATTACAAGGTCATCTTATTTGACGTATTCAATCATGGGGGCAAAGCTGCGAAAGCGGCAGTCAAACTGCTGTACCCGTAAACAAGCAAAATGCAGTAGGGTCTTGATTTTACTCACCAACATGATAATTCCATCATTTTAAATTATCTCCTGGTTTCTATGATCAGTTGCTGCACATATATTGGTATTGCTTGCAATTAAATGTACAGAATTAACTAGCTTAATTTAAAAATGGCGCTTGTTTGAAAGCGAGGTTACCATGGTAGTTGTGTGTTTTAGTGTCTTCAAAACATTATGTGCATATTTTGCGATCAAGTAAACCAGTCTCCAGACTGTAAACAAGGGAAATAACTGGCATTATTTTCTCAATACCGGATTAGGTCTCAGTTGTGGAAAAGTACATTTAATCTTGTGTGATTTTATTTTATTATTTGATTTGCTTTTTGACAGCAAAATTCTTGAAGCATAATTCTTTATAGAATGCTGGAAGAATGGGATGGGTCTCTAACTCAGATGAGAAAAAGCAACTTAGATCAAATCTAAAATGTGTCTGATCAGAATCGAAGTCCAAATTTCTCACGTGAGAAATTAGAACTCTGCCTTATTTTCAAACATAGTCAGATGTAAGGGGAACGAATATTTTCTAAGTCATACATTCTCATGTGAACATTCAAATTCTCATGTGAGCAAAATCTGCACATGAGAAACTTTGGTTAGTTTTTCAATGGCTCACAAGATCTAACAAACTGCACACATGAGCTTGCAAAATCTACCCAATTTGCATACGTTTCTAACAAGGTTCTCATGTGAAGCTTATGAGCAGCTCATGTGAATTGGTGAGATTTTTCTGTACGGGAAGTCATAAACTTTAGGTGTTCATGTGAACAGATTTCCACAATGGAATGATCAAGTTGACAAAGTATATAAAGCTGTAAATTCAAAAATTACATTTCATTCTAAGATAAAGAAATATCTTCCTATGGAAACAAGGATTCTCTATTATAATGCTTATATTTTGCAACTTTTGACTATTGTGTCACTATTTGGGGAAATTGTTCCAAACACAATATTGAGCAGCACAAATTATAATTGGAAAACCATTTGATGCACCAGGCAAGCCTCTCTTCCGTGAACTGAAATGGCTTGACTTATCTAGAAGGGTTTATTATCGAAAAAGTATTTTAGTGTACAATTCTCTTCAAGGAATCGCTCCACAATAGCTTCAGGAATTATTTGTAGCAAACTGATCTGAATATGGATTAAGATCTGTTCTTGATGTGAATCTTCAACTTTCCAAAGTTATAGACATTCAAGAAGACACTGCATTATTCAGGTGCTTTCATTATGGAACAGTATTCCTCAAAACATCAAAAAGAGTGATAATCTATAGTAATTAAAGAAAAGTGTTTTTTCTTACATGTTTAACAATGTCTGATTATTGTCATAATATGCAGGCACTTTATATTATGTTGTAAATATTGTATATAATTTTTCCACATTTTAAACAGAAGGCCTCAAGGGAGAGTAGTATTGCACTAATTGAGGTTACTTCTATTAATAAAGTATTATTATTATTATTATTATAGGTAACTATGGCAACTACAGCAAAATATTTAATAAATACAGATATAAAATCAAGTACCTTGATAATATGAGCCCTTCAGCTTCACTAAACGTTAGACTGCATTTTATTTGGTGCTATAGAAACCTCATTTAAGGAGTCTCCTAGTAAAAAAAAAGTTGAAAAATGTGGGATTTAAAAGGTAATGTAAACAATGAATAACGACCATGTAAGTTACATTTTCAATTTTTTTGTGAGATAATTATTATCATTATCAATCTGTTTGAAATGTTATAAAGTTTAATGCATGCTAAACTAAAATCATGAAAAGATAGAAGTACGTTCTAATCATCTGAGATAATAGAAGTATTTGACAGTTGTTTGAATTACCTAAAGTCAACTTGTAGCATGATTAGTCAAACTGCTAATTTTGACCAAAGTTTGTTGATAAACAATTTGTACTAGTTATTTACTTGTACAAATAGTCAGTTTGAGGATTGACATGCTGTTGTTTTTATCATGCAAGCACAAAAGACCCAGAGTAAACTGTTCTCATAACAGTAGTGTGTCCAGGAAACATCTGTTTTATGTTGTACATGCTTAAAACTTCAGATCTGTTGTGCTTAGACTGTAAAAGTTTGGGTGAGTGATATTTATTAATTACTATATATACACTTCATTTTGGATCGTTTCAGTATTCAAAATATAAAAGGTTCACTTTATTATAGCAGTGTGTATGTTGGTTTCTACTTGAAATATATGCAAATAATACATCCCAATTCACTCACACAAACGGTGTCACTTTTAAATACATGTAACCCTTCAGCTTTCTAACAAAGGTCACAGTTTTTTGTGCTGCTGATTATCTCCCCATTACAGCTCGACCACGCAATAACTGGTCAGTTACAAGTAACAATTAATTTGTTTATTTTATTTTTAATGATTCATAATTTTTCAATTTTTGCATCTTTAATATGTCTTAGGCATCTGAAAAGATAGTCTAATGCGATGGGAGTAAAATAGCAACAGTTCTATCTGTGGTAAAGAATTTCAAACACTTAAAATAAATCTGTAAAGGTGTACAATTTGGTTGAGTGGAATATTATGTTTAAAGCAGCATTTTCATAGCAAGACTGACCAGTAGATTTTCTCCTATTTCAGAGACCAATGGCCTTTGTAGGAATGTGCTGTGTGACACAGGAGCAGAATGTGTGGTTCGTAATGGGCAGCCAGTGTGTGAGTGTCCAGCATGCGCAGAGGAATATGATCCGGTAATTTTATACCTTCATGTTTATTATCCCCACAATCTAGTAGTCGATATTGTGATAATAATAATAATAATAATAATAATAATAATAATAATAATTTTGACTTAGTAAAGCCCTTAATCTGTAAAAGCTCTAAGTGGTTTACAGTATTATTTAACACATAAGGGCATGTATATAAACAAGATTGCAACAAAAAAAACCACAACACCATGGAGTTACAAACAAAGCATGATGAAAATAATTAAGGGTAAAGAAACATTGTTAAGTCTTGTTAAGTCTGTTCTTGCAGCTAAAAGAGGTTAGTTTTTAAAGTGCTCTTTTATGAGATTATGGTATCAGTGTCTAAGTACAAGAGGCAATTTGTTCCAGGTAGCTGGGTCCTGATATGCAAAAGAACATTGTCCATAAGACTTGGTTTTAACGGTGGGAATTATGAGAATATGAGTGACAGAAGAAGAGCATAAGTTTTTAGAAGGGGTGTACACATTGATCAGGTCAGATAGGTATTCCAGACTGTTGGCAATGTAGCAGAGAGAAGAGATTTTGTGTTTGGTTCTGAAGCAAACGGGTAGCCAGTGGAGTGCACCAAGCAGGGTGAATGAGTGCTTAGTTCTTGGTACTCTAAGGATGATTCGAGCAGCAGTATTTAAAAACTTAATTTCACTTCTAACCCTGTATTAAACAAAATCATAAAATACACATATATGTTGTTCGCTGCCAAATTTATGTTCCACACAAAATTGCTGTATCCTGCTCATTTTAATCCATCCTATAAATTAAATTATCACGGACTTAAAATTATCTCTGATCTTTGTTTGTTTTGTGCACCATGACAAAACACTGATTTCACTACTGATTGACAGCTTACATATGACTGTAAAACAGAGGACTGACTCTCTAGTTGGCCAGCTTGTATAAATTAGGCTGGGAAACACCTGTTCATGCTTCAAAAGCAATATCTGGATTAGCCAGTTGTTCAACTTGTAGAGATCAAAAGACAGTTGGCTTATGTGAGAGGCCTGTGATGAATAGGGACTCAAAAGAAGCTGTATATGGATATTCTTAGTGACCCATGAACTGAAACTTTGCCTACCTTTACAGGCAAGTTTTAAATACTGAATGATCCCTGACCCTAATGAAAAGGGATGTAACTCGTATCACTTCTCAAAGATGAACTTTTTTCATCAGAGATAGCTCTAATTCACAGGTAAGGTAAATGGATGAAGATATTGAACTATACCTGTCACACTGGTACAAAAAGTGAGCTCCATTTCTGTGGTGATAACATGACTACTTATCCCACCATCCAGCAAGCGAAAATGTTTCGACCCTCTACACTAATGAAAAAAACTGCCTCGCTTTCAAATTTGACATATTAACACCTTTGAGTTACACTAACAATGTATGTATGACTGCAGTATGGTGAGTACAAGCGAGATAAGAAATGTTTGCACATTGATTCAAATGATATATTCCTTTTTTTAAACAATGCCATCCTCGTGATGCAAAAGTTGTTTGCATAGACTGAGTTGTTGCTGTGGATATGCTCCAGTGACTGCTGCAGGGACATACCACTGTTTGGTTAGGAAACACCTGGCCGCTGACTGCAGAAACCAGGTGACCATTACATGACATTTATATAGGAAATGGGTGGGAATTATATTGGCCATTGTGACCAGGTGACTGCTATGTAAACATGACTGTCAGGACAGGTTTGACTATATATATATGACTTCTTTCCCCCCTTCTTTTTATTCTGCCCAAAAGCAGAAGTACTTCTCCCTAAAATTCATAGTCTAGCTTGCCTCCAGATCATTAAATTTGTTATTGCACACATTGTATCTTTGACATATATGTATTCTTTGAATATTTCTATCTCAGGATACATACAAAAAATTGTCAGGAAAGGGGTATTTCAGTAATTTAATTTGTCAGTGCTTATTCTCCCACATTACAGTTGTCTGCAGAGTCAAACTGGTATTAAGGGTAATGAAATGGCAGATAAAACAGCCAAAGCTGCCCTGCAGTCACACATTTCAAACTGGAAGATTCCATACAGTAACTTCAAATATTACATAAATTGCCATGTTATATAAACTTGGCAGAATGTGTGGCATGAAAGCTCCAGATGCACACACTTCATAACATCAAACCAGGTGACTGCTACCCACCATTGAAAAGTGGTATTCCTCATATAGAACAATTCACAGGGATGAGGTGGTTTGTACCAATCATGCTAGGACTCACGAACCTGACTCGTACTTACCGTATATACTCGCGTATAAGCCGATACAAACTGCATAGACACAGATCTGCCATCGCATAATGCGCCAGCAGGTTTGGGTCTATGCACTTTGTAAGGACTAATCAGTAGAACAAACAACATAGACCCTGATCTACTGGCACATTATGCAATGGCAGATCAGGATCGATGTTTATTGCATTTGGACTTAGCTTATACGCGAGTATATACAGTACCTCCTGAAGGGTGAACCTCAACCAGAGTGCATACCCTGCCATTGTCCACTGACAGGGGAATGCATTTATTCACTTTCACCCTGTGAGACAGAAGTTTTTGGGATGTGAACTCGGTTAAGAAGTTTTCCACCATAGACAGTCTTGGACATTTCGAGGGAGTGTGGTTTGTATAAAAAATGTTGATGCTCTATTTTAAGGATTTTATATTTTTTTTACCTTTATCTTTTATTTTGTATACTTTTCTTCAGCATTTAAACAGTTTTACCTCTCATCTGTATCTTGATGTATAGGTTTATTTGGGAGGATATATTCCTAAAATGTTTTCTGCAATTGTTTATATTTACATTTTTAGAACCTTTAATGGGTACCATATAGCCACTGTTGTGCTCACATGCCATTAATCCCTAATATGTACATATTCTTCTCCCACACTGCTTAAATGTTTTATTTAAACTTTTTAGGCTAGATAGATGATTGGTGCATATGTGCAGATGTACAATAAAGTTTAACTTTTTTCCTCCGATTCATTTCTGGGGACATTGTTTTGAAAATTTGTCATAAAAGTGTTGTTTTGGGAATTGAGTTTGTCATCATTTTTCCTCCAACACTGTATGGATAATGTTATTGAAATTTTATACAATAGATATCTGGCTAGTGTAGATGCATAATAAGGTTTTTCTTTTTTCCTCTGGCCCATTTTTGGGGAAAATTCTTGGAATATTGTCAAAGCAGGGGTATTTTTATAATTCAGCTTGTCATTTCTTTTCCTCTTAAACTGCTTGAAAGATTTCATTGAAATTTTGTACTTATATATGTGGTTGGTACAGATGCACCATAAGGTTTTACTTTTTTTTTTCTGGTCCATTTTTGGGGACATTTCTTTAAAAAATTTCAAAAAAGGGGTATATTGGGAATTCAGTTTATCGTCGCTTTTACTTCCACACTGCTTGGAAGATTTTATTGAAATTTTATGCTGGATATGTGGTTGGTGTAGATGCACATTAGGGTTTCCTTTTTTCCTGTGACCCACTTTTGGGGATATTTCATGAAAAATTGTCAAAAAAGGGGTATTTTGATATTTAGCTTGTTATATCGCTTCTTCTCCCACACTGCTTGGAAGAATTTATTGAAACTTTGTAGACAAGCTATTTATGTGGTTGCTGTGTAGACACAGGAAAGGTTTTCCTTTTGTCTTTTGGCCCATATTGGGTGACACATTTCAAAAAATTGTTGAACAATGGGGTATTTTGAGACGTACCATATATACTCGCGTATAATCCAGGCCAAAATGCAAACAATATAGACCCTGATCTGCCATCACATAATGTGCTGGCAGATCAGGGTCTATTTTGTTTATTCTACTGATTAGTCCTTACAAACTGCATAGACCCAGATCTGCTGGCGCATTATGCAATAACAGATCTAGGTCTATGTAGTTTGCAGTTGCTATCGGATTATATGCGAGTATATATGGTATCTCATTATTCCCTCCCCTCCCACACTCATCCTGCTGGCTCAGGGATGGAGAATAGGCCTGATGCACCCTCCTGTATGTCATAATAAGCACCTAATGGAGACAGGAGCTGTGGTGGCACAATGGTTATCATGTTGAACTCACAACTGAAAGGGTACTTTGGTGAAAGCTTAACTGTATAGTATTATTCATAACTGATAATATTCAAATGGCAGATTGTAACGGCCCGCATTTTAACCATACCAGACCCTAAGACAGATGCTAGTTCACCCAAAGGATAAGTCTAATAAGAAAGATATTTGTGGACCTATCTATCCCATAAAGTGTGAAGGACAAGGTGACAGTCAGTGCCATCACAACTATATTGGGGAAACGGAAAGGACATTGAAAGCGAGATTCAACGAACATAGAAGACCAAGTTCAAGTTCGTCTGAGGTATCATGACACATCCACACAGTTTGCCCGGGCCATATGGTATCTTGTAACTCAGTAAATATCTTGGATCAAGAACAATCGGGGGGTTAAAGAGTCTACACACATCCGTGCTCACAAACCAGAGCTGAACAGGGACGCGGGCCGTTACAATCTGCTAAATATCTGGGACAATTTGTTAACATCGCTCACTATTCCCTCAGGTGACGTTAACAATCAGTCGAGAATAAATCATTCCGCTGATGAAGTCCTTAGTACAAGGATGAAAGCTTCAGGTTAGCTTTCAATTTATTTATTGTGTATGAAATTGAACAGTTTAAATATTATCAGCTATGAAAGGGTACTGGTTCAAATCATGCCATTGGATCAGTCTGGGTTGGCTACTATGGTGCATCCTAGGGCAAATCTCTTCACACGATTTACCTCGGCACTAAATAACCTACTTGTATTGATGTGCCATAATTAATTATACCTAACCAAACCCAAATCAAACCAAACCAAACCCTCCCATACTGTTTGCAAAATGGTATTTAAACTTTTGTAGCCTAGATATGTGGTTAGTGTAGATTGACAATAAGGTTTTTACTTTTTTCCACTGGTCCATTTTTGGGGGAAATTTCTTCAAAAAATATGAAAAAAGAGGAGCTGCAAGAATTCAGCTTGATTATTGAGTATTTATGCAACCCTATACAATATTACTGCTGGACATTTACAAATGTGCGAGATAGATTCTGATCTTTTATTGCTCTCTAGGTCTTTAGAGAAGGGGAACTTTTATTGTTTGCCACATAAGAAAAACATATTGAAATAACATGCCTGAACTGCATGATATGCATGTCTGTAAATGCGTGTACATCTAGTTAACTGTGACATTCTATTAGAGTTTCATTTAATGGATTTTCTCATCATTTTTTTTTTTTATACTTGCAGTAATTTAAATACTTTCAGGTATGTGGGAAGGATGGCATGTCATACATGAACATGTGTCAGTTGAAACAGGAGAACTGTGCGAAGAAAAAAAATGTTGAAATTGAGTACCAAGGTCTTTGTGGTATGTATCTCTAATAACAAATACTTGCATACAAATGTTCATGGTGTCCACCTGCAGCCAGTTTATAGAGAGATGCATAACATAAATCCTTAAAGTGCTATACTCAATATAGTTTTGTAGCACAAGATCCCTCAGTGCTGAATTGTTTGAGAAAGAAATGAAAATTGCACTCTACTTTTAAATTGCCTGTATTTTAATTAGGCTTGGTATTTTCCATTTCTACATTTAGTTTTGAAATACCGCTGAATAGGGGGTTGACTAGCATGTTATCATTTTTTAGGCTCAGAATCACTCACTGGTATTTCCAGTAACACTTTCCTAACTCCAATAATATGATATACTTCAAAACTTTCAAAATCTTTGCCATCATCACTATCATCAGTCAGATTTTGTGGAATGAAATCATGTTGGGAGTCAGCCATTTTGGGTTTTCTAGGTAGTCCATATTTTAAACAAGCAAGTAGAACTTCCTGATGAATGCAAGGTTAAAACTATGACAGAATGCTTGTTACAGCCCCCACCAAATTTGGCTAACCTTTTGCACAGATTCTCACGTGAGATCTAACTCATGTTAGTCTCATGTGCATTTTAACATGCAAATTAGGCAGAACTCACATGAGCAATAGAATCTAACAAAATCTGAAAATCACATGAGCGGGAATTGTTAATATGAGCAAGATTTTGCTTGCCTGGGCAAGCATTTCCTCACATGAGCAAGACCTTGCTCACGTGAGCAAGTCTGCTCATGTGAAAATCACATGAGCAGGAATGGTTAATGTAAGCAAGATTTTGCTCACGTGAGCAATAGGAAAAAAAAATGACTAGGATTTGATTTGTATTTAGTAAATATTTTTGACAAGAATGAAAAAGAACCAAGTTCCTATAATAAAACTTATTTATCAGCAATAAAGAGATTTTCAAAGTGATATTAAAATCTAGTGAAGATGAGCATATTCAAGTTCAATTATGCATGTTTTTGTGAGGTTTCTCACATGAGAAAAAAGACAACCCGTATATAAATATGTGATAATAATGATTTTCAATTATTATAATTATTATATCGCATGCATTATGTAACAATAATTGCTCGCAGCACAAATGGGCAGGTGTAAAACACTCATTCACTCATCAAGCAAATTAGTGTGATTATTGTGAAAGCAATGGTCTTGATGCACATGAAACCAGCTAGGTGTACTACATCCAATCACTGATTTCATTACTGATGATAACAAAAGGTATAGGGTCTCAGGCTAGCATTGATCAATCAGAAAAGGTTGCTTTTATTGACTTATACCAAACAATGTTTTAATATTTATATTGTTGTTGATAAACATTCAGTGCATTATGCACTGACAATTGTAAACATGTAGAAGTATTTGCAAGGTGTACAGCTGCCACAGAAATTGCAAAAATTAGATGACAAGGGAGCGCGATCACATATATGATGAACATAAGAGACTAATAAAGTACCAGAAATGCTGGGAAAATGGACACTAATGGCTAAAGTGTGACACAGGAGAGACTGTGTTGTTGGTGAAATACAGTTATTGTTTTGAGTTGATGTTAATGAATAATAAATGTTGAATTAGAAACTGAACTGGCTTTTGTTTGATTTTAGCAGGATCATTGAAATTTAGACAGGATCAATGAAAATATTGTTTTGGTGATCCTGTGGGTTTGTGAAAAAAAGCAAATTAAGGAGACAGTGGATGTACGATCTAGACCATATCCAATGTATTATTAATGAAAGATTCCAGAAAATTCAGGCTGATACACAGAAGTGCAAGCTCTTCAGTCTAAGGAATCTCTCAGCTGCTTTCTTGAATATGTGGGAAATCTTCACTTTTTTTTCTGTATGGGTTTAGACATTTTACTTCACTTCCATATAGAAATTCATTTTGGGGAGGGGGGGATGTTGTCAGATGGTTAAAGGTTCCCCCTCTCCATCTGTTAAAATCATACACTATTAGGTGAAAAACAAGAATGTTAGCCATTTGAATTACACTGAACAAACCTCTTCTAAACAAATCCTCTCAGAATAAAATCCTAAATCCTTCCCTGCTTCTTGTACGATTCAAGTACCATCCACTGAAATAGATTACATGCAGCAACATGTACTATGTAACCTGGATAACAAATGTGACTATTTACCTGTTTGGCAAAGGCATTTTTTTAATTTTTTTATTCAAATTTCGAAAATCACTATTAATAATACAGGGACATCATACATGATCAATTTCTAGAGTAAACATTGACCTAATTGTCACATTCCAATCTTACATCATGTGGCCTTTATTTCAGGATCATGAACCACAGATATACTTCCAGAAATAGACACATTTAGACACCCTCAGAAAAACGATAGCTCACAAAGAATTTGGAGAGTTTATGAATAAAAAAAGCAGATATAGTTAAACACTTTCTATGGCGATTTCAATAGTTTCTCACAATATTATAATATAAGCGTTAAAATTAACATTTAGGGCATGAACCATGGTAGATCAAGGATACTAATCTTGTCACACTGTTCTCGATAACTGACAACCATTGCATCGAGAACTGCAGTTTGGCAGGCGCAGCAGTAAATAATAATGATCTGAAAAATTATCATCTCAATGATTGTTTGGAGCAAGATTACAAGGTCATCTTATTTGACAAATTAAATCGTGGCGTCATCTTATTTGACAAATTAAATAGTGGGGGCAAAGCTGCGAAAGCGGCAGCCAAACTGCTGTACCCGTAAACAGGCAAAATGCAATAGGGTCTTGATTTTACTCACCAACATGATAATTCCATCATTTTAAATTATCTCCTGGTTTCTATGATCAGTTGCTGCACATGTATTGGTATTGCTTGCAATGAAATTTCCCGAATTAACGAGCTTAATTTGGACAGTTCAATTTAATTTTTTTATGGTGCCTGTTTGAAAGCGAGGCTACCATGGTAGTTGTGTGTTGTTGTTCCTTCAAAAAGTTATGTGCATATTTTGCAATCAGTAAACCAGTCTCCAGACTGTAAACAAGGGAAATAACCGGTATTATTTTCTCGATACCAGATTAGGTCTCAGTTGTGGAAAAGCACATTTTATCTTATGTGATTTTATTTTATTATTTGATTTGGTTTTTGAAAGCAAAATTCTTGAAGCATAATTCTTTATAGAATGCTGGAAGAATGGGATGAGATTCTAACTCACATGAGAAAAAGTAACTTAGATCAAATCTAAAATGTGTCTGATCAGAATCGAAGTCCAAATTTCTCACATGATAACTCACGTGAGAAATTAGAACTCTGCCTTATTTTGTAACATTGCCAGATGTAAGGGGAAAGAATGTTTTCTAAGTCATATATTCTCATGTGAACATTCAAATTACCACGTGAGCAAAATCTGCACATGAGAAAATATGGTTAGTTTTTCAATGGCTCACAAGATCTAACAAACTGCACACATGAGCTTGCAAAATCTACCCAATTTGCATACGTTTCTAACAAGGTTCTCATGTGAAGCTTATGAGCAGCTCATGTGAATTGGTGAGATTTTTCTGTACGGGAGGGTCCGGTGTACCAGTCAAAGTTAGTTTCACAACCATTTATGTCAAGCCGAAGTACCAAGATGTGTCAATAGTTGCCTACCAGAAAAATAACATGATGTGACAAGTGCTACAAGACCTCTACTGGTGGCACAACTTATGTTGCGACAAGCACTTTAAGGATTAAGCAGTGTCAGCAAAGAGCGGGAATATTGATATAGTCCCCCATCTGTCCATTCATTTCTCTGTCCATGACAAAGCTTGTCCTTTCTTCTTTACACTGCATGGAGGATTTTAAGGAAACTTTTAAAGAATATGAATATTTTTGTCAGAGGTAGAGATAGTGGAAAGGATGCAAAATTAGTTTTTAGTTTTAAAATTTAAAACCTTTATATTCTTCAAAAAAAGTTGAGAAATTTCTTAAATTTGAGGAAATCCTCAAAATATCCTCAGAGATAACTAACAAGGTAAAACTTCTTTATGGAAATTCAAGATTTCATGACTGCATTTTAATCCCTGAGGCGTGCTGAATGTTTTATCTGCAAAATCATTGTTACAACCAAGCAATAAGAATGATATTTTTAAAATTTCAATTTGAGGAAAAAAATCTTGAGATATTTAGTGAAACTAGGACCTTGGATTTATGCTGAGTACAGTTGGGTGAGTGCCAATTACAGGCAAATAGTATAATTCCTTTGTATGAAGGCCACCTTTTATTAATTAAGAATCACTTCTCTGTAACTTCCAAAGTGAGGGAACTTTGTTGTTCTTCTCTACCAGAAGTTGGATGTGCCACCTGCAAAGAAGTTTTTTTTTCCCTCAATATGTTGCTAATATTTTACTTTATTGCATTGTCAGTAATAGGAAAGGTCCACTGAGTTATCTCCCCCTTATTGTGGTCCCTGTGCAAATATATATTTTTTTCATTTCTTGAGTTTAGTATAACTTAAGCATGGATATATTCTGTTGAAATAAGTTTATAAACACATATGACATAATTGTAATGAAGGTCCAACAGTTGTGTTAGATTTCATGAAAATAAATATGGGGTAGGGAAAAGGGTATATGTATTCCTCAGATGGCTGCTGACAAATGTGACTTACCATAGCTTTAATTCTTTGTCTTAATTAAAACTGAAGGTATAAACATGTTTTTAGCATTATCAAGAGTTATAGACTATTTATTTTTGATGAAATTAAGTGGGAAATTGTTTTTCTGAAAATTGGTAAAAGTGCATTTGGGGAATTGCACCCCCTACTCCTGTCATGTCCAGAAATAAGGCATCAAAGAAACAGTTCAGACTTCATTTTTATAATTCTTAGATGCATCTCCATTGAAAAATAGCTTCATTTAGTTGCAAAAACTGGTACTTCAGTATTCATGTTCTATATTTACTCTTGGTAGTTTGTTTATAGAAGATTTGACTGTATACATCGAAGTAGATTTCATATCCACAGGATAGGGATTAGCAAGGAGTCGATCCTTTGGTCAGGTGTAATAAAGACTCTTTTGTAAGGCATCTGGTCAATTATCTAACAAAATATAGATGAATAATTCAAGAGAATACTACACATTAGATTTCACAGATGAAGAAAAAACACCACCACAAGCAAAGAGATTGAAAGCCCAGTCAGAGAGAGGAGAGAGCAGGACTGAAAATTACAATTTTATTGAAACATTAACTATTCAACTGAAATGAACTGCTTATAGTCATATATGTATATCTACTAAATAATATATATATATATATATATATATATATATATATATATATATATATATAGAGAGAGAGAGAGAGAGAGAGAGAGAGAGAGAATCACAAATATACACCAAACAGAGCAGAAAGTGCTATCCCTGAATTCTACAGGAGAATGCTTGATAACATTAGCAGAATTTATAAAGATGAATAAATAATATTATAATACAGGTTAGAGAATTGTAATTCATACTCTATGGAGATTTGAACCTGGATTATAACTATATTTTGGAATATCATTCTAAGGCCAGCTCTAGGAGGAGACATATCATGTGTCATAGTAATGATTGCATTAGCGGGAATACATGGGTGCCCACAACCTTGTAAAGACTGCTTTTTATTGGGATAAATACTTATGACATTGTAATGCCTGCATGAGCAGGAGCACATGGAAAACCCAAAACATTAAAGTAAAACAAATCACAATGAAAATAACAAGCTAAGCACAGCTAATGTTGGAAATGAGGGGCACAGAGATCAGCCCATAAAAGGGTGGTGTGCTAAGTGGGCTGTCTCTTGCTCTCACAAGTATAAAAAAGCAAGAATAAAAATAAGAACATAAGAGAGAGAGAGAGAGAAGTCAGGGAAAGGAAAACATACATAACATTCATCATATAATAAAACAAGATGTAATAAATATATACAACTTTAAAAATTTGATACATATAAACCCATCCCAAGACAAACAAGGAACGAAGCATAACAACAAGGCAAATACAAAATGAACTTAATATGTGAAAAAGGACTAGAGAAAACAAAATAGAGACACTCAAAATGATGTTAAGGGCAAAGGTCACAACTCATTTTAGGGAAGAAAGGCAAGGAACCCACCAAACAGGAAATACCTGAAGGGAGGGGAGTACAAACCCAGAAACCCTAATCTTCGGAAAAATTGGAAATAAGGAAATAAACAACAGAAATAGAAGAACCTCATTGAAAATTCTTTTTTCAAAATCAGAAAACATGAAAGCCTTGTTGCTATTTGGAAAGTCATGAGGTGTCATCTTTAAAGCTCCAACCAGCTGTATATGCTGTGACAGATTTGGAGATGACCACAAATAATACAAAATCTAAATGGAGAACAAACCATGTGTCTTCTTGAATTCAGTGGCAATTGAATGCATTCATAATCTTTCAGGATTCTTGGACAAGATTTCATAGCAACATGTAAATTACTTTCCCAATAATTCAGAGTTAAATTTGACACCCCTAAAGTGGCTTTTTCACCCAAGTTGTCCCCTAGATGGTCCTAAGTTGTCCCCTAGGATGGTCCCTGTACATATTATACACCAGCACAGCAAATATGGTCCTGTTTTGGTTGTATCTCAACACTTATTTAAGACTGATTTTAGAGTTGCAGTTTACTTTTTATCTTGATGGAAGAAATAATAACTTTGATGTTGTTTGGCAATGGGGCTTAAGATTTAAGAAATTGTTTTCAAACATTTATTACAGTTTTCTACACAGGAAAAAAACGCAACCTCAATTAAATATTATACTTAATTGTCCTTAGGTGCAGAATTGGTCTCTTTGAACGTTGAGATCAAACTGTTAAAAATTACAATCTTCAAGATGTAAATAGAGAAAAAGAAGTTTGGATACCATAATTTCAGATTTAATGTGCAGTATCATTCAAATGATACCTTTAATTCTAAAATAAATTTAAATTACACTTTCAGCTATTCTTTGCTAGAATAAATAGTTTGATATTAAAACCAGTGATTTGTTAAGATATTCTCTTTAAAATCAAGCCGTCATTGTCTGGTATTCATTGTGTATTATTCTCTTTTTATTTTCACCATCAGAACAGTTTTGCACATTAGAGTAAAACTGAAAGTGTTTTGTATTCCACATTTGCTAGTTGTATGAGCAAATTATATAGTGCAATAATCTAAGAGATTATTTGACATTTTTATTTTCTTTCAGTGAGCAACAGCTGTGCGAAGAACAAGTCAATATGCCAGTACTATTCTGTTTGTCAGTTTGATGGGGAAACTTCCAGATGTGTCTGTCCCAGTAACTGTACACTGGTCAGTGCTTATACAACAGTAAAAACTCAGTTAAACTCTACAAAACATATTAATTTAAACACACTATTAAAAGCAGATTTTAGAAACTCACTTGCTTTCCTTTACAATAATGTTTCAAATATGGGCTAGTACCTTAAATTGCATCATTTTCCTTGAGTTTTACTTGACAAGGGTTTTATGATGGGATAAATGTTTTGGCCTAGAATTCGGTAAACTATAGACTGGGTATACCAGTGGCTACTGTAAAATATGTATATTTCATTTTCTCTAATTAACCAGATACCGAACTGTACCAGATACTGAACTTTTGCCTTTAGTAGCCTCAGTATTGTTTATTTCTAATCCCACGTGAGTTTACATATATTTATAGCATATCAAAGATGCACATGAGTTTTTGGTGTAACTTACTAGGAAAAAAATCCTGTAATATTCCATATGCCTTCCTTACTCAAAACATTCATTTTCGTGAAAGATAAACTCCTGCTATGCAGTTTGCTGCTGCAAGAATGACACAGACAGTTTCCAAGCAATAATATCCTTTTTCATCACTCACTTTACACAGTAATTACATTTTTCTTATCACGTCAAACAGTGTATACATATACACCTCTCCCTCGATAACTCACACACAATGGGGTCCAAAAATACAGACTGCAGTTTAAGCAAGGATGCGTGTTTCCGAGGGACCTCTAAAAATTTAAGAAGGGGATGCCATCCTGGCTGGACATTGACAACGAGAAGACGAGGGGTGGGGCGGCTGTTAAATGGTCTAATACTTGTTTTATATTTGCGTTCGGAATAATTGTCAATTAAATACTTATTCTAATGAAGTTGTTTGCTTTTCTGTATAAATTACCTCTTTTTTCAAGGTAACCAACCTTTGAAAGATCGTTAAAAACATTACTCCAAGAGGTTTAAAGACACATCATGTGTACCTCAGAAATCATTGTGTATTAATTACATGACTGCTTTTTGTATGTGAACGTGGATATATTCGAGTTTTATTGTGTTTCATAACAAAACAAGTTTTCCTTTTTTCAAAAGCTATGGACATTTAATTCATGAACTAACAACTGTCAATGTTGAAACTCGATTTAAAAAAAATACTGTTCAGTTAGTAAAATATTGATGCTGCGATTTCATTGCAAGTAATAGTGACATTGCTGCTCATCCTTGACCAAACCTCTGAGTGCCAATTTGAGAATTTTAAGTTCACTACAAACTTTGAAACTTGCTTCTCCATAATGAACTGTATCTGTGAAACGAAGCTTTTCATGCACTGAGTACTCCTTTTGCTTTGCTTCACTTGCTATCATTGATCACATTTGTGAATTAGTAGGATAAACCTCTGATTAATGTTAGATACTTTAATTATGTTACCTACATGATAATATTTATAACAGTGTTCGACTGGTCACTTGAAATGAGTTTACCTGACACACTATCATGACCGCTAGCTCTTACAGGATAGGATTTGCATCCTTTTAACTTTTTTAAAATTATTATTCGACTTCCTTTATTTGATTTGATACAAAAGATGTAATTAACATAATACAGAGCAGGTCTACTTATAATTGATTGTAACAATACAACAAACATTACACTGAAACCGAATTAAAAGATAGAACTTAAACACAAATTTCACTTGACAAAACTTATTTAATTGGCATTTATTTCTTAAAGTGCTGCCACCAGTAGGCATTACTGACATTTTCATGGATCAAAATATTGTAGAATATTGTTATTTACAATGTACTGAGAACTTTTTTGGTATAGAAAATTTAACAAAATATATGACTTGTTATTAAAAGTTGCAAATTTCATGATGATGATGATAAAACTAGCGATATATCAAAGTTTCATTTACTAGTTTTTATTGTGTATTTCTTCACGTTCAACAAATAGGGGCCAATTCTTTTGGTATTTTATAGAAAAAATATGGGATCCACGCCTGACCCTGTGTTATAAGTGGGTTCGCAAGTTATCCGGGCATGAGTTATCGAGGGAGAGGTGTACATAACTTGTACATATAAAATCATACCCCTACATAACTTTATCCTTACCTGATGTATATTGTTTCTCAGCCATCTTGGTCATGTAACCAAATGGCAGATGATGAAAATTGAATGAGGAATATATTTATTTACTTGAAAATTTCAAATGAAGCACTCAGACAACTCTTTTTTGTATCACTCTTATGTTTGATATATCTCTTAATGAATAAAATGAAACAATTGAATAATCTTCCATGGATACTGATATTAGCCATAATTTTGTTCTTTCGTAAGGACAGACTACAGACAGAATGATCAATCTTAATAACTGAAACAAAACAGGTTGTGTGCACTGCAACAGTATTTTAAAATCTTATACAGACTAAAGTTATCAAGACACCGCTAGACGATGACTGCCATAACACAAATGGTGTGTGCTTTTTTAAAATTTGCATTGCATGCAGGGAGTTTCTTTCTGGATGATATCAGGTATCAAAAAGTATAATATAGATTCAGTTCCAATTCAAGAAGTGTGAAACTGAATAATTTTTCACGGAAATGTTGAGGAAATATTATTTAAATGTGGTTCAGTAACTGGTTCAGTGGGAGTCGGCAATGGTTTTCTGATGTAGAGTCCCCCCCCCATTTTCAGTAGTAAAATTTGTGGACATGTCCGATTCATTCTATATGAACCAAATCATACTCAAAAGATAGTTGGGATATTATTCATATATATTAAATCACATTCTTATTCATAATAAATTCTGTTTTCAGTGTCAATGTTTGAACTAAATAATTTAGTTTGATAACTGGTTAAAGTCAGAGATATTTAAATGAAATATATATATACCTTCACAAATTGTTGTTAAACATTACATCATGGAACACATCCATGACTGCAGATGACCTCATCTGAAGAAACTCTCAGTTTCAAATCAAACATCATTGTAAAGAAACAACTTCTTCATCAAAGGAAAGTAAGAAAGGAAAGATAATTTTCTGCCATAAGTTTAATGAGATTGGAGTACCGTATATACTCGCGTATAACTGATACCAACTGCAAACTGCATAGACCCAGATCTGCCATCGCATACTGTGCCAATAGATCTGGGTCTATGCAGTTTGTAAGGACTAATCAGTAGAACAAACAACATCGACCCTGATCTTCTGGCGCAATATGCGACGGCAACAAGGTCAATGTTGTTTACATTTGGACCCGGCTTATACATGAGTATATATGATATTCTTTACACCTGGAAATTGATTCAGTGTTGAGATACCATGAGTATTGGTATACTGCAAGCACTGGTTCACTGACTCTAGATGTACTGTAACAAACAGTATACACCTATATTTACCATAACATAAAGTGCTCACAGATCAGGGTCTATACACTTTGATTGTATTTATAAGAATGAAGAACAGCCTAGATTAATCTAATTTGATGGTTCATTATATGGCAGTGGATATGGATCTGTACTCAATACATCTGCCATCACATTATGCACTGACAGATCTGGGTTTATGCATCTGCTTTTACATAAAGCACTGACAGATCGGGGTCTACACATCTGTCAGATAATGCACAGTCAAATTAGAGTTTATGTATCTGCTATTAGATCAAGCACTAACAACAGATCAATGTCTACAGATATGCTGTCACATGGTGCACTAACAAATAAGTATATGCATCTGCTGTTACTGCACTGACAGATCTCAGTCTACACATTTGCACTGACAAATCAGGATCTACACATCTGCTGTCACATAATTCACTGACAAATCCGGGTCTACATATCTAATCTCACATAATGCAATGACAAATCAGGGTCTACACAGCTGCTGTCACATGATTGGGAACTTTATGAGTTCACCATGGTAGGTGAGAGAAAAAATGTAACAGCTTGTTTTTACCTTATTTCAGTGACAGTGACTTTGGAGATCTTTTCTTGCATATTTGTAAAATTTTATACATATCATAATGAAAAAGAAACATATTGTAATGTCACTTTACTGCTAACAGAACATGTTTTCTCAGGTCTATATGGTAGTTGTGCCAGTTGACAACCGAAAAAGTTAGTGTTTGCTGGTGAAAAAGTTAATTTCTAGCCCTGTGTCTGGCTCAGTTTATAAGGAAATTCATTATGTTATTAAATACCAAGACTTTTGAAAATGAAAAGCAAAATTTCAGTGATGGGAGGAACTTTGGAAAGTATAATTGAATATTTACCCAGGATTGAGCAATGATTGTACACAGGATGCATTGAAGACAAACACAAATAAGATTTAATAGCTTTATTGTTGATGGTTCAGTAATAATTAGATTAACAATTATCAGCTTTTCAAGGAGGTACCGTATATACTTGTCTATAAGCCCATACCAACTGCAAACTGCATAGACCCTGATCTGCTGTCACATAATGCGCTAGCAGATCTGGGTCTATGCAGTTTGTAAGGACTAATCAGTCGAACAAACAACATACACCCTGATCTGCTGGCACATTATGCAACAGCAGATCAGGTCTATGTTGTTTGCATTTGGACAAGGTTTATATGCGAGTATATACGGTAATGTTTTTTTCAAAAATAAGCAAGAAGCATTGATAAGATATTTGTTTTCTTCAAGAATACAACACATCTTGCCACATTATTAAATCAAACTCTTCTTTATTTTGGCACTTAAGAACTTGTTGTAAATTTTGGGAGCCATGCCACGACCGTGATATATCTGAATTCATGTTATAACAAAGCATGTTATAGCAAGCTTTCACTGTATGTGTAATAAACCTCTTTGGAATTTTCCCCCCAAACTTTTTGGTGCGGTTTATTAAGCAGAACTTGTTATGTCTGGTGATAAACAAAATTTACATTTATGCTAGTTTCAAATTAAATTTATGAATCTTTGAAAATACTTTCACTGTTAAACTTGCAAAGACTCATAAAATATGTAAACCATTCTACTTGTTTCATTAATTGTATATAAAGAGAGCACTGTCGTAAGAATCTTAATTGAGTTCTGCAAAGTGATGTGTTTACAACTTTTGTTTACCATTTGATTTAAAGCATTGTGTAGGTACACTTGACATGATTTCTGACATTTCAGGCTGATGCAAAGGTGTGTGGTTCGAATGGTGTGACATATCAGAATGAGTGTGAGCTGAGGGTGGACTCCTGTAGGATACAGAAAACCATCCTGATGGTCTCCGTAGGACAATGTGGTCTGTGTGCACATTTAAATCATTTCTATATGAACCATGAAAAGCTAATGCTATACAGATACATGGCGTAAATGTTGTTTGCTCACATTTCAGTCATTTACATATGAAATAATAGAATATTATGTTACATAGGTATATGCCATACTTAAATCTGTCTCTTTAATTAATATATAGTATGATTATAATACGGTCTTTTATATCTTTGCAAGATGAAAATTTTCCCATCTGAGGCTAATATTGTCCATTATCGTTAGTTACAAAACTCTGTGAATGACTTGCACTTGGTGTAAGGAAGAACCCTACTATTTTGGGGGTCAAATAGTTGAAGGCCAATGACTGAAAGAAGAAAAATGGTTTCTGCACAATAACTTGTGTTCTTCACCATCTACAGTTACTGCACTTTGTGAATGGTTTGCACTTGGGGTAAGGAAGAACCCTATTGACTTTTGGGTCAAAAGATCAGAGGTCAAGGTCACCATGACTGTAAAAAGGTAATAATAGTTTCTGCACATTAAGTTTGGTTCAAGACCATTTACTTTTTCCAGTGACTGAGCCCATTGAGACCCTTTGGTCAAAAATCTCCAGAGTCAACCATACCCTACTAGTTCCTACTTTGAGAACTATTAAACATGGGGTGGGAATATCATGTGCTGTTAACTGCACTCTTGTTTTATAAAAATAAACTACTGTATATACTCATGTATATCCTGGGTCCAAATGCAAACAACATAGACCCTAATCTGCTGTTGCATAATGCGCTGGCAGATCAGGGTCTATGTTGTTTGTTCTACTGATTAGTCTTTACAAACTGCATAGACCCAGATCTGCCAGTGCATTATGCGATGGCAGATCCGGGTCTATGCAGTCTGTAGTTGGTATCGGTTTATATGCGAGTATATACGGTATGCTGAGTTTTTCCTCCCTTGAGTCTCTGGTCATCAGAAGAAACATGTATCTCAGTGGGAAATATCGGCTGGAGGGTAGAGTGTAATGTGTATAGGGAAGAGGGAAATAATACAAATATAAGGCAGGGTGAATTAAATAATAGGTGGAATGATTTGATTCTCACATTTCTTCATGTGTCTAGAGAACCATGTTTTCCAGTGTGGTACAATTGATCATGCAGGATTTTTATACCCCACCTCATTTAATTGTTATCTTACCTCACATGAGGCCAAAATAGCATGTTTATTGGTGCATTACCAGTCTGACTTGTTTTATAATGGCATCAAAATCATATCTTGTTGTTCTGTTTGTTTAATTTTATAACTTAAGTAATCTACCTGTGATATAACCATATTTCCAGGTTTGTACTAAATGATACAGTGCAGACCACATTTTTATGCTCTTTCAAAAGATCCCCTACTTGGGGTCATAATTCATGGGCAGAGAGTCAGCAAAACCTCATAATAGTTCACAGAGTTTACCTGTTTGTGTGGTACTTCCCTATCCCACATCCATAAATATGTTAGAGTCTATTTTCTTCAACAGCAAGTGTCAGTCAGCATATTAGTTTATCATTTACTCAAAATTAAATGTATCTAAATTGGGTGTAATGGCTTTTGTCATCATTAGGACAAAAACAGGATTAACCATTATATTATATAATATTTTTTTCTTAATTATCTTGCATGAGGAACAGATATGTTGGTATTTTAACATAGTATGGAAGATTTATCAGGTTCATTATTAACATAGTATGGAAGATCTGTCAAGTCCATTATTAACATAGTATGGAAGATCCGTCAAATCCATTATTAACATAGTATGGAAGATCTGTCAGGTCCAGTATTAACATAGTATTGAAGATCTGTAAAGTCCATTATTAACATAGTATGGAAGATTTGTCAGGTTCATTATTAACATAGTATGGAAGATCTGTCAAGTCCATTATTAACATAGTATGGAAGATCTGTCAAGTCCATTATTAACATAATATGGAAGATCCGTCAAGTCCATTATTAACATAGTATGGAAGATCTGTCAAGTCCATTATTAACATAGTATGGAAGATCTGTCAAGATCCTTCTAGAAGCAGTGGTCAAATACATCTGAGAGGTAAAAAGAAATCAAACTTGCTATTTTATTATTAGAAAAATGTTTTGAAGGTTATTTTGTAGACTTGCAATATGTACTATAGTTTTAATCTATTTCACAAAAGAAAAAACTGATGCGGTTTTCTGATGTATTTGTTTATGTTATAAAATTAGTATTTTTCTAAACAAGTTATCACATGGGGGCTTCATATTTTTCTAAACAAGTTATCACATTTGGGCTTCATTTGCAATATTGTCAGATTCCTTCTTTGTATTGAAACTTTTTTTGTTTGTATATTTTGTATACTGGATGATATATGTTGCTGTTTTTAGCATGAAGAATGATGTGTATATTGTGGTCATATATTTTGCATCCTCATCTCTCTTTGTGATACCTGGAGAATATGAATGGCATGTTCTCCTATTTTCAGCATTCTCTATTTTGTGATTTCCTTACCACTGATACTGTTGTTGGAATTATATATAGAATTCCAGTTTGTGAATTGAGCATGTTTCATGACATAGTCATAGTGACTGGTTTATTAGGGCCCTGCATTAAGCTGTGGGAGCATTATAGTAATCACCTGTCCATCAGTCTGTCCATCTCTCTGTTGATTCACACTTTTAATTAACCAGCATAACTCTGCAACCCTTTCTCATAAAAGGATGCCATTTGGTAGGTGAATTGCTTATGACATTTAGATCTGCCTTTTTAAGGTTTCATTTTTCAGGTCCAATTCTGAGGAAGTTATTGCCCTTTTTTCATCAGTTTAATCTCTGCTATAGCAGATCCGTATTAACAGCATAGCTCAGAAACCATACAATATATTCTGATGCCATTCGGTGTGTACATTGTCTCATAGACCTAGATGTGTCTTTTATGTGTTCTGTTTTGTCAACTCAATTTTGATAGAGTTATGGCCCTTGACAATTAGCTTCATATTTTCACAATGGATGTTACATGTAACCAGCATAACTCTGCAACCCTTACACATAATTGGATGTCATTGAAATGCCTAATACATGTAGATGTGCATTTTAAAGGTATTATCTTTTTGGCCCAAATTTTATGGAGTTGTTGCCCTTTTTCCATTAATATTACATCTTCACTATAGTATATCCATGTCACCAGTGTAGCTCAGGAACCGTTCAGCACATTCAGTTGGAATTTGATGTGTACATTGTCTTATAGACCTCAAGGTGCCTTTTATGGGTTTTGTCTCGTCAACTCCATTTTGTATTATGGCATTTGACAGTTCATATCTTTACACGAGATGTTACTTGTGACCAGTACAGTTCTGCAACCTTACACATAATCGGATGCCATCTGGTAAATTATTTGCTTATTACATGTAGATGTGCCTTTTAAAGGTTTCTTCTTTTCAGGTTTAATATTGATGGAGTTATTTCTCTTTTTCCATCAATATTATGTCACCACTGCAGCAAATCCTTGTAACCAGCATAGCTCAGGAACCATTCAGCATATTCTAATACAATTTAACATGTATGTTGTCTCATGGAGCTAGATCAGCCTTTTATGGGTTTTGTCTCATTATCTCCATTTGGATAAAGTTATGGCCCCTGACAATTGACTTCATATCTTTACATGCGATGTTGTTTGTAGCCAGCACAGCTCAGAACCATTTTACATATTCTGATGGAATTTTGTTTGAATACTGTCTCATAGACATACATGTGTGTTATATGGGGTTTGTTATGGTCCCTGATTGCTTGTCCTCCTGACTTTGATTTCCACAAGATAACTTCACCAACATTTGTTGGATTTCAATCAGATATGGCATGTGGCTTCAGATTGATGAGACCTTGATTGAGTTTGATTTCTAGCATTCCACTACATCATTTACAGGTGTTGAAGTCCCAAATTGCCATCCTCCTGATTTCTAGCATTCCACTACATCATTTACAGGTGTTGAAGTCCCAAATTGCCATCCTCCTGATTTCTAGCATTCCACTACATCATTTACAGGTGTTGAAGTCCCAAATTGCCATCCTCCTGATTTCTAGCATTCCACTACATCATTTACAGGTGTTGAAGTCCCAAATTGCTATCCTCCTGCCTTTACTTTCTGCAGCATAACTTTACTGCTTTGTTGCATTTCAAACAAATTTGCATGTAGTTTTACATTGATGAGATCATGAATTAGTTTAATTATCAATAACCATAATTTGGAAGAGTTAACATTGATTATAATTTAGAAGAGTTATGACCCCCAATTGCACATTCTCCTGACCTTGCTCTCTGCAGCATAACTCTACTAAGGAATTTGAACCAAAGTTTTTATGTAGCTTTATATTGATGAGAGATTGAATGAGTCGGATTTCCAGCGATCCATGTCATCATTTAGAAGAGTTATGGCCCCTGATACCCCATCTCCAAACTTTGGTTATCCAACTGAGTTCATCTGTTTAAGGCCCCACTGAGCAAACTGTAGAGAGCTGAGACCCTTGTGATGCATCCATTGCTAATTGCTCCAGTATGTGGTTGACATATTATTATTATACCAATTTTCCTCTTGCATCAGGATATGCATGGCGATCATTTCAAAATATATTATTTGGAAAGCCTTTTTCTTCAACAAATTTATTGCTACAAATTAAATTTGTTATGTATGAATAGGCAATATTTAATAAATGATAATATTGAACTGTTTAGCAATGTAATAATTATGCTAATGTGTCATTGGATTCCAGAATATATTGAACTGTGGCAGCGAGAAATCCAAAAAGATTGTAGAAGCTAATTTTCTTGACCACTTTTTTGATTACCATTCTTCACTAGGTCTGTACTTTTATCACTGATGATATTAAACTATTAATTACTCTTTATCAGGAAAAATAAATCTGCCAAATGCAACATAATATAATGTACCTTGCAGTCTCTCTTGACCAGTCATGTGTGGATGCAGGAAATATGTGTGTGGGGGTAAAATATATTTGAAAAATGACTATTGGATAAGTCAGACAGACTGTTAAATGGAGATGACTGTTGTAAGGAGTTTGCATTGTAATGGTTTTGTATGTAGGAAAGATCTGATTCAATTATAGTACCAAAATCAACAGCAACTCTGAAAATGACAAGATTATAGTTCCAGTAACAGTAACTTTCCTTGGAGTGTATACAAATTATAATGCTATTACCCATAGTGTTTGTCATGTAGAATTTTAATTTGTGTCTGGAGCTAATGGGGGAAAGGTGTCTGGGAGGGGATTTAAAACATAGAACACTGTTAAATCATTAATTGAAATGTATTTCTAATGTTCTATCTGAAGTTCATATGGCTGATAAAGTTGAGGATTAGCACCTCAGATTTGGTCATTCATAATTGATAATTGTGTTGTCAGGTAATCTTTATTCATTTGTTTCATAATTATAATAATAATAATATGTTGCAGTTTTTGCATCTGGCAAAATTATGTTCCAAATACTCATGAAACTTTCAATTGTAGAGGATTGCAGTGGTGTACGGTGTAAGAATGGGGCAAAGTGTGAGAAGGGGATGTGTGTTTGCCCAGTCTATTGCCCATCAGAGTTTGAACCAGTCTGTGCCAGCAATGGAAACGATTACAAAAATGAATGTGAGATGCAGAAAGAGGCCTGCAGGACAGGGCAAGAACTGAGCATTGCGCACAGTGGCGAGTGTAGTGACATGATTGAATCTGGATCAGGAGGTAGTCTTAGCAGCAGCAAAGAAAATGTCTATGCTCCTATTTAAAATGTAAAGACTGCCATATGTACTTGCCTTTGTGCATATATCTGTCTGTGGTGTGTTTTTTTAACCATATGTATCTGTGTATAATACACACCCATTGCCAAAAGCATGGAGCCAGATCTTCCATCACATAATGCTCTGGCAAATCAGGGATGATGCTGTTAGTAGGAAATAAGTAGAATGACCAGCATATCCCCTGATGTGCCAGTGCAGTATGTGATAGCAGATCAGGGTCTACACTTTCACATGAAGTTAGAAGTAGAATGGTCAGTGTAGACCCTAATCTGCCAGTGCAGTATGCTCTGTTAGATCTGGGTCTACACTTTCACATGAAATTGTAAGTAGAGTGGCCTGTGTAGCCCAGATCTGACAGTGCAGTACATGATTGCAGATCAAGGTCTACACTTTCACTTGAAATTACAAGTAAAACAGCCAGTGTAGACCCTGATCTGCCAGTGCAGTATGCTACATCAGATCAGGGTCTGCACTTTCACTTGAAATTACAAGTAAAACAGCCTTGCAGCTCCAGATCTGCCAGTGCAGTATGCTACATCAGATCAGGGTCTACACTTTCACTTGAAATTACAAGTAAAACAGCCAATGTAGCCATGATATGCCAGTGCAGTATGCTACATCAGATCAGGGTTTCCTCTGTTTGCATTTGTTATGCAATATATACAAGTAACTACAGTATATGTTCTTATCATTGGCCCAGGGTCAGAACACTCTTTAAGCTCAAACTTTAGAAATCATACTTAAATGTTCTCAGATCTATTCAGTTCTTTATTTCAAATACCAGCATTAAAAGTCCAGGTAGATTAGGTTTTAACATTTTTTCAATCTACTTTAGTCATTGCTGATGAGTAATGTACATATAGCTTTAAGAATGCTGCAATTTTAATGTACGCAAGTATGTTTCTCTTCATTATAATTGTTGCCATATTAGTTTTTCACAAAATTCGCAATACCAATTGAGAAATATGCATTACCAAAACTTAATTATTCTGCTTTCCTAATTGATCAACATTTCAGTTACGCATCTAGAACTATGTGTAAGAGAAAAGATAATTTCAAGTGATCATTATTACCTGTGTGTTACTTTTCTTTCACTAGTAGTACAAAGTACATCCAAGATTGTGTCAGTCACTCTACACTGCCTTATCCCTTCTTGTTTTGATATGCTGCACAAGTCATTTTTACACACAGCCATTTGCTCCCATTCCATTTTTTAATGGCTATTTCCTTCTGTGTGCTGTCCAGATGACAGAATATGACATTAGCTTGCTTCAAGGAGAAAACTTTCTAGCTTTAAAGCAGACTACCTGTAACTAATCACCTGCTAACATTGTGGTTTGAGAATAGCCATACCAAAAGAAATTTGGTGGTTGTAGCCCAGTGGTACTTTGCAAGAAAATTGGTTCAGCACTGAGAGTAAAAGTATGATTTGTTGTACAAATATACATATACATCACACGAATTTTCTTTATCTTCTAATCATCACATGCCAAAAAAATGATTTTGTGTGGTGATGCAAACAAATGGCAGTTGTTCAAACTGACTAGTGCATTTTTACACCACCTTCACATTTACATCAGCTCCAGATAGATGCTTTAACTGTTTGTTTACTGTCTGTATCTACACTTGGTGTTCACACAAATGTTGATGCTATGTGTACAGCAAGCAAATTTTATGTTGTGTATGTATCGCTTGATAATTACATGGTCCTCAGGCTGTTCCAAAAAAGAAATGCTGGGAGGGGGGCGGGGGGGGACAAAAGGCGCTTTTTTTCATTTTTTTTCACTCATCTAACCACCCACAGAATTTTAATTGGATTTATTGTTATAGGCAAGGCTACCTTATATGGAAAAATATAATTCAACCAGTATAATGGGATCTGTGACCATACCTGTATCATATCAGGGACTGTGTTTATATTGAGGTGTTTAGTAGTGAGGGACCACTGTAATTGTCTACCTTAGCAGCAGATTAGACTAAAATTCCACCTTTACAGTTACCATATTGATTCATGTATCATGTACATTCAACTACAAACAAAATACACCTAGACCAGATCTGCTGTTGTGCAATGCAACCATACCCTATAGACCTAGATCTGCTGTTGTGCAATGCAACCATACCCTATAGACCTAGATCTGCTGTTGTGCAATGCAACCATACCCTATAGACCCAGATCTGCTGTTGTGCAATGCAACTATACCCTATAGACTCAGATCTGCTGTTGTGCAATGCAACCATACCTTATAGACG
Organism: Margaritifera margaritifera; assembly: GCA_029931535.1. NCBI lineage: Eukaryota > Metazoa > Mollusca > Bivalvia > Unionida > Margaritiferidae > Margaritifera > Margaritifera margaritifera. Next base: position 4,319,782 of record JAQPZY010001570.1, on the reverse strand, counting down.
CAGATCTGCTGTTGTGCAATGCAACCATACCCTATAGACCTAGATTTGCTGTTGTGCAATGCAACCATATCCTATAGACCCAGATCTGCTGTTGTGCAATGCAACCATACATTATAGACCCAGATCTGCAGTTGTACAATGAAACCATACCCTATAGACCCAGATCTGCAGTTGTACAATGCAACTTATACCCTATAGACCCAGATCTGCAGTTGTACAATGCAACTTATACCCTATAGACCCAGATCTGCAGTTGTACAATGCAACCATACCCTATAGACCCAGATCTGCTGTTGTGCAATGCAACCATACCTTATAGACCCAGATCTGCTGTTATGCAATGCAACCATACCCTATAGACTCAGATCTGCAGTTGTACAATGCAACCATACCCTATAGACCCAGATCTGCTGTTGTACAATGCAACTTATACCCTATAGACCCAGATCTGCTGTTGTACAATGTAACCATACCCTATAGACCCAGATCTGCAGTTGTACAATGCACCCATACCCTATAGACCCAGATCTGCTGCTGTACACTGCAACCATACCCTATAGACCCAGATCTGCAGTTGTACAATGCAACCTTACCCTATAGACCCAGATCTGCTGTTGTACAATGCAACCGTACCCTATAGACCCAGATCTGCTGTTGTACAATGCAACCATACCCTATAGACCCAGATCTGCAGTTGTACAATGCAATCATACCCTATAGACCCATATCTGCTGCTGTACACTGCAACCATACCCTACTAGTGCCTACTAAGAGGACTGTTAAACATGGGGTGGGTATATAATGTGCTACTAGTGCCTACGAAGAGAACTATTAAAAATGGGGTAGGCATAAAATGTGCAACTAGTGCCTACCAGAGGACTATTAAACATGGTGTGGGCATATAATGTACCATTCATGGTACTCTTGTTTATGCCTATGTTAATTTTTTTTCTTCAGCTATTCACTCATTACTTCCTCAATACCTTGGACTCTATTTCTTCTACACTTATGAAAATCAGTATGCGGATGAATCCCAACAAGATATCTCAACACTGTGAGATAGGACACTGTGACCTCATTTTTGCACTTCAGTGACTTTATGTATTTTCACACATTTTTTCATTATGCCTTTAACATCTTGGACTGTATTTCACTTATACTCATGCAAACTGGTATGTATATGTCTCTCTTGGCCATAGCACAGTTTGGTCACTATGACCTAATTTGCACAGTTGAGTTACATATTTTCAGCTATTATTTAATTACACCCTCAATATCTTGGACTTTATTTTGTGTACACTAATGAAAATTAAGATGTTGATGCATCTCAAGGAGAGCACTTAACCATATTTAAAGTTGGTCAGTGTGACCTAATTTCCATGCCAATGTGATCTTTGTATTGTCACTTGTCTGTTTTATACAATCACAATATCTTGGACCCAATTTCATCAACACTAACAAATACTGGTATGTGAATTCATCTCATGGAGAGTAAGTCAACCATTTGAAAACTATATCATTGTGGCCTATTTTGTATGCTTGTGTGACTTAAGTATTTTCATTATACTCTCAATATCTTGGACATTATTTTACCTGCTTTCATGAAAAAATAGATATATAGATTCATCACAACAATAGTAACTTACCCATGCCAAATCTAAGGTCATCATATTCTAATGTGCATGCTTGATTGACTTATGTATTTTCAGCCATTTGTTAATTACACCCAAAATATCTTAGACCCTGTTTTACCTACACTCATGAAAACTGGTATGTGCAAGCATCTCCATTACAGTAACTTGACCATATCCAAAGCAGGTCACTGTGACCTCATTTTTGCATTTGAGTGACTTGTATATTTTCATGTATTCATTCATTACACTGTCATGAAAATTTATATTTGGATGCATCTCAATGAGAGTAACTCATCTATACCAAAACTAGGTCTCTGTTACCTAATTTTTATTCTTGATTGAAGTTTGTATATTCAGCAATTTGTTTGTTATATTCTCTGTATCTTTAATCCTATTACAATCAGACTTTATTATGACCTTACCATGATGAAACCTTTTTATGCGTCATAATGACTAGTAATATTTCCTTCTTCCACATCGTAGTTTTGTTGTTAAGTTCAACTCAAAACCAGTAGTTAAAAGGGTTCAATTCCTATCTAGACCAGCCTGAATCAGCTGTCATTGCATATCTATTTGCAAGGCTCTTAAATCATTTTGCCTCAGCATCAGTCCTCCAAATCAGTCTGTATATTTTCACTGATTCCAAATGAGCTCCTGTTGGTTAAAGAATTAGTGTTTATAAGTAAACATGAGTAAACACTGAACTGCCAACCCTTATGATTTGACTGTAAATCTTGCTGAAAATTGCCATTAAATTATGGACTTATTGAATCATAGCAAAATATATGAAAATGTGGTAATTGTGGTCAAATCCAGATATTGGCTTGCTTTGGTTTGGTCCAGATCTGGTTTTCATATTAGATTAAGTGTTGTTGGTCAACGAACCAGACTAAATTTATAGATGTACTTCAGAGGCTTTAATCTGACCATGTTTTTTGTGCAAAAGGCCTGTATGATCAGGCTTTAATCTGACCATGTTTTTAATGCAAAAGGCCTGTATGATCAGGCTTTAATCTGACCATGTTTTTCATGCCAAAGGCCTGTATGATCAGGCTTTAATCTGACCATGTTTTTCATGCCAAAGGCCTGTATGATCAGGCTTTAATCTGACCATGTTTTTCATGCCAAAGGCCTGTATGATCAGGCTTTAATCTGACCATGTTTTTCATGCCAAAGGCCTGTATGATCAGGCTTTAATCTGACCATGTTTTTCATGCCAAAGGCCTGTATGATGAGGCTTATGCTTTTATGTTATAATATTATCTAGAAATGTCGTCCAACAAATGAAACACATTGTTAGGCAAAAGGGACAATCAGCCTCTTAAAATGTTCAAACAATCAGCACAGAAGTATAAAAGGGAATATTGAGATTCTTGGCCATCCCTGGAAATAAAAACAGGACAGCAACAATTACATTTATTGGACATCATGTTCTGCTGATTTGAGTATTGCTTACAGCAGATTGCCATTACCCTTTGAAATTAAGAAGCAGTGGGGCTTGGAACTGCATTTCTGAAGCTGAACTGGAGGTCATTAAACTCTAAGTGTACTTTATAGCAACTTTTTAGTTGAATATAATGTTGCCTCTGCTGCATCAGATCACACTTCTGAACTTTTCAAATGCATGATTTCTAAGTCAACAATAGCAGTATATTATATTTTGCTATACCTTACTGATAATTGGTATAACTTACAGAAAAATATTTACTACCTTACTTAGAAGGTTTCATGGTTAGCAGGTCTGGTAAATACCTTGTTTTCACCCCATAAAAAGCAAAGTAAGCAGTAAAGATGCAGAGTAAAATGTCAACTACATGATGTTAGCATGTAATAAATTTGTCTAAAAAAAAGAAGGAAAAGTAGTTAGGCAGGAAATAAAGAATTATGCATGAGACAAACACGTCATAATGCTGAAGCAAAAACTAATGTTACAAATACATCATAAACAACAAGTGAACTTACTATGAATGCAAAGAAAAAAAGATAAAATTGTTTTTAAGGAACAAAAGGAGAGTAAAGTACCCAGATATTTGGGGTTCAGGTTTTCAAATGATAGAAGCAAGAAATATTTCAAATGGATATAACATGTATTAAGTGCCTTCACAGAGCTAGGATCAGGATCAGGGTCAGGGTCAGGGTCAGGGTCAGGTGGCATGGTCGTGTGTGACGAGAGCATGTGCAAGTTTGGGGGCACCTGTTACCTTGGAGATGATGGTCTCTTTACCTGCCGCTGTTCTTTCATCTGTGATGCCATCAGGTGAGATATTAAACTGTATTTTTATTACCTTGAATGAAGGTGTAGGGAGAAATAGCAATATCAGTGTCCATCCATCTGTCTGTCTGTTATAGATGTGCTGATGGAATGCAATATAACTTTAGTTTGCCATGATTCTTCCTCCTCAGACCTCATATGTACCTTACCCATGGAGAGAGGAAGAAGCTCATTAATTTTGGAACTGCTGGGTTCAAGATCAAGGTCACTGGAGCTGAAAATAGGATTTTCCTTTCTGTATGACAAGTCAAGTTTCTTTGACCTAATTTTCATCAGGCTTCATTGGTTGACTACACTTGTACATTGGCAGCTTCCTGTAGATTCTGGGGCTCTCAGGTTAAGGTCACTAGAACCAGCATTGTAAATTCTCTGCTTTCTGCTCAGTAAGTGAAATTGTCATCAGACTTCATAATCTACACTGGAGCAAAGGCACCTCCCTATTGAATTTGACCAGAGTTCAAAGGTCAAGGTCACTGGAGATGAATTTTTCTTTATGGGTTCCACATTATAAGTCCAGTTTACTCAAGTTTCCCCATTTTTATCAACTTTGTAGTTGCATTTTACACTTGAGGATAGTTCCCTGTTGAGTTGGCGATTGATAAATCAAAGGTTTTCACAGGACAGGAAATTGCATTCATGGTTTCTGAATAATAACTCAACTTACATGCATCCAGTTTTCATCAAACATCAGTATACTACACTTGGACAGTTGTAGCTAGTAATCAATTCTGGGGGCTGATAGATCTATGGTCAAGTTTGCTGGCACTGAAAGTGCGATTTTTGTTTCACACATATACACAGATGCACACATTTCTCAAGCTGAATAGCATGGAGAGCTTTCCATTTCATTGAGGGTAAACAATTCAAACCTCAAGGTGACTGGTATTCATATTTTCATAATGATATCAGGTCAAGGTCATCTGAGTTAAAATTATCTCAATTTTGCAATTGTAATAAGTACGATTGGTTGGTGGGATCAGCCATGCTTCTGATGGCTGATTTTATTTTTGTATTCAATTGTCAGATAAGTTTGGATAACTCCTAACAAATATTGTAGTACTGCATATACTGAACAGTTTAGGTCATATACTGAACAGTTTAGGTCTGTGTAGTACTGCATATACTGAACAGTTTAGGTGTATGTAGTACTGCATATACTAAACAGTTTAGGTCTGTGTAGAACTGTATATACTTAACAGTTTAGGTCTGTGTAGTACTGCATATAATGAACATTTTGGGTGTATGTAGTACTGCATATACTTAACAGTTTAGGTCTGTGTTGTACTGCATATACTTAATAGTTTAGGTATGTGTAGTACTGCATATACTTAACAGTTTAGGTCTGTGTAGTACTACATATACTGAACAGTTTAGGTCTGTGTAGTACTGCATATACTTAATAGTTTAGGTCTGTGTAGTACTGCATATACTTAACAGTTTAGGTCTGTGTAGTTCTGCATATAATTAACAGTTTAGGTCTGTGTAGTTCTGCATATACTTAACAGTTTAGGTCTGTGTAGTACTGCATATACTTAAAAGTTTAGGTCTGTGTAGTACTGCATATACTTAATAGTTTAGGTCTGTGTAGTACTGCATATACTTAATAGTTTAGGTCTGTGTAGTACTGCATATACTTAATAGTTTAGGTCTGTGTAGTACTGCATATACTTAACAGTTTAGGTCTGTGTAGTGCTGCATATACTTAACAGTTTAGGTCTGTGTAGTACTGCATATACTTAAAAGTTTAGGTCTGTGTAGTACTGCATATACTTAACAGTTTAGGTCTGTGTAGTTCTGCATATACTTAACAGTTTAGGTCTGTGTAGTTCTGCATATACTTAACAGTTTAGGTCTGTGTAGTACTGCATATACTTAAAAGTTTAGGTCTGTGTAGTACTGCATATACTTAACAGTTTAGGTCTGTGTAGTACTGCATATACTGAACAGTTTAGGTCTGTGTAGTTCTGCATATACTTAACAGTTTAGGTCTGTGTAGTTCTGCATATACTTAACAGTTTAGGTCTGTGTAGTTCTGCATATACTTAATAGTTTAGGTCTGTGTGGTACTGCATATACTTAATAGTTTAGGTCTGTGTAGTACTGCATATACTGAACATTTTGGGTGTATGTAGTACTGCATATACTTAACAGTTTAGGTCTGTGTAGTACTGCATATACTTAATAGTTTAGGTCTGTGTAGTACTGCATATACTTAATAGTTTAGGTCTGTGTAGTACTGCATATACTTAATAGTTTAGGTCTGTGTTGTACTGCATATACTTAATAGTTTAGGTCTGTGTAGTACTGCATATACTTAACAGTTTAGGTCTGTGTAGTACTGCATATACTTAATAGTTTAGGTCTGTGTAGTACTGCATATACTTAATAGTTTAGGTCTGTGTAGTACTGCATATACTTAACAGTTTAGGTCTGTGTAGTACTGCATATACTGAACAGTTTAGGTCTGTGTAGTACTGCATATACTTAACAGTTTAGGTCCATACTAGTCATTGATTTAAGCAAGGTCTTTATTTGAACAAAGTATTATCTTTATGTGTGTGTACTGGAGTTCCATGTTTGTGATAGTTTTATCCACCATGCAGGAATTGTAATTGGAATGTTTGCCATGGCAAGTGACTACTGTTCTCTCTCTGTCTCTGTTTTTGTCTGTCTGTCTGTCTGTCTCTGTTTTTCTCTCTCTCTCTCTCTCTCTCTCTCTATAAATATATACAGTAAAATCTGTCCTAACGGTCACCTTTACTCAGTGGTCACCTGTTCGCAATGGCCATTCTAATTTCCCCCCAGCAAATTTCCTATGTAAATGTCCTATATGTAGAGGTCACCTGCCTTCCGTGGTCAGTGGCCAGGTGTTTCCTAACCAAACAGTGGTTTCTCCCTGCATTAAGCGGTCTCTTGTGGGTATCTACAGTGACAGCTCACTCTTTTGTTTCATGAAGTAGGCATTGTTTAGATAAAGGAATATCAAACATTTCTTATCTCACTTGTACTCACCATACTCCAGTCGCGTTGATAGTGTAAATCAAAGGTGTCAATATATCAGATTCGAAACCGAGGCAGTTTTTATCATTAGGGTAGAGGGTTGAAGCTGTTTGTTTGCTGGATGGTGGGAAAAGCAGTTGTCGTCGCAGCAGAAATGGAAGTTGCCTTTGTGCCAGTATGACAAATATAGTTCAATATCTTCATCGATTTGCCTGTTAACTAAAGCTATCTCTGAAGAAAAAGGTTTGTCTTTGAGGTACGAGTTACATCCCTTTTTATAAGGGTCAGGGGTCATTCAATATTTAAAACTTGAATGTAAAGACAGGCGAAGTTTTGGTTCATGGGTCACAAAGAATAGCCATATATGGCTTTTGATCTCCTATTCATCACAGGCTTTTCACGTAAGCTGACTGTCTTTTGATCTCTGCGAGTTGAGCAACTGACTAATTGAGATATTTTTTTAAAGTGAACAAACTAAAATTGGTTTATATTTTAAGTCAGTGATAACTTAATTTATAGGATGGATTAAAGTGAGCAGGATACAGTAATCTTGTGTGGAACATAAATTTAGGAGAGAACAACATATATGCATAATTTATAATTTTGTTGTATAGTTCACATAAAACAATCTTAATAATAATAATAATAATAATAATAATAATGATGATAATGATAATGATATTTGGCACATGATATTTGTTAAAAAAAACAATTTTTAAAGGTGAACCTGTGTACGGAGGTCACCTGTGTACAAAGGCCAGTTTTGCCTTTTCCCATGGGTGGCTGTTAGCGACAGGTTTGGCTATATATATATATATATAGAGAGAGAGAGATGAATTGATAGATAGATAGATATTGGTGTCCATGATATTAATTGTTCTGTCACAGGAAAATGTCAGCTGAACAGTTGAAAGTAAAGTAATAGATTGATATCACCAGCCTTGTCATTATCAACTGACTGCTGGCTAAATTAGTGTCTACTTTTCCAGCTGAGTCAGCTACTTTTTTAAAATGATGGCATGGTTTGTTATATTGTTGCATTGACTTAATCTTGTACTTTTAATTTTGAGCTGGCTACTTTAAAAGGTAATGAGAAGGTTTACATCACTATATCCATACCAAATCTTGACTAAGTTCTTAATTAATTGGCTGTTCTGTGTTTCAAGTGTGATGATCCAAATTTAGTGATCTATGAATATAAAATAGCTATTCTAAGTCTGACTAGAGATAACTTATCTTTTGAAACATCCAAAGACATTATCAAGTTTTGTGACATAAATCTGATAGGGAGTGATGTCTCATCAATACATTTCCATTAATTACAATAGCACTATTATTAGAATGATTGCAAGTTTTAGGTTATGGTATACAAATTTCATCCAGTAAAGATATAATTTTTTGTTGACAAAATAGGTATACTGAAATTAAACAATGCTGTTTATATTGTTTGGTGGTAATAGTTGCATGCCCCCACAGCTTGGGCATCTTGATTTGATCCTGTCCTCGATCTGTCTATCGGTCTATCCAGGGAAGCTTGTTAGCAAGATTGCATGAAAACCACTTTATGTAGACCAATGAAATTTGCCAGACATATTGCTATTCATTATGTAGATGACCTGATTAGATTTTCAAGCCACTACAGCAATTTGTCAAATTTTTACACATTTTCTATCCTTTTTTTTCATGAACATTTTGTTCATACAGTCAAGCAGCGAACACCTTGTTAGCATGAATAAGCAAAATACTGCCTCAAGTGGACAAATGAAATTTAATGTGCATATTTAAATGCCTATGTAAATGATCTGAATTGATTTTCATGCCATTGTAGCCATTTTAAAATGTTGATTTTTTGACCCATTTAAAAATTGGTTAGTAGTAATTGGTTATGTATTGTACATAAAAAATCTAGTTGGCTTTGAAGATTATTGTGAAAATGTGTTTTCAATTCAGACAAGAATATCAAGCACTTGGAATCGTATTCTAGTGTCTCTATGGAATATTGTTGTCTACATAAATTCACATATCATAGCATTACCTGGAACAAAATATTCTATCACTATTGTAGATAACATTTTTTTAAAATACTGATAAGAGTACAATAGAAGGTCTTATAGAGTTTCTATCTTATATGTTTTTGTCTTAATAATATATATATATATATATATATATATATATATATATATATATATATATATATATATATATATATATATATATATATATATATATATACTGGTATTTCTAAAATACTTTAATATTTTAATTGACATGTGTCTTTTATCTGCCTGTGGACCAAGGACTATGGAGAAAAAAAATTCTTATCCTAAAATACTATAGGACAGGTTATTTCTTCATTGTCAACATTAAACACTTGCAATCTTCTAACATTTTTGCATTGTTTTAGTTTTGTCGGAGTCAACTTCAGGATTATAGATATTTATTTATTAAACTTGTTAAGAAATTTCCAGTTTAAAAAAAAATATATATATATATATATTTTTTAAAAACTGAATGATCTCGAATATAGTGAAAATACTTCCCAGCAAGAATAAAACACTACACAATAGAAACGAAAGGAAGGAAGAAAAGTAAATGGATTTTATGTGCTGTCCAATACAGGTCCCCTGTGTGTGGATCTGATGGTCTTACGTATGGCAATGAGTGTGAACTTCGGCTAGCGACCTGTGACAACCAAATTGAGATAACAGTCATGTCACAGGACAGCTGTGATGGTAAGACAAAAGAAATAAAAAAATAATCCCAAATGGATTTTACCTGTGAAAAATTGTGCTTATGTTTGACATAACAGTTATTGCAATTTAAAATGCAGCAAATGTAAAGTTTCATAAGAGGATCTTAATATATATGTTATAAACAAAGGCACACAGCACTGTCATTGAGTTACCGTAAATACCCGCGTATAACCCGGGTCCAAATGCAAACAACCTAGACCCTTATCTGCCATCACATAATGGTCTATGTTGTTTGTTCTACCGATTAGTCCTTACAAACTGCATAGACCCAGATCTGCCGGCATATTATGCGCCGGCAGATCTGGGTCTATGCAGTTTGCCGTTGGTATCGGTTTATACGCGAGTACATACAGAATGTAAAATACCTGTCTACATGTTAATGCATATAATCTCATACTCCTGTTGATTTTATGTGAAATTGTGAAATGTATGAAGCTGGTGGCAAAAACCCCATTTTCAACTTGTTTAATAAATTTTATATGAAATGGTCACTCGTGTAAAATACTGTAGAACAGATGACTGAAGAGTAATACTGTATGATCTGTTCACTCTAGTTTGACTTCTAGCATGTTATGAATAGATTCTGATGCTTGTAGCATGTTAGGAATGGATTTTGCTACTTAATTATATTTATATCATACTAATGCTACCATAATTTGAATCATAGGCATTGTTTTCTTTTATGTTCAAAAGTTTCATGCTGCATTATTGTTTATATTATTGAATTTCAGGCCAATATCAGATTTATATTTTTTTAAATCTAGAAAATTAAATTTGTGAAACATTTACTGATATTTTTTATTTACTGTATGTACTCACATATAACTCGGCTCCAAATACAATCAACATAGACCCTGATTTGCCATTGCATAATGTGCTGGCAGATCAGGGTCCATGTTGTTTGTTCTATTGATTAGTCCTTACAAACTGCATAGACCCAGATCTGTCGGCGCATTATGCAATGGCAGACCTGGGTCTATGCAGTTTGCAGTCGGTATTAGATTATACATGAGTATATATGGTAAAACATTTAGTTCATTGTTCCATACAGGTATGACCCATGAGGCATGTGATGGTGAGGCTGCTCTTATTGATCCAAGCACAGACACTGATTACAGGTGTTCAGTTGGTCAGGACTGTCCAGGTCACAGTTATTGTGACCTCCAGTTTGGAAAGTGCTGCCAAGAAGGTATATAGATACACTCAATGCATGTAAGAGTGCTATAGTGGAACGGGAAAAAAGCCATGCCAGACAAAAATTATGGATGTTTCTTCCTAAACTGCACTTTTTGCTGGGTTACAGTTTTCTTACCTATGAAGATATAAGTATCACACTTTCTGGAAGCAATGGAGTCAGAATGAACAATGTTAAAATTGTGTGTGAAAGTTTTACATAAACCTCCATTTCTTGAAAACTAATGTATTGACAGTATGGAAACTATGGGTGCATTCATCGAGAGGAAATCCATTCATTAAGATCAAGAGTAGGTTACAGTGATCTACTCTCACACTCCAGTGGCTGCTTTGATCGGGTGGGGGGAGCCGGGTCATTCAGCAGTGGAGCAGGTAATACACAGCATTCTGCAGATTTTTAAAAAAATTTTCCTCCATTATGAGGAGCATTTTATAGTAAGATGTTGTCTCTTCATCCATCAATTACAATTTAATTTACACACAATAACTTGAGTTTTACACCAACTTAAGTTATGAAACTTTGTGGCCGGGTTGCACTTGGGGTAAGGAAGAAGCCTGTTGATTTTAGGGTCAAGGTCAATGTGACTGAAAGAAGAAAAATGGTTTCTGTACAGTAACATTAGTTCTACATCACATACCTAGAAGCTTTGTAGATGGCTTGCATTTAGAGTAGGGAAGAACTCTGTTGATTTTGGTGTCCGAATGTCAAAGGTCATGGTCATGGACTGAGAGAAGAAAAATGGTTTCTGCATATAAACATTAGTTATATATCGCAGACCTGAACCAAACTTTGTGGATAGCTTGCACATAGGGTAAGGATAAACCTTATTATTTTTGGATTCAAAAGGCCAGAGATCAAGGTCATTGTACTGAAAGAATAAAAATGGTTCTGCACAATAACATTAGTTCTACTTCACAAACCTGGACCAAACTTTGTGCATAGCTTGCACTTGGGGTGTGGGAAAAACCTATCAATTTTGGGTGTCAAAAGGTCAGTAATAAAGATCACTGACTGAAAGAAGAAAAATAGTTTCTACAAAAAAATGTCAGTTTTTGAGCATGTACCTTCACCAATGTTTGTGGATAACTTACATATTGGGTAAGAAAGAAGCCTATTAATTTTAAGGTCAAAAGTCAAGGTCACTGACTTATAGAAAAAATTATTATTGCATAATAACTTTAGTTCTACACCAATCAAAGTTTGTGGAAGGCGTATAGAGGTCTGTTGAGTTTGGGGTCAAAAGGTCAAAGATAAAGATCATTGTGGTTCAGAGAAAAATGCGTTTAGCAGAATAACATTTTTTGTAGAGTAAGTTCCTTGACGAATCTTTCTGGATGGCTTGCATTTAGGGTAATAAAGAAACCTGTCGATTCTGGGGTCTAAAGATCAGACTTCTCGGTCATGACAAGTCTAATAAGAAAATAATGGTTCCTGCACAGTAAGTTTAGTTCCAGATGGTCCTGCACAGTAAGTTTAGTTCCAGACCTCGTGTCTTAACAAAAGGTTCAGGTCATTGAGATCCATTGGTCAGCCATGCCCTACTAGTGCCTATATAGTGCCATATTTAACATGGGAGGGGCATATAATGTGCCATTCATGGTAATTTTGCTTATCCAATGTTTTGAATCTATTTAAAGCACTGACAATTAGAGAATATTGGTCAAAATCTATGGCACAAGTTGTGGCTGGTTTTAACATGTTCCACTGTAGTGCTCTTGTTTGCATGATGCTGGCATGATTTGTAAATGGTTCTATTGTCATTAGATATAGTATTGAAAGCAGGTAAAAAAAGTAAGTGTTGCAGTATGCAGATATTGCAATGTTATAAAATTGTCACATGTACAAAATCATTTCATTCTATGTTGGAGATGTACAAATGTATCTGCCATATTTGATGTGCTTAAAATTAAATTGCATTATGCTATATCTGCAAAAACTACTTAACTGGTTCATATATTATTTGTAGTTTAAATATGTTGTAATTTACTATATACAGCAAATTAATGAAAGAGGATAGACAACTGAAAATAAAAAAAATTCTGAGTATTATATCATCATAACATGAAGCACTGTACTTTTGCAGATAGTGAAACTCATTTGCTCTATATCTTAATTTTTAGTCTTGCTTTTCTTGATTTTATGTATGTCTGTGCATGATACTTTTCATGATTAGATGTTACATCAAGAAAATACAAATATGAGTTTACTTGACATTTTCAGTAAATAACAATCTCAAAAGTTTGAAATACATACTGATTACTTAAAAATCTATCATGATCATTTTGAAATTTTTCAGCCATATTTTTTTAAAAACACATGTCACAATTTAAATTATTCTGTGAAAATTATAATAAACATCCCCCCACTCACAACATATAAGCATTTTATATGTTGTGGTGGGGTGGTGGTGCTTGTTTTCTCTATATTGGAAAGAAATGCAAATAGAGCCAACATGAAACACCCCAAAAATATTATGTCAAAAAAGAAAAAACAGGGCTCACTAAACTTTCAAACTGGTTGGCAGTAAAATTTATTCCTGTCAGTATTGTATATACTGGCTTATAAGTTGAGTCCAACTGCAAACAACATAGACCCAATCTGCTATTGCATAATGTGCCAACAGATTAGGGTCTGTGCTTTTTTTTCTAATGATTACTCCTGACAAACTGCATTGACACAGATAAGCTGGCACATTATGTAATTAGACTCATGGCACATTATGTAATTAGACTAATGGCACATTCTGTAATAAGACTCGTGGCACATTATGTAATTAGACTCATGGCACATTATGTAATTAGACTCATGGCACATTATGTAATTAGACTCATGGCACAGTATGTAATTAGACTCATGGCACAGTATGTAATTAGACTCATGGCACAGTATGTAATTAGACTCATGGCACATTATGTAATTAGACTCAACTTATAAGCAAGTAATATATGGTAGGTCAATTTAAAATGAAGGCCAGAATTTGGGGATACTAAGAATGCAGCTGTTAAAGACACCCTAGGTATTTCTTGATAGAGATGAATATTAAGGCATGTTTTTATGTAGCTTTGTTTTCACATCATTTTGCATGTTTCTTTTACATACATTAGCTCATTTGTCAGACGGTATCACAGGCTGTTCAGAGACCACATATGGGTGCTGTAATGATGGTTTTACTATTGCCACCGGGCCCTTGCAGTCTGGATGCCCAGGTAAAATATTGTAAATTAGATAAATAATCACCAAACTGAGGTAGAATATGTAAATAATTAGAATATATGATACTGTGACATCATTATATGTGGGTTATTCATCATTATATGTGGGTTACCATTTTGTTTGGATTTTGTGGTTGCAGCAAACCACATATATCAAAGTGAGATGTTACCATTCTGTAAATGCTAGGATGCCTTTCCCAGTATGTGAAGTAAAATGGCCATCTACATGTCATTTGTTTGTATAACCATAAAAATGAACACCCATGAAATAACTGAGTTCAAACCATATTCATCAAAGTAGTTCATCATAATGTTAAGCTCTTTTGACCAGAAAATGGGCCTGCATCCAGCGTACATCCAGCATCCATTGTTCATTAGCAGTTGTTGGTTGTTGCTACACCTCCTAAACTATTAGGAGGCAAATCATGAAGCATAGTATGCAATTTCATCTTGGGCTCTAGTTGCTCCTAAATAAAAATTATGCCTCTCGAATATTCAAGTTTTCACTAAAAGACTTCTTATAGATGGCTCAAAATCAAAATGGTGCTGATTTGACACCCAACATGGTCACCATGACAGCTATATTGACAATTTTGCTATCAGTACTCCTCATGAATGGAAGGTCATATTGACATGAGCTTTTTACTGAAAGACTTCTTATCACATGGTCCCAAATTAAAATGGTGCCAATCTGACATCAGACTTGGTTGCCATCCTGAAAATCTTACTGTTATTCCCCCTGAATAGTCTGATTGACATAGTTTTCACTAAAAAACTTATATTACTTGTGGATGATTCTAAATGTAAATGGTGCCAATCTGATAGTAAACATATTTGCAATGGGTCCATCTTTAAAATCTTATCATTACTTCTCCTAAATGGATGGTCATATCAATATGGGGTTTTCACTAATAGACTTCTTACAGTACTTAGTTGATCCTCAATGAAAATGTAACAGATATGACCTCCACAACTTTTATGATGAAAATCTTATGATTACTCTACCTGAACTCATTGTCATATCAACATGGAGTTTTCACTAAAAGACTTTATGCCATATGTAGTTAGTCTGATATTAAAATGATGTTGATCTAACCTCCAAATTATTATTGCCTTGCTAGCCATCTTGAAAATCTTCTTTTGGTTACTTCTGCTGAACAGATGGTTGTATTGACATGGGCTTATCACCAAAACACTATAACAATGTGTAGCAGGTCCTGGATGAAAATGGTGCTGATCTGACCTTCAACATGGTAGCCACAGTTGCCAATAAACAAAAATGTTGTTATGATGACCCCTCTTGAAAATATTGTGGGAATGACATGGGGTTTTCAATAAAACATCCCATGCAATATGTATTTGGTCCTGAATGAAAATAGTGCAGATCTGACCACCAACATATCTGCTCTATTGTGAACAAGTTTTAAAACCAAATCTACTTGTCCTTATTTTCAAGTTAATGGTCAGTTAAAAAGAAAATATTTATGGATTAAAACAAACTTAGCATGTGGGTATTTTTTACAGTATCAGAGGTGAGTTCAGTGATATCAGGTTCAAGGTCAAAGACCATGACAAAGACCTTTATACTGCACTTATCTTTTGATATGTTGGAGTTTCTCAAGAATGTCTGGGATGGTTTCAGTACTTATAAAAGGCAGGGATGAAATGGACTTCTCATGAATTCCTACAATTCCAGTTGAGGGACTCTTGTTAGAAAAGTTATGTTTTGCATAATTCCAATTGTTGGATCTGATTGACTTTTCTGAAACTGACCCTATGACTCAAAGCAAATTACCCTCATGAGCATCTTATGAATAATCATGACAGGTACCATATATACTCACTTATAAGTTGGATCAAACTGCAAACTACATAGACCCAGATCTTCCATTGTATAATGCACCTGGAAGATTTGGGTCTGTGTAGTTTGTTAGGACTAATCAGTAGAACAAACAACATAGACTCTGATATGCAAGTGCATTGTGAGACAGCAGATCAGGGTCTACGTTGTTTGCAATTGGATTGAACTTATAAGCAAGTATATAGAGGATATTTGCTTGAAACTAGTGAATAACATATATTTCATCAGGTAGGTGAAAATACTTAAGTTTTTCACCCACAAGATGAAATATAACCATTATTCACTTGGAACAAGCAAATAATCTTTTTATTTTATGCTCAAGCGTATTGTCTAGCAATTTGTATAACACGCTGGAGTAGCTGATTTCTTACTGTATCCAACACAATAATGTCAGCAGTTTACCGTTTATGTTCTGCTCTGTTTTGTGTATATCTGCACATAAAATATCAGTAGTTACGTAATGCTCCTTCCCAATTCAAGTAAATCAGCAGATAAAAACAAAATGAAAAAAACCAACAAATATTTGCCCATTGCTGGATTTGAACCCGGTTCGTCTGGATGTGATGCATCCATCTTTACACCATGCAAGCATCTTACAAAAGCTAGCAATTTTGTAGTCATAATGTTATCAATCTCTATTGACGGCCAGTGAAACAATATTATATTTTTTCACTTAAGTGAAATATCACAATTATTTTACTTGGAAAATCCTGTTAATTCACTGCCTAGCATAAAATAAGTATGGTATATCATGCCTTACATATTACATGGTTCTTTTCATGAAACACAGACATCTTCATTGTAATCCTAAAGTGCCATTTACATTTTTTTTAATTTTACAAAATTGAAAAAGAAGAAAAAAAAATAGAAAATGAAACCTAGTTAGAAATGTATTTTTAATTCTGTTTCTAATTTTATTTGAACTTTTACTTGAAATGGTTTTTTCTTCACTATGCAACAATATGAAGAGCAACCATTCATGTTATTTGTATTTATCAACAAGTATAAAATCAGAAACTTTTACATCAAATACATGAAACATAGATTAAAATTTTCATTCAATTTATTCATTTTATGTTGCTTTCTTTTCACAGACTTATTTTATATGCTGCTTTTTAAGGACAAACTAAGGTATTAATGTTTTAATATGTAAAGCCATGGTAGCTCATTCTGGTATCCATTTCAATCAGGTTTGGAAACTTTCTGTCTTTGCTGTTACTCGTTGCATGGTTTGATGTTTCTGTTGTAAATAATTTGTATGGTGTTGTCATGTACATGTATGCATTGGTCATATTTATCATTTGTTACATTTGATGTGGAGAATGATGTGTATTTATAACATATTTATCTATGTATACTATGCAGCAAACTCTAGACAGTATTGACCCAGATCTGCTATCACATGATTACATGGTAGATCAGGATTGACCCAGATCTGCTATCATGTGATTACATGGTAGATCAGCATTGACCTAGATCTGCTATCACATGATTACAAGGTAGATCAGCATTGACCCAGATCTGCTATCATGTGATTACATGGTAGATCAGCATTGACCCAGATCTGCTATCACATGATTTCATGGCAGACCAGGGTCTAAGCCATGGTTTATTCTAGAACTGAAATTTAGGGGTAAAATTACCTCCTCCATTTGAAAAATGTGCTTGGGTGGATTTTCAAAATATAGGATGGATATAACGAAGAAACAAACATAGGGCTTGAGAGTGTTGCACATTTGCACATTTGGTTGATTTTTTGGTGTAATTTTTGAGAAATTAGCATGAATCTAGCAATGGTGCATCCTAGAATAGACCCATTCTACATAGGGTTTGAAGTAAACAGTGTAGACTCAGATCTCTCAGCACTTTATACAGTGGCAGGTCTATGCTCTCTGCAGTTAGGTGTTTAACATAGATACATTTGGTAATCTTGAAACAGTCTCACGGTGTCTTCATTTTTTTTTACTTCTGCCTCTCAAAATGTCAAGAATATTAAATTTGTATTGAACCTTTAATAAAGCTCTTTAAAACTCATTCGTACCAAGAAGCAAGTTGCAAATTGTATTGTTTTAAATATTGTATGAGACAGTAGCAATTGGTTCATGTTTGATATTATCCCACATTTTAATGGATTATTATATTTGACATAATATCATCATGGGTCCTGGCACAATTACAGATAAAATATGCGGTTTATGTTCCTTTGATGTTGTAGGTGCAATGAGCATGTATTCAGTAGCTTTCATCTACACACTGTCAATACATTACGCTTCAGGTTTTTTTTGTGTTAAGTTAGAAGTAAAAACAAGGGGGATATTGCTTCTCAATGCATAATGTGATTTAAATTCAAACTTAGAACAACAGAGGATAAAATTAATACATAGGAAAAAAGCAAGGAGAGAAAAGACAGTACGGATATGGTGCATGTTTAACTATACAATTGCATGTTCAGATTCTCTTCCCTACACCAAGCACTTCCTACTGAACAATTTGTACCCTATATAAAGTAGCACACTTTTTGTATGCCCCTATTGCTTACAGTGGGAGCATCTTGATTTGGTCATGTTCATCCATCCCAAGAAGCTTATTAGCAGAATTCTGCAATAAAATACTCAACATAAATAAAATATGGTGGGTATATTTGTATTCATATGTAGATGAACTGATTAGAATTTCAGGCCATTACAGCAGTTTTTCATTTTTTATTTTACACATTTGAGAACTTTTAAGACTTTACAGGCACAAATCTAGTTAATATTTAAAGGAGAGCACTTATGTTCCAACCCTTTTTGTACAGATTAATAATAAATCACAATAAAAGCATTGCTTCAAACTGTAATAAAGATTATGTTTCTGTGAATTGCATTGAAACAACAATCTCTCCAAGGTAGAACATGCAATTTCAACGAAACAAAAATTTCCTCTTTTGCTGCAGTTCTTCATGTTTGGATGGAGATCAAAAACTTCATTTATTTTCAGGATTCAGAAAAAATAGGATACTAGGTACTGGGTAGTGTGTAACCTAATGATAATGAAGATGAGGCAGGAGCAAAGTGACTGGTTTCAAAATCAACACTGATCAAAACTAAACAGTCTAGGAGGTTTCTGCATCATTTATGTTTACTTTGACCTCTAACAGTTGTCCAGTTCTGATATGAAATAACTGGGATGTCATAGACATTTACTGTGATGCCTATCCTGATATGAAATAACTGGGATGTCATAGACATTTACTGTGATGCCTATCCTGATATGAAATAACTGGAATGTCATACACATTTACTGTGATGCCTATCCTGATATGAAATAACTGGGATGTCATAGACATTTACTGTGATGCCATTCCTCCATCTCTGTTGTGAATTTTGAGACTAAGGCCCATATTCTTGAAATGTTATGAAGAAAAAACAAAATTTCAGACTCAGTTCCACAAAAATGGAATATGATACTTGGGGTACATCAATGTCATTGAAACTTATTTTGCTAATAAAAGAGACGTAAGTTTAGATACTAATGAAAGTTCTACAATTTTACTCCATTCATGCTGTTTATAGGAGAAAATGTGAGATGTAGCCAAGCTGATATCATCAGCATCATAAGCGGTATTTTAAAGTGTTTGTGCAAGCCATTGTTAAAGTTGATATGCAAGCCTACAACTTTGAAAATAGCAAGACATACTATTCTGTGGAACCCTTGCTATAATTAAAGTTACAATCTGTCAAATTTATTTTACTTTGAGCCTGAGTTTTATGCTTAAAATGTTTTGAGAATAAAGAGCCAAAATTCAGGACAAAGTTACCAGCTTGACTGTGAGTCCTATGTACTTAGAGAAATAAAAAAAACTGTCTGCATGTGAACATTTTCATTTCAGATGAATGTCAGTGTAACAGCATTGGTTCCTTGGGGACCAACTGTGACCCAGTTACAAAGCAGTGCAAGTGTAAACCTGGTGTTGGAGGTCAGCGATGTGACAGCTGTTTGCCTGGATACTGGGGCCTGCATTTGATACAGGAGAAACAACATGCTGGCTGTGTGCGTAAGTTGAACCTGTCCAGTTTTATGTTTGATGCACAACATTGTTCAGTTGATCATATAAGAATATGAATATACTGTATTTATAAAGATATATCTTTCTAACTTGATGGCTAGCCTGAGGTTGAAGATGAACACAGTGATTGTCTGTTTGAGTATAGGGGCTGCATGTTTTATCAGATGCAGTAGAAATAGTATGTCAGCTATGTGATGATTATATACTGTATTTGTTTATGTATAACACATGCCCAACTACTAGAACATTTTGTGATGACAGATTGAGGTCTACACAGCATTATAAGGCCCTGATCTGCTGGCACATTATGTGACAGCAGATTATTCTTCACATCACTGTAAGGCCTTGATCTGCTGGCACATTATGTAATGACAGATTTAGGTCTACACATTGCTAGCAGGCCTTAATCTGCCTTCACATTGTTTGATAACAGATTTAGGCCCTGATATGCTGGCACATTTGTGCGATGACAGATTTAGATCTAAACAGCATATATTTTGATCTGCCAGCACATTATATTATGGCAGATTTAGTTCTAAACAGAATTATTAGGCCCTAATCTGCCAGCACATTATGGGATGACATATTTAGGTCAGTGCAGCATTATTAGGGTCTTATCAGCTGGCACATTATGTGATGACAGAATTTAGGTCTACATAGCATGAGCCCTGAGCTGCCAGCACATTGTGTGATGACAGATTTACATATACACAGTATAGGCCCTGATCTGCAGGCATGTTGTGTGGTGACAGATTTAGCATGAGCCCTGATCTGCTAGCATGTTGTGTGGTGACATATCTAGGTCAGCACAGCATAGGTTCTGATCTGCTGGCATGACAGATTTATGTCTACACAACATAGGCCCTCACCTGCCAGCAATTTATGTGATGACAGGTGTAGGTCTTCACAACATAGGCCCTGATTTGCCATCCCTTTATGTGATGATAGATTTAGGTCTACACAACATAGACCATGATCTGACAGCACATTGTATGATGACATCTGTGTCTACACTACATAGGCCCTGATCTGCCAGCACATTGTATGATGACATCTGTGTGTACACTACATAGGCCCTGATCTGCCAGCACAACAAGTGTATGTCTACACAACATAAGCCCCTTACCTGCCAACACTTTATGTGATGACAAATTTGGGTCTACATAACATAGGCCCTGATCTGCTGGCACATTATGTAATGACACATTTAGACCTATATAACATAGGTCCTGATCTGCTGACACATTATGTAATGACAGATTTAGGTCCACACAACATAGGCCCTGATATGCTGACACATTATGTAACGACAGATTTAGGTCTATGCTGTTTGCAGTTTTGTGTGCATTATACACAAACACAGTCCATGGTTTTATCATCTGTTAATGAGATCCATTATTGTTTGTGTCATGTGATGTTAATGAATGACTGAACAGACATTTATTTTGTACTTAGACAAACTGTCCATTATGGTTTTGTGTAACTAAGGGTCCCCCTTACATTCTTTCTTTTATTGCTTAAGTTAATTTCAGTAGAGAAAGTAGAGAACATAAAATTTCTACTATAAAGTTCCCCAAGTCATCATTGATGATTAATTGGCTTGCAGTTGTCATATTCAGAACAGAGCAAAAGGTGTGAGATGCAAATTTTGGTTGCTTTGAGATCGGAAAGATGATTCAAGGAATAAATACTAAGCAGTTTATTGATCATAGCACCACTGTCAGATAAAACAACAATACATATGTGTGTATACACAGTTAAAGCAGACACTCTTGTAATCTATAGCATTCAGGTTGTACTTGCAGTTTGTGGTTGTCACCAGATTGGGTCAGATAGACATGACTGTCATCAGATGACTGGACATTGTGAGTGCAAGCATGGCTACAATGGGACAAAGTGTAGCAGGTGTATGAAGACAGGCAAACTAATCAGTGAACATGGCAGCTGTGAGACAGGTAAGCCTGGATAGATGATGACTACATGTAACAGGGGTGAGACAAAAGGTAACTCATCAGGGAACATGGTAGTTATTAGGTAAGCATGGGTAACTAGAAGCAAGTGTAGCAGTTGTAGGAGGGAAACCAGGGGGAACTCAGCAGTAAACATGGAATCTCTGAGATAGGCAACCCTTGATACATGGGGACTAAATATAGCAGGTGTTAAACAACATGCAGGCTGATTGGTTAGTGAACATGGCAGCTGTGAGACATGTAAGAGGTGTGACAAAACTTATCAGGTAACATCACAGATAAGATTGATTACATGGGGATCATGTGTGAGAATACAGGTGTCTTTGACAGTTAAGCATCGGTACATGAGGACCAAGTTTGACTGGTGTGAGAAAACAGGCAGAACATGGTATCTGTGACAACTAAGCATGGGCACATGAGGACTAAGTTTGATTGGTGTGAGAAAACAAAAACTCATCAGGGAACATAGCAGCTGTGAATAGATAACAGGCAGGGTATATAGTAATGCATGTGTTCATCCATCTGCCCGTCTGTCTGTCACTCGTTTTGTGCAGCTAGTCTTTAAATTTGTGATGGATTACCATGAAACTTGGTAAATATTATGGTGATCACCTGAAGGTACATATACTGACAAATCACTTTGTTCCAGCAATTTAAAAAAAAGTTATTGCCCTTTTTGTCTTGTAGCAGTGTATGGCACAATATTGTTAGCCCAACTAGCCCCACAATTTTTGATTGATTGCCATGAAACTTGGTAAATATTATTGTCATCACCTGAAGATGCACATGTCGACAAATCACTTTGCTTCTGCAATTTTTTTTAGAGTTATTGCCCTTTTTATTTTGTTGCTTAATGCAGTGCAGGTCACAATCTTTTTAGCACAACTAGTTCTGCAGATTTTGATGGATTGCCATGAAACTTGGTAAATATTATGGTCACCACCTCAAGATGTGCATCTTGTTAGAATTATTGCCTTGTTTTATTGCTTATTGCAGTATGTAGTACAATCTCATTAATGCAACTAGTATCACAGTTTGTCTTAAAGTTTATTTGTATGGATTGCTGTGAAACTTGGTACATATTATGGTGATCATTTGAAGATGCACATATTGACAGATCTTTGTTCTCCCATGATATTTATAAGAGTTATTGCCCTTTTTTTACTTGTGGCTGAATGCCATGAATCACAGAATTTGGTGAATGCCACTACTTGTGCAGTTTTTAAACAATTGCTGTGAAACTTAGTTCATTTTATGGTCATCATCATCAGATATGTATGTAGACAAATCATTGTACTTGCATTGTTTTCAGAAGAGATGAGCTTATTTTGACTATAAATTCATCTTCGTCATGGGATAGGGGTGGGATGCAGGAGAGGCAGTGGTATATTTATGTGAGCATTACATTTACATCAAATTGATGCCATAATGTCAAAAATATCATGTTTACAAGAAAACTTAACGATGTCATTCAGCAAAGTCCAAGCAGTTATTTCATAAATAGAATCTCATGTTAGTGTCCTATTAGATTTGATATTAATAGTTGAATAACATTATAATACTTGAATAACATTATAATAATTGAATAACATTATAATAGTTGAATAACATTATAATAGTTGAATAACATTAGATTTGATATTAATAGTTGAATAACATTATAATAGTTAAATAACATTATAATAGTTGAATAACATTAGATTTGATATTAATAGTTGAATAACATTATAATAGTTGAATAACATTAGATTTGATATTAATAGTTGAATAACATTATGATGCAGCTTGTGCTGCATGATACTATTCCGATGTCATAAATTTTAAATCTTATGAACACTTATGTGGTAGTCATTGTTATGTAAAATTTGCTGCCTTCGAAGTAGCCAAGACAACTGTAAATCTAATGCACATTTCACAATCCTTTGTCTTTGAAATATATATTTTCAGGGAATAAATATATCTTATATATATTATATTTATACCCCCACTGCCTGCTTAAAGGACGTATTGATCAATTTGTCTGTCTGTCCATCTGTACATTTTTCCATTCCACAAAGCTTGTTGGCAGAATTATGCAAAAACTACTTAAAACAGAAAAATGAAATTTAGTTGGCCAGTTTCTAGCCATATTTAGATCACCTGATTAGATTTTTATGCTATTAAATTATTTTTGAATTGTATATATATATATTTGTTTTAATTTTTGAACTTTGAAATGTTCCATAGCAAATCTTGTTAGTAAGATTACACAAAACCTGTTTGACTTAGGCAAATGAAATTGGCTTGTTTCATTTCATATGCAGATAATTTGATAATATTTTCAAGCTAATTGAATAATTTTCATATAATTAAAATATGTATATAGAGTTTATTCCCTTCATTTTAGCCACACAGGCACGGTCATGTGAGGAGTTGGAATGTCAATTTGGAGCCACCTGTGCCAGGTATTGGGATACAGCACGGTGTATGTGTAACATTAGTTGCCATGACAATGAGAAGGTATCATCTGTCTGTGGCTCCAATGGAATAACATTTGACTCTGAATGTCAGCTGCGAAAAGCCTCCTGCAGGAATCAGGTTAAAATCATAGTTGTACATCCTGGACAGTGTAGAGGTAATTAAGGTTTAGTGGCCTTTGATTCAAAGATAAAAATATAGTTTGTTTAATTGTGTTCAGAAATTCAGATTCGAAAAATATTGTTAAGATTATATCAAAGCAAAAGAGATTTTCCAAGTAAGAAATTTGTCTGCAATACTGGGAACCTTAAACTCAAATTGAAATTGAGTTACAAGTTACACATATCTTAGACATTGAATTATAAATATATTGACTGAATTCCTTTATCATTTGGTTGATGTTTGATGAGAAAATAAAGTAGACAGTAATCACTATATAAACATAAATTTGTTTGTGCCATAAGAATTGGCTTATGCTGTCTTTTTGTTTCTGCTTTTGAGTAAAAAACTTTGAATACTTTTAAGGTTTTTTTTTTGTTCAATGCAGGACTAAATGAAATGCTTTTCAAACTGTTGCTTTTCTTTACTAAAACTTTTTTTAAAGTTTTCATCTAAAAATAGTGTACATGGTATGTTATTTCAGCGGAATTTCTTTCTACAAGGGGAATTACTCCACCAGCTCTAACTACCAAATCAAGGAAGACCACTCGACATATTCACACAAAACCAAGTAGCAACTCCACACAGAAGCCACCCATCAACAAACCCAGACCACCAGACTTTAATTATGGTAAATTTGCAAGAGTATTCAGCTCTCATTTTGGTTGTAGTTGCTGTTGGTTATTTTTTTATTTATTTTTTTCTTTATCAGTGAATATATGAGCATCAATAAAGAACACCATAACCCCCAAGTTAAGCTGTTCCTCCTTTTTTAACCCCCAAAGGCTCGGAGGTGTAGAATATACCTGATGCTCTCATGCATGTTGTAAGAGATGACTAATCCAGGTGATGCGGTGGCTGAGTGGTAGGCATGCTGGACCTGCAGCTGAAAGGGTACAGGTTCTAATTCTACCATCAGATCAGCCCAGGTCACCTACTATGGTGTGGCCATAGTCAAAACACTTTATTACAACTTATGTTGCTGTGCCACCAAACAGCAAAACCAAAACCTTTTTCTAAAACAAAATAAAAGCAATGACCTGAGATCCAAGAGAATGGCTTGTCATAGCCGGATGCTTATTATGTTGATATGTTCAGTAAATATGCCTGAGTATTTTGCCTACAAATTTGCTGTAAATCCTGACATTCATTACAGCTTTTTTTTCTTCCTTTTATAGTAAAGTATCACTGTATATGCACATTTTTAGGTCCAAAGTATCACTGTACGCTCATTTAGGCTCATTATTTAGGCACATAGTTGTCTATAGGATAAAATTGATAGAGATATGCTCAAGACAGCAGCTTACTTTCCCTTGATTTGAAAATATATGTGGGTGACAAACACTTCTGTATTTTCAGCCCCATCTATATGTTTAAGTCATTTTATTCTCCAGGTATGCAATATTGGTGGATATAGTTATCGCTATTTCCATTTTTCTGTCCATAATCTGTAAACATTTCATTTCCAGAGTATAAATCTCAAATCGTTCAAGCTATTTCAACCAAACTAGTAGTACACATGTTAAGCAAGTTGCATAGAGGTGTCTTTTGATACTTAGAAGTTTCCTCATTCAGCATAATTTTTATATTACATTGAAAACAAAGAGTAGCATAAAACAGAGAGTAGTAAGCAGAATAAAAATTTAGAGTACTTGACCATAAGATATTACCACAAGGAGTATAAAAATTTAGAGTACTTGACCAGAAGATATTAACACAAGTAGTATAGAAATTTAGAGTACTTGACCAGAAGATATTAGCACAAGTAGTATAGAAATTTAGAGTACTTAACCAGAAGATATTAGCACAAGAAGTACATGTATAGAAATTTAGAGTACTTGACCAGAAGATACTAGCACAAGTAGTAGAGAAATTTAAGGCACAATTTCACATCTTTTCCTACTAAGGCACAATAAAACAATCTGCCCTTTAATGCAAACTGTAACAGCTTGCCACTCTAAGGCACAATGTAACAACTTTCCCCTCTAACGCACAATGTAACAACTTTCCCCTCTAAGGCACAATGTAACAACTTTCCCCTCTAAGGCACAATGTAACAACTTTCCCCTCTAAGGCACAATGTAACAACTTTCCCCTCTAAGGCACAATGTCAATTAGCTTACTTTTGTGCGCATCATGTTTGGTTTTGTGATTTTGCAGAAATGTATAATTGGGCTGGTACAAATAGCATTTATGGCAAAAATTTACTTTACATGTGTTTGAAGACTTTGTGTTTATTTCAGGAAGGATAGGAGATTTATGTCTAGAGGATGTTGATGATACTAGCAGCATGCGATGTTACATTCCTAACAGCATCTGTCAATTTGGACTGTGTCAGTGCATAGAGGGCTACATACCAACTTATGAAAATATGCAGTGTTCTGGTTAGTGATTTACCATTATGAAAACATTTTTTCTCACCAATTCATCAGGTTATGAGCATTTAATAGAGTATTGAGACAAACATGAACTTAAAACAAATATACAGAGATTTTCATATGCATTAACAACAGACCTAGTATAAACCTACTACTAGTATCTATTCTGAAATAACAACACAAATAGTGGGATAATCTGTTCACAGCTCAAGGAAATCCAGTAGTATAATAAGGCAAATCCTGGGAGATGAACTGGTGGCCTAGACTAATGTAACAGTTATGTCAGTGTCCCTTTGGTACCAAATTTGACAAATTTGACAAGCCCCATGGGTCAGAAAGATTGGATGTTAGGTTCTGCAACTGATTACCAATGCCCACTTAACCACCTGCCTCCTTGGCTACTGTCATAGGTAGGCAGACTACTCATTGGTACCAGAGTGAGCCCCTCTGTTAACAAGAGTAGATCTGTTTTTTTCCACATCAGTTATCCCTCCTAATAGCACACTAGGTAGGGAATGTATACAGGCCTGAGTCATTTGAGTTCTGTGATCCATAGTCATCTCCCTATATCACAGCAATCCAGTGGGTTTACACCCTTCACCATCTGCCACATGAGTAGATCTATAACTGCACTCATTGCTAAATAATCTATGAATGGGTTGAACTTTAACACTTATTTGTACATTAATTATCAGCACACTGGGTAAACCAATTTTGAAGGTTGCACCTAAAAGCTGTTTGAAATTGCAATGATGATTATTACAAAGCAACCCTTGCTATAACATACATACATATATATCAATATATATATATATATATATATATATATATATATATATTGATATATATATATATATATTTACAAATAATCTAATAAGTGTTCTCCAGAACATACAATATTTATCTTGTCTATGCTGTATTAAAGCCAATTATCATTAATTTGAGAATTGGTTTTAATTGAGAATTCCTGTGCCATATGAATACTAAATATATAAAAAGAACATGTACCACACTTCCTTTTTTTGCTAAGATATGTGTCTGTCATAATTCTGAACAACCAATAATAGTGTATATACTTGCCTACCAGTCGAGTCCAACTCCAGACTGCACAGACCCAGATCTGCCCTTGAATAATGTGCTGGTAGATCTTAGTCCATGTAGTTTGTTAGAAGTAATTAGTAAATTACTAGAACAAACAAACATAGGCCCTGATATGCTGGCACATCATGCAACAGCAGATCAGGGTCTCTGTTGTTTGCAGTTTGGCTCGACTTATAAGTGAGTATATATGCAGAGATGCTGCCAGGCCACTGGATCACAGGTTACTTGCAAAAATGATTGAGAGTCAGGCAACTTTTAAAACCTGATGTGGGAAAGATCATGCAAGTTATCTGAGGTTCCCACAATTTCTCATACCCAATGCATGATTTTTTAATTTTTTGTTTTTTAATTAGATTGATCAGATCATCGTCTTTTTTACCTTTTCTCCATGATCTCATTTAATCCTATATCTATGGAGAATATTGTTTGAATGCAAGTACCTTTATGATGGAGATCTGTTGGAGTATTGCATAAACTATGGAGGTATTCTGATGAGAATTGTTTCCTGGAGTGGTCTAGTAAATTGATCCATCGATTAGCCATTAGAGAAATGATGAAGTGCAACAGCAGTGTGTCATGTTGAAACAAAATATAACTGATTTATTTAGGAAAGTCAGTGAGATGGAAAGATCATCTGTTAAGTACGAAATTAGGGACAATGAAATATCTGATGGTTTGCTGCCAATTGAACACAGTTCAGAAAGCAATGATACAGAAGTAACTGGCATGATGTCATTTACTATGGTTTAGGCCTTGCAGAAAATCTGATATATCAATAGAAATATCCAAGGAACAACATGCGTGAATTGTAGAACATAGTGTTTTGGATATATATCCTGAAAACCATTCCTGAATCTATTCAGACTGGCCATAATTGCAGCAGTTCTGCCTCTATAAAAAGTTGATTGTGATTCAGTTCTGAAAGCAAAATTCACCTTCCTCCAAGGAATAGGGTAACCACAGACCTTGAAACTCTATCACTGTAGTAAGAAAATGGCAGAATATCTAAGAAAAAAAATTAAACAAAATTCAAAGGCCTGTGGGCTAATATCTGAAAGAGTAAATAAACTGATTTTACAGATGTGTGTGTGTGGTCCAATAAATTATTTTCATTTTGCAAAGGCTATTTTTGAAGGAGAATGATAAGAAACAAAGAAGAATATTAACCAGCTGAGTAACAATTAGGTATGCTTATGCATTTATTGTCAAAGAAGTGATACAAAATCATTAAATGCTTGTTTTAAATTAGGTGTTTATGCACCTAATAATAATGTTGTCACTCATCAGCTACCATTCAGCACAGTTTACCCTTGCCACCTCCCCATGATTCCCTTCCCTCTGAAGGTCGGTGTGTTGGACCTCCCCCTTTTAAGAAAATTTCTGGCAGCATCTCTGTATACGGTAATTGGATACAAACATTGCAACAGATAAAAGTATGGCATCATAACTATTATTTAAATCCACATACTGGAGGCAAGTAAATGAATGTGTGCAAGATCTGATCTTGCTGGTCTGTAAATAGGTACAGATAATATGCAATGGAATTTAAAGCAGAGGGACAGATAGTAGATTCAAAAAGAAAGGTCTGTGCAATCTAAATCTGAAGTTTTGTAATGATACATGTAATATACTTACACTTTGAAATACCCTTTTTTAGTTGTAATGGTCATTGACCAGAAGAACTTATGGGATATCCTGTTATCCATTGTCCTTCATTTGTCTGTTAACACATGTTTGTTATTGCTACTCCTTCTAAACTACTTAGAGGATTACCATTGAAACTTTACACATGCATAATGCACCAGCAGATCAGGGTTGATGTTGTTTGTTCTACTGATTAGTCCTTACAAAATGCATAGACCCAGATTTGCAGGTGCATCATGCAACAGCAGATCTGAGTCTGTGCAGTTTGCAGTTGGATTGGACTTATAAGTGAGTAATTGCAGTATATGGTTATATGTTTTCCTTCTAAATGGCTGCCTTGATGGCCAGCTTGAAAATCATTATATGGCTTCTTGTCTTGATGGCCAGCTTGAAAATCATTATATGGCTTCTTGTCTTGATGGCCAGCTTGAAAATCATTATATGGCTTTTGCCTTGATGGCCATCTTGAAAATCATTGTATGGCTTCTTGTCTTGAATGGATGGTCGTATTATCATGCGATTTTCACTAAAACATTATTATAACAATATGTAGCTGGTTATGAATGAAAATGGTGTTCATCTGACTTCCAACATGGCACCATAGTGGCCATCTTGAAAATCTTGTTATGACTACTTTTCTTGAATGAATGATGACATTGACATGGGGTTTTCACTAAAACACTTCATGCAAAATATATTTGGTTCTGAATAAAAAATATTGCAGATCTGACCACCAAAAATATGCACACTTTTGTGAAAGAGTTTTGATGACCAGACCTAATTGACCTTGGTGTCAAGTCAAAGGTCATTGTTTGCATTTTTGTACGTCACTGTACAAGTGAATTTTGACCAGACTTGGTTTTTAGTTGCATTCCAATGAAGTTCATATCTGATAGTCAGGACTGACATTTATTGTAAGATCAAAGGACTTGAGCTGCACTGGCTGGTGAACATGATGACATAAACAAGTATGAATGGATTTTAATCAAATCCTGTTTGTGTATATATCTGACGAATACCTTGAATGATATCACATAACATTTTCCACAAAATAATAATTATGGATTTAACCAAACTTAGGACATGGCCATATTGTGACACTGTCTGAGACAAGTTCAAGGATTTTCTATTCATGATATCAGGTTCAAGGTCATGAAAAGAAAAAGAACTTTGTCCTTCTCTTACATATATCTTGTGAACATGATAACTCAAACAGGTAAGAAAATATTTTTTTCACTGAATTTGGTATGTTGGAGTTTCTCAAGAATATCAGAGATGGTTGGCAGTTGAAAAGAAGAAAAATTCATGTCTGGACAGTTGAATGTTAGTCCCTTCAATGGACTCTTGTTTACACAAGTAATGCCCTTTTTATGTACGTCATTTAAATAAGTTGTTTAAATATTTGTATGTCAATTAAATAAGTTTACTTCTCTTGACAGCCGTTCATGTAGATCCTAGTGAGAATACAGTTGCCATCAATAAAGATTTTAATGCCTGTACGTTAAATCCATGTCTAAATCGGGGAATCTGCCAGCTGGATCACTCACTGGGATATCGCTGTCTATGTGTCCTCGGTAGATCCGGATCCATTTGTAAACAGGGTTAGTTAGTTGGAATCAATCTATGCATCTCTCTATCTACCTACCAACCCACTTATCTTCCTGCCCACTTAGCTACCTATATACCTGTATCAATTTTGATATGTTTGTATTTAAATTTTCCTATCAGTTTTAATCAACTCCTTCCAGATAGGTAATACATGTACCTATTTGACCCTAGATTACTTAATCATAACTGACATCTAGCGATACCAAAAAGCTTACATCAGTCAGTTGAGCTGAAAATGTACAGTCTGCTGACCATCATGTTTTTTCTGTATTGGCTATAAAATGTACAACTTCTTTATGAAATTTAGGGTTCACTCAAGTGCAATTTTTTGCTCTTTTATTTATAACAGAGTCCAGCTTCCTATACCCATCTTTTTCGGGGTTGTCCTTCTTGAGACTAACTCCAATAGGAAACATCACAGACCATTTTACTCTGGAGATTGCTTTCCGTTCAATGAACAAAGATGGTATCATTCTTTTTGCCTCTGAAAACAAGGATGGTACTGGGCAGTTTATCTCGTTGGCCATAACTAATGGACAAGTTGAATTGAGGTAAGTCATATGGTGTTTAAGGATAGAATATTACTTTCTGGACATTCATAAGGCTTTGGATGCTCACATACAAATTCTGTAAATCACATTACCAATTCATAATACATTTGTAAGTGGGGTTTCATGTTTATCACCTAATGAATATGGCTTAACAAGTAATATTCAGATATTTTAATAATATTTTTTCCTTTTATAATTTTCAAAATTAAGAAATTACATCTGCAGAATATATGCTTCATTATTTAAGCAAAGCTGTTATGTCAGAAGTTATTATCCTGCCATAAAAACAAGACTGCTGTGGGTGTTTTCAGTGAAGTCCACACATTGGTATAGACTAGTATTTAGAACTTTATGTCGACATGAATTAGGTATGAAAGAAGTAAATATAGGTGAAGCTGGTGCTTGAACCATTGCAAAAGCACATTACAACTCATTCTCATTAGCCAAGAATTAAAGTTAAATGAACAAGCAGCAATGATAAGACATGCTTCACACAATTTAATGTGATCGAAGACCAAACCCACATTATAAGAGGAGCTTTTTAGTGAGGTTCTGCTGAATGAGGAAAATACATTGTACCATCTGTACTGACATAAATCCAGTCCAGCTGCAAACTGCATAGACCCAGATCTGCCATTGCATAAATTTATTACCACCCTCAGGCAACGGTAGTAAACTCCCTTGCTCAAGGACACACAGAGGATCAATCCAGGCTGGTCTGGGTAGGTTGAACCCATGACACTTGGATTACAAGTCCGACATTCTACTAACTGAGCTAAAACCGTTATAAAAAGTTTCATTATTTATGAATGTAAATAATTAACTTTTATTCAGGACTTGCAAGTGAATAGAAGTAGCTTACAGTAGATTATAGCACAATTCAATACATTTTAAGAAATAATAAATAAAATCTGGCAAGTATTGTGACATGACAAAATTTAGTTTTTAGCCATGCACATACACTCTACAATATTTTCTGAGCTGATCAGAGACTATACAACTGGACAGTGAATAGACAGCTGTGAAGAAGAAATGAATGCTTAATGCCACATCCAGTTCTTCAACTTTTCAGCAGGGGTACATGAACTAAACATTAATCTCAGGGACTGTGGCAGTTTATCATCAGACCATAGCCCCTTCTCTTTGCTGCCTATTTCCAGGTTGCCATAATAAATTTATATAAAAATCAGACCACTGGTCTATAATAGTTCCATTTAGAAATAGATTCATGATAGACAGAATGATAAGTCATACTGAATGAACCAGGACAGCATTCAGAGCTTAAAAGCAAAAATGTCCCCGAAAAATCCGCTAATAGTGCTCTGGCTGTGATAAAGTGCATGTGTGTGGATGTGTGTGTGGGGGGTGCTAAAAACATACCAGGGGCAGGGATGTTAGAGTTATTGCCCTTTGTTCATATAATAGTGCATGACACAATCTTGTTAGTGCAACTAGTTCCATAGTTTTTGATGGATTGCCATGAAACTTGGTAAATATGGTCATCACCTGAAGATGTGCATATTGACAAATCACTTTATTCAATCAGTTTTGTTAGAGTTATTGCACTTTTGCCTTGTAGCATAATGCAGTGCATGACACTATGTTGTTAGCACAACTAGTCCTTCAGTTTTTGACGGATTGTCATGAATATTGTGGTAATGACCTGAAGATGCTCATATTGACAAATCACTGTAATCCCGCAATTTTTATATAAGAGGTATTGTCCATTTTTACTTGCAGCTGAATGAAGTGTATGACAGAATCTCCTGAACACTAATAGTACTACAGAGCATAAAAAGACATGATCATCATAATGACAAAGCACTGTGCTTCTATGAGTTTTGTTAGAGTTATTGCCCTTTTTGACTTGGAGCCTGATGTAGCGTATGACAGAATCTTTTGAATACAATAAGTCTCACAGTTTTCAATGAACACAATTAAACTTGGCACATATGTTATGGCTATCAGTTGAAGATGCGCATATCAACAGATCACTTTGCTTTCATAATTTTTTTAGAGTTGTAGCCCTTTCTGTTTTGCAGCAGAGTGAAGTGTAAGACAGAATCTTGTGAAGGCAATTTGTCTTGCAGTTCTTCTATGGATTGTTGTGAGACTTGGTAATATTATTGTCATCATCTAAAGATGCACATATTGACAAATTTTGTGCTCCCATGACTTTTGTAAGAGTTATTGCCCTTTTGAACTTGCAGCTTGATGCAATTTATGACTATGGTCTGTAAAACCTTGACAAATCCTTGAATTTGAGGATGCAGTGTATGACCATGGTTCGTACAACTTTGAAAACTCCTTGAATTTCAAAAAAGTTGGTTTTTCCTTAAAGTTGTTGAAGAATATATTGGTTTTTGCCAAAATCTCTGATTTTGTATCTGAGGGAATATAAAATGTTAAAACTGAATAAATATATCACTTTTTAAATAAAGCATTTTTGTTATTTATGTATTTTTCAAAAATGCTGAATTAATAAATAAAATGGGACAAAACTTGGTGGATCACATGACACAGCAAGACAAAATACTCCTTGAAAAATGTTGGAAGTCCTTGAAAAAAATCTCGCCGGGGCTGTATGAACTATGTACAAAAGAATTACATGAATGCTTCTACTCTTGTTGTGAAAAATATATGCATGTTGACCAGTCATTTTACTTGTCCTATTTTTAGAAGAGTTGTGCACCTTTTTTGACTGTAGGCTTCTCTCTATCATGGGTTAGGGGTGTGAGGCAGGGAAGGCAGGATATATTTACATGAGCAAATTGCACACCAAATTTACTTGAGTATAAATGACATTGGCTTTATTTGAACATTATATTCATGCCAGTTCAACTCAGGAATCAAGTACCTCACAAACTCAGTATCAACACAACTTATGGATAACATTGTTGCTTTTGAATGCTTTTGAATGACCTGCAGTTGCTTACAACATTTCATTAATAATTCTAATAATTTAATGAAAAACAGAAGTTTGACTAATATCATTTGACTGTACATTGGGTTTGATTTGAAAGGAGAGACTAGATGGTCAAAATAGGTTCTTATTCTTTGCTTTCATGAAAGTATAAATATTTGACATGCTAAAATTTCAGGTTTGATATGGGCCAAGGACCAGTCACAGCTCAACACTCACATGAAATCTCATTGGACAGTTACCATCATGTGATCATTAGGCTGAAGGGGCAGGATGGGATACTTGTCCAGGATAACAGTGAACCAGTCAAAGTGAGCCATGCCAACTCATTCAAGGCCCTGGACCTCTCAGGGGCACTGTATCTAGGATACATTCCTCAAAATCTGTCATAGTAAGTAGTCCATACATTGACATACATTTTCAGTATTGAGAATAATTTCATAAGGGGCAAAAATTTCATGCTTGCCCCTGACTCCAAACAAAGCACACACACACACACACACACACACACACACACACACACACACACACACACACACACACACACACATATAAATGTTTAAAAAAAACAAAGAAATACTAACATAGCCTAAGATCTAAGCCTTGAAAGGTGCTAGATTTCTAAAAAAGTTTGAAACAACAAAATTGGAATGCAAACCAACAGTTCTCCCCATACATTTTGTATGAGTTTAGTAAAGTATAGTCTGCTTCAGTCTAACTGGAGATTGATGGGGAGTGGGTACCACAGAAAGAAAAGAATTAAAAATTATACAGCAAAAAAAAAAAAAAAAAAAACATAAAAAGATTTGGATCCCACCCCCTACAAAAAATGATTTCCACTCCCTCAGATATATTCAAATGAAAAAATCCTAAGGATACTAAATTCAAAATATATTAATAAATATAACTATTTTTCTTTTCATACAATAAGTCTATAATTAAATAAACTTTAATGTGACAAATATGCTGCATTGACTACATTACAAAAATATTTATGCTAAAGTATTAGAAGTATGATTAATAGTAATTTCATAACAAGACACATCAGAAGATATGGATTCTGTTTTTTTAAAATTTGGTCATCTAGGTTGATGATGAAAATATTCTAAACCAAAATGTACATCAGTACTGGCCTGGATTTCAGCAACAAAATAAATTAGTCTTGCCTTGGAAGTATAGAATTTAGCAATTTGGGTGGATGAATTTGAAGTCCAACTAAAATTTTGATCTATTAGATGTCTCAAGTTCAGATTTAAACTAATAGACATGTTGTGAAATCTGGCACAGAAGAATATATCATAATGAATGGTTTTTACTTAAAAGATGAAATTCAGTAACCTGTATTATATGAGCATCTTGGGCTGTAAATATTTTATTTTATCATGATATGGTGTGATTCATTGAATGATACAGCCTACCCAACATGTTTTTTAAAAGTACTTAACTCATGGCTGAATCGGGAGTTTTTGTTTAATGCTGGTAGAGGGGGAGCCATATATTTGTGGATGATGTCACCTTCCTCTTTATGCAGGGACCATATATATATGGTGAAACGGAACCTCTGTATGTGGAAACCATAAAAATATGAATCAGGACAATGATGTTTATGGATGTAAAATCTCACCCAATCATTAAGCATGTGCTGATAATATCAGTGAGCTACTGCAAGTGATGGTCCATAGATACCAGCTTTGCATCACTGTAACTGTACATCAGCATGGTTTCTGTTTACCATTAGCAATCTTGCTTCTGTTAGAAAGATGGTTGATGTTGATCACCATATGTATTAATGGGATAGTCTTAGAATAAAGGTTGATTATGGCTTTTGTTGGAAATGTGAAGGTATCCATAACAATAGGCTGAATTTGGCTAAATTTGAGAAGTAACTGATTATCTGCTGGAGTATTCCACACGCTAATGTCATGTCAGTTGATATGCAGCTCAGACAGCCAGTAAAGAAATTAAAGTTCCACAAGATTGCAGAATGCAGCTTCAACTTGTGTGCAAGTTTGTTTATCAGTGAGTTTTTCACGTAAAGAGCCTTTTCTTTTATTGGAAGATACACTGCACCTCCTAGAGTCGGAACTGTAACAGACTTGAATGGGACCAGCCATTCAGTTTTGTGAGTGGTAGGGTGGTGGCCCTGATGTATTCCCTCGTTGCCTTAACAAAAATGAAAGAAAGAAAGAAAGAAAGAAAGAGAGAGAGAGAGAGAGAGAGAGAGAGAGAAAACTCTTCTTGTGCATCTCCTGTCAAGTGTGCCATTGGTCCATAGGCAGTTCAGAGCACAAATTGGCCTGATCAGCCACTCACATACTCAGAGAAACCAAACCAGTTAGTGATGTCATGGTCATCTTCAAACTCGAAGGATGAACAACAACAACAAATACTTACTACTGGAGAGAATCCAAAGGGAAACAAAGCAGATATATATATATATATACATATATAAATTCTTGTTCTCACTAAAGTGGATTAACTTGTGGCATATAAAGTATTTAAATATCTATGCAGGTTATTATCTTTTGTTTTTCCTTTTAAAGTTAACTGATCTGGGTTTACACATTTATTTGTAATAAAGCAGTCAACATCTCCAGCACACGAGTTTCACAAGTTCTTGTAGTCTCAGTTGTATTCAGTGGCATATTTCCCCTTGATAACCTCACTTTGGACATAGTTGGTTTGGTCTTCATGCCAATAATCAGAGTTGAGACAATGGTATTTTGCAATTAAATTCCTGAACCAGCCTAAGTGATTTGGCTCCATTATATATTTAGGACAATCATCACCATATTTTGAGTTTTAGTGTAGAGGTCACTCCAAGTATTTCTGAAGGAAAATATGGATTATCTCTGTAATATATTTTAACATGAATATTATTTTAGTGAAACATGTACAATATGTGCTCAATGACAATCTTTATGTTATAAAACAATGTCAATATTAGAACTGGTTAATGTTTGCAGACAAGTTTCTAGCAGGACTGATTATCACCAATGGCAGTATAGGTACACAATGAACAGACTGTCAGGCTTTTACAAACAAAAAGAAAAATACCAGAAATGCAACCTGAATTCTTTATTTTTAAAGAACACTGACACATTATTAGGCAAGTATTCTTTATGGGCAAGCAAGAATATTATGGAACCTAGTTTAACTACCTAGACCACTTCCCATCTCACATTGTACTTGCCAGGCACATCAATATACAATCGTGACAATAAAGATATTCTGACCAGAATATTCAGGAATATAATAAAGCCTGTCTTAAACACCACTGCTATGAAAGACCACCTATCTTGATAGACCAGATACTCAATACACAAACTAATCTACCAGATAGTCAATGCACAAGTTAATCTGTTATACAGAGAAACAACCTCCAATGAGATACCACCTCTCTTGAAAGAGCATGTTTTGCTAGTAGAAAGGGTGGCCTGTTTTGGAACAGGTTCTTCTGTATTGATAATTTTCATTTGTGCATGAATTATCTGGACAGAGAGAAAAGTAATTATTTTTTTGTGTCCAGATATAGAATACTGTATATACTCATTTATAAATCAAGTCCAACTGCAAACTGCACAAACCCAGATATGCCATTGCATAATGCACTGGTTGATCTGGGTCTATGCAGTTTGCCAGGAGTGATCAGTACAACATACAACATATACTTGGATCCGCCGGTCCATGTTGTTTGCTGTTTGACTTGACTTATAGGTCAATGTTGATAGTACACATATTTTAGTCATTAAGAGTAGTACACATACATTTGTATATGTTGCTGGTACTTGTTATACAGTTCATGTAAAATGAATGAAATTTAAACTTGACCTTGAACAGTGTCCTTGAGAAGATTGGAGTGAACTTGGGATTTGTGGGATGTATCCAGAGTCTGGCAGCTGGCCGGACAGAACTGGCCAAGATCTACAACATGGAGTATCCCAACATTTATACAGACATTATAGATGGTATTCACATCAGTAAGTTTTTTTTATTTATTTCCTTAAAGTAAGAATACTTCTGTCATCTATAAATAAATCCTTTTGAAATAATATGGATGGTTCTGACTTGTTTGAGGCAGGTGAATTTTGCACATCAGTTGTTTTGAAATACTCTGTATGTATGGAAATCTCCATGTGACTTAATTTTCTCATTTGTAATGACATGGACACATATTACAAGTATTTTAATCTTTCACAATGAAATAAAATCACTGAAAAAAAGTAAAATTTTAAAAATGAAACACATTTCAAAATTTGAAATTTGTCAAGATTTAAGAAAGCTACAATTTTCCCATTTATGATATCAGAATTTCTAGTTTGACATGTATGTTATTTTGTACACACTCAAATCTGAAGGTTTGAGAGGGTTTTGTATTAAGTGAATCAATCTGGTGATTGATGATATAAGAATAAAGAGACTACATGGTTTGCAAAGTTTCAAGATTTTAACTTAAGAAAGAATTTGAGCCTGCAAGCATTTTCTCTTATTAAAGCAAATATTTGACTTAACGAGCCATTTATGTTTGGGGTTTTTTTTGGTTTTTTTTTTTTAAATTTCTCTTTTAACCCAGGCTGGCATGGGTGGATATCACACCTTCAACTTGATTATTATGGATTTGATGCTGTAACAACTGAACTACTGTGACTCCCTACTAGCCATGTATGATGCCAATAATATTTAATGCAGCTTTTCAGCTCTTGACATACAGTCTAAAGAATCATAATAACTGCCATCCTGATATTTGTTATTGCATGGTTCTATGTAGGATTCAGCCTGATGGTGCCATTGGCCCCT
The DNA here is from genome assembly GCA_029931535.1 of Margaritifera margaritifera. NCBI lineage: Eukaryota > Metazoa > Mollusca > Bivalvia > Unionida > Margaritiferidae > Margaritifera > Margaritifera margaritifera. The sequence continues at coordinate 4,280,219 of JAQPZY010001570.1, read as the reverse complement.
CAAGATTTTCAAAAGGGGCCACCAAAAATTTGACATGGGACACTACTTTTTCTTCTTGGCTCAGCTAGTGGTTACATGAAGATTAGATAAATAAATGCGCTCCAAAATTATGCATAAAATATTAATTATTCCTCACATAGCAGGATACATTATTATTATGTAAACAGAGTAAGAATGAATCAAGCTTATTGTATAATCCAAAATGAAGAACTTTCTATTGATGACATCATTGAATTAAAATTTACGTTGATTGTTAGTTTATCACTGACAGGTTTCAAACATTGATAGATATAAATTTATCACACTTGTTATTAGTATAAGCTCTAAAAAGTAATCATAATGATTTGTTTTGAATACTATTTAATTATTTTCCTTGCTTGTGAATAATAATTGTGTAGCCAAGCGGATATTGATAACCATCCATGTTGGAATTTTTCTCACAAGATTTTGACTGACATTCAGCAGATTCCATGTTAACTGGTTCGTGGTCAGTGTCAGGGGTTGTTCAGAATCTGCTGTTTTGCACAGGCACTCATTTCTGTCAGTCCAAACAAAGGGACAAATATTGAGAACACTCACTGCCCTTCTCCCAATCAATACATGGTGACAAACGGGTGCAGTTCAAATCTGACCCCTCGCTGATTCGATGGTAATTTTCTTGTATTGTTAACACATTCAGTCACTCATGACTTATATTTCAGTAAAGTAAAATTCCAAATAATTTTGCCATGTATGATTTAAATACCTTACTGATCATTTTATGCCCACTTTTATTTTAAAGTTTCTCATTTGCTTCTTACCTTGTCTGCTTGTAGACAATATTGGCAGATATAGGCTTTCCATGTGTCACGCATTGAATAGTCTACATTTCAGTTCTGATTGGTGGTTATTGTTTGTTATCAGTCTGTTCCAGTCCAGGGTAATCAGTAATCACCAATCAGAATTTAATGTAGGCTATTCACTGCTTGGCATACCAATAGTGTATACTTGCCAAAAATGGTTTCTGTTAGTCACCTAGTGTTGATCGGAAGAAGGGATTGTGTTTTGTGGGCTTGATGCCGTTTTGCAGCAAATGATAGGTTATTCATGGTGGCTAGTATATCTAGTGGAGAAAGAACCCAGAAAAACCCTAGGAAGGACTGCCAACCCATGGGAATCTACTGGCAAGCTTTCTCACATACCCACATTGGCCAAGCCTGAGACTCGAACCCACATGGACAGTGGTGAGATGTCAGTGATCTGTAAAGGCAAGCGCCTTTGACCACTTGGCCACCTGGGGACCCTGGAAGAAGGGGAATGAGTGCTCTCAGTATATTTCCTTTCCCCTTTAAATACATTCCCCGATCACATTAATATTAGGAAAATAAATTCTGCCGATCACATTAATGTTAGGAAAATAAACTCTGCCGATCACATTATTGTTAGGAAAATAAACTCTGCCGATCACATTAATATTAGGAAAATAAACTCTGCCGATCACATTATTGTTAGGAAAATAAACTCTGCCGATCACATTATTGTTAGGAAAATAAACTCTGCCGATCACATTAATATTAGGAAAATAAACTCTGCCGATCACATTATTGTTAGGAAAATAAACTCTGCCGATCACATTATTGTTAGGAAAATAAACTCTGCCGATCACATTAATATTAGGAAAATAAACTCTGCTGATCACATTAATGTTAGGAAAATAAACTCTGCTACCTGCTGATTCCATCCCTCCTGAAAAGAAGAAAATTTCCTCTTTTTTAACTATATACCATATAGACCAAGGATAAAACTCATACCCATTACCTCCCCCTTACCAGTGCTCGATTGCATCAGTTTGAAGCTTTCGCTCAGCACTATCAACAGTACTGCAAGACCTCCTTAAATCCTTGAATATATTAATGATTTCAACCCATCCATCCAAAACGCTAGTATAGAAGTGTGTAGTAAGATATTTTCTACATGTGGTAATAATTATTTTCTAATTTTGATCAATATTTTAGTGTATTTTTTTGCATTTGTGAACTTCATTTATTTTGACCTTGTGTGTATTGCTGGTGAAGGTTGTTGGTTTTTTATTTGTGCTTACTGCATATATATTTTCAGTTGTTTAAGTAACATAATTACATTGTTGTTGAGATTTGTGAACACATTCAGGTTGTTGTTTTCCAAATGTTTGTTGTTAAACAATGGTGACAAAATGCAGTAAGTGCCTGCAGTGTGTGTGCATTATGATCAGAAGATATCTGGTCCACTTTGTTGCAGAGAAGCATCAAGAGCAAGAAGAGACATGTGAAGATTCGGACAGAGTGCGATTTCTTGAGCCTTCACCTGAAGACAGCGTTGGTTGCTACCATAGTGGAGACATCACAGTGGCCCCCCCTTCATTCCAAAATTAGATGTACAATGCCAACTGTGATGATTATATCCAGCAAATCTGAGGAACAAAGGGTTACATAGTTGCCATCCTTATTTTCATCCCAGATGCTATTAGAGTTGCAGATGAGTCACCAGGTACAGGAGGCAGTGATACAGTTGCTGGCATTGGGGCAAATTGTTTTCGTCCCTGCCTCTAAGCTTTGTGTGTAACATTCTGGTGGCATCCTTCATGTTGGACCTAGCATCACTAGCCATTGTTTGACTTGCTGAAAATTCCTGCAGCAATCGATCATGGGAGTTTACAGCTAGTATCACTAAGGGAATTAAAAGGGCTGTGCACCACTTCAGCTAACTTAAATTTAGTCAGATGAGACACCTGTCTTTGCTTATCATCACTCAAGCAGCATCACTCCTTCACCTTCCATGTTACATCCTTGGGGTTGTGGTTTCTATTTGGCAGTAGGAGGAGGCTCAGAGGCAGGCAGCCTAGGAGTTGTACCTCCAACTTCCCTTTTGTCTTCCCCTTTCATGATGGATGTGCATTCAGATTTGGGGAAAGCTGAAATTCTGCAGAAGGAGATCTGGTTGTTATTTGACAAGTGGTCAATGGAGATACAGTTTGCAAGCTGAACCCAATGGGTTTTCATTCCAGGCTTTTTCAAGTGCCCAAAATCAGTGGAAAACTCAGTCTGGTCATAAATCTCAGCTGGCTCAACAAATACATTGTTGGACCAAAGTTCAAAATGGAAATGGCACAGTCAGTCAGAATTTCTATAAATGGACAAATTTGCAGTGAGTCTAGACCTAATCAACACATATATTTACTTTCCTGTTCACTTGGCTTCAAGGAAGTTTGCATACCAAGGACAAATGTGGCAATTTTATGCACTTCCATTCTTCCCTAGAAGGGTGCCAGGGGTAGAGGTAGGATGCTCAGCATTCCCATCTCCTATTACATTTTCTCATAACGTTAATGTGATTGGGGAATGTATTCAAAGGAGAAAGCAAATTTTTAGTAAATTATGTTTCTCTGAAAATACTTATCTGATCACATTACTATAAAACCCTCCCACACCTCCCCATGAATTAAAGCATCCTAGTTGATGTATCACTCAGTTTAAAACTTGATTCTGACCTAGCAGCGGTAAGGTGAAGGTAATGGGTAACAGTTTTTTCCCTTGGTTTATATTACATATAGATAGAAAAGACGACATTTTCATCTTTTTAGGAGGGTTGGATTATGGAGGTAGCAAAGTTTATTTTCCTAATGTTAATGTGATGAGGTAAGTAGTATGGGTGAAACATAATTTACTAAATAATTTGCTTTCTTTTTTTGACAAAAATGAGTGCCTATAACTTGTGTTTCAAAACCAGACTGTCCTAACTATTCAAGTTGCTCAAATATTTCCACACTTACATGGCACTGTACATGTATCTGGTATTTTGATAAGCATCTTTATGATGCAGATGCTTTAATTATCATAACTGTACTGTTAAAAAAAAGTTAAATGGTGGTGCATTTAAGTACTTGGAGTGTGCCTCTTCTATTGTAAAGTCTGTAAGAATTCAGTAAATATCTGTAGCCAGACATTAAGTAGATTCTGTGAAGTAATTAGGTTTTTATGCTTTTGTTCTTGTCTCGTCCTTTGTAGTTTTGTGCCCTTGATAAAGGAATCGGTAGATTCTGACAGTGCTTGGGCTGGTTTCACACCAGTTTTGCACTGTTGTTTGTCAGTTTTTATGTCACATATATACATATATATCCATGGGTTTCAAATTTCATGGTTTGGGTAAAAAAAAACACATATTCATGGGTACCTAATTACGTGGATCTATAATGTTTTTTAAAAAAATGATGCATATGTCTCTGTATAAGTTTACTAGTATACCAACATTCATTTCCATGCATGTGCAAGCAAGCAGGTTTAATCCGTACTGCAGTAATTAAGTTGAATAATTAATTTATTCATCGCTAACATCTGGCATCAATGTCGAGAGCTTAAAGAAATCCTTTTCCACACATCAGAGCTAACACATTTAATACCACTAATGTAATCTTAAGTAATTAGGTTCTCATGTGTCCTTAAAGACTGATATCAAAGCATAAATTTCTCAACAGTTTAGGATTAGGCACTTGAACAAAGCCATTGACTGTAAACCTCTTTTTTGTTAAACAATATTTGCCATATATAAACAGTTCTGCCAAAAGTGAATTTCACCTCAAAAGTTAAAATCAAAATGTCACTGACACAGTGGTTAAAGAGTGGAAAATTTGTAGCAAAACCCCAAGTGACTGGGATGTGACATGTACAGAAACTCACAAGAGCAACGAGGATTCCATGATTCAGTTTGTTGACCGAATTCTGATACCCTATGTATGACTCTGTACATGACTTGTTTCGACTTACTCAGTATAATCAAAAGGCGGTATCAATCTTTGAGGTTTTAAAGGTACATTGCAGAGAAAGGCTGATGTCTCACTTAAAGGAAAATGGGATTATACCAATGTTTGTGCCAGCCGCATGCATGGATAAATTGCAACCCCTAGATTTAACTCTTAACAACTTTTACAAGGAGGAGCTCAAATCACAATCTCATGAGTGGTATTCAACACAGGTGATTGATCAGTTAAATGAACTGGAGGACAGTGGAGATGTACATTCAAATCAGGTCTCAGTTGACCTGGAAACATCTACCCTCAGGCCAATTCACACAAATTGGCTTATCTGCAAACATGACAAAGTAGTACTTTGGAGAGAACTGATTGAAATGGGCTTTGAGAAAGCGGGACCAATCTGCTGATTGTTTATTTAGCAATTAGTTGTGCAAACATGTATTCATAAATGGGAATAGTATGTGCTTTGGGAAATAAAGAAAGACACAGACAATGAGTAAATCTGCTTTTATTACTGTGCTGTACATCAGGTAGAGTCATTACAATCTTACATGAGTTTTAATGTTCATGAACTTTTGAATTCAAATTAAATTGTAATCAATCAGTTTTAGTGTTCCTCCTCATGACTGTACTTATTCTAATGTATATTTCACATTCTCAGTACTATAGATAGCCATGGTATTAAAACAAAGAAAAAAACAGGTGATGCTTTTCCATTGCATATGACAGAAAGGAGGATGTTAGCTTGGTTGATATTTTACTGTGACTTTAAATTCGTGGTCAGACTCACCCACGAAATCCATGAAAATTTGAACCCCACGAATTTAAAGTGTTTCACAGTATATGGCCCTATTTACTGGATATGACTAACAAATAAGCTCAAATGACCATTTGCTAACCTGAAATGTCAGACATTGGACATAAGATGTCCATGATTATCTCATGCAATTGTTTGGTTATTACTTTTTCTGAATTGTTTAAGAAATCTATAGCCACAAAGAACAAGACAATAGAAGCATGAAAGCTTATCTCCTGGACTTCTCAAAATCCTGTAATTTAATGATCGCCCCAGGTTCTGTACTATTGAGATTACATCTGCAATCACACCATGTGTTTAAAATATATTGTGTCATCATATATCTGACTTTTAGAACAAAATATGTGTCGGATAGACCCTGATAAAAATGAAAAAAAGATGCTAGAAAAACAACTAGCTTTTATTATCATCCTCCAAGACTTGCTGATGACCTGATCAAGTAAAACTTTACTGTTGGACTTGACTGGAAATGCCAGTCAGTTAAGTGTTATGCATTTTCCAGATAGTAAGTCTCCTTGTTGTCAATTAATAATGTTTACAAGCAGTACTAAAATAGTGTTGTTGGGTGAAATTCTGAAAGAAAACATTGTTGTAAATAAATAGTTTAAGAGAAAACTTTTGAAGCATGAAAGGATAAGACCACTAAAAAACTGAAGCAAAAGCAAATCTGGAAAGAAAAGTGACACATTTTCCAGTACATTTCATAATTAAGTATAACAATGTCTTCGTTCTTGTCAAAAAATGTTATACCTCCATTCAATGTTTGGATATTAAATTGCATAAATATCCGGCTGCATTGTTAATTTTCATATATGCATATATAGTCTATCCAAATACTGTTGATCAATTAGATGTAGGGAAAGTTACTGTGAGCTAATTTCCCATTGTGCTTAGTTAATGTAATTTTATTTTATGTTTTATATCCAATATGTATCCTAATGTTTGAAGAATACATAATTGTGATGATGTAGTTTTGTTATGTCTCATTTTCATACTACTATCACTATCTGATTTCTATATGTCTTTACTTTTTTTTATTGTGTTTTATTCCAGCCGCATGTGGGAGGAATCCATGTCAGAGTCTTCCCTGTGCCAATGGAGGGACATGTATCATGAAGGAGGCTGACATGTTTGAGTGCACATGTCCTAAAGGATTCAATGGTCAGTTTTGTCCTGAATTATATAAACGTATAATCTATTTTGGATTGCAGGAGGTAACTAAATAAAAGCGTTGTTAGCAGATCCAAGTAAGACTCAATGTAATTTTATATTCTTCATTAACAATATTGTCAACATACTGTATATACTCTCGTATAAGCAGATACCAACTGCAAACTGCATAGACCCAGATCTGCCATCACATAATACGCTGGCAGATCTGGGTCTATGGAGTTTGTAAGGACTAATCAGTAGAACAAACAACATAGACCCTGATCTGCTGGTGCATTATGCAATGGCAGATCAGGGTCTATGTTGTTTGCATTTGGACCAAGATTATACGCAAGTATATATGGTACTCACAACTATTCTCATGACAATATATTTCCATAACATCATGCCCTTGATCCAAGGAATAGAATGAAAGTTTTACATTGTAATATTTTAATGGAAATGTCCTTATTTCCTGTTCCAGACAAACATTTTACATTTTGCTTTTATGTACCATATATGCTTGCTTATAAGTTGGGTTTAGCTTCAAACAACATAAATTGCATAATGCATCAGTTGATCAGGTCTGTGCTGTTTGTTCCACTGATTACTCCTAACAAAACTGCACAGACCCAGATCTGCCAGTACATTATGCGAAGGGAGATCTGGGTCTAAACAGTTTGCACTGGACTAAACTTATAGGTGAGTATACATGGTAGTTCTAGAACCTCATCATCTTTATCATTAGCTCAGTGATTATTTCACTCTTTTTTGATGATGCTTTATTACAGTACTTCTTCCAAGTGCTATCAGGGTCATGTGTTTGCCACAGTGGCAACCATAAAATATTATTTTTCTTTGTGGTAACTACAGGAGCTTACCTCTATCCAGACATATATTGGTATTATCCCTCAGTCCCAGGCATGTACTGCTGAGCATACAACTTACCCATATCTGCAACACATTTAAAGACACCCTTATGAAAGAAGATATCTTCTTGAATCTGTTCTTTTTTTATTGTTGTGCTTCCTTTAGCACCATGGTCATCAACTATGGTGTAGATTTTTTGGATAAAGTTTCTGTCAAAATTGCCTATCCTCAGAAGGACAGTTATACCGTAGAATTAGTTAATAGTTTCCTGAATAACTTCATGGTTATTGTCAGTCAGAGTTTTAGAAAGTTTTGAATATTAAAATGTACTCTTAAGAGGAGTTAACATATGTTGGACTTTATTTTAAAAAAATATATACAAATTTCGAGGTTTAAAATTAGGTCTGTTCCAGTAAAATATACTTGGGACCAAGGGAAGGCACTTTTAATGTTGCATAGTGACCCATAGATTCAATTTAGAATTTCATTTCGTTTTGTATGATGTTTTTCATTAATCAGAGTATCCTAGCATATATTTTCAAAAAAAAATGTCTTCCCTGTGTACCATATATGTTTAAATGGAACAGTCCTAATAGTAATTTATGGACAAAAATCTTCATGTTGGGAATAGAGATTAAAGCCCAGGAATTTCTTGGGAAATTGCGAATTAGCATGTGCATGTATTCTTGCACTATAAAGCATTTCATAGATTCATTTTTTAAAAACAAACACCAAAAAACCCAAATCTGAAAGTCTTTACTTGCAATATTGGTGCCTGTTATAGGTGGAAGATGTATTACAAATACACTATTTGGGGCTATGCCTTGAAATGACCTGTGACTAGTCTTTGTCTTTCTTTCATGGCCATCATAACCTAGATCTGTCTGCTGCTATCATGAAATGGCCCAAAACAGGCATGTGTGAAGCAAATTTTTGTTCAGGTGGCATGTAAAATTACAATGTTTAAAAATGTCTCTGTGCAAAATTACATTCTGCAATTCAGCTGAATATTGACTGGATTATGTAAGATAAATACTTTTTTTTTTATTCCACTAACTATTCTAATGACTTTTCTTTCCATATTTTAGGAGATACCTGTGAAACTGCCCTAGATGTGTGTACCAACAACCCATGCCACCATGGTGCCACCTGTAGTGTGACTGATGAAGGGGAGGTAATCTGCAACTGTCCAGAGGGAAGGGAAGGGCAGTATTGTGAATATGGTAAGATCATGTCTTGTAATTGTTTACATTTTTTTAAAGTATAAACTTCATCATATGACATTTTTACACAACAATTGCCAACAACATACACCACACTGATAGCTAAGATGTTTGAGGTGGTCTTTGACATGAAGAAAACTAGAGGATCAAGACTAAACCACCAGCCTTAGATTGGTAACCATTCACTATTGCACTTGGAAATGCATGGCTTGAACATGGATTGAAGAGCATGTTTTTGCTGTGCTATCTATACCATATGAGTGAACTTGTATTTAGGATGTAAGTTGATAGTAATCAATTTCATATGGCTGGTAATTTGGTTTATAGTAGCAAATTTGGTTTGAACAAAGCATCACATCTTTGCCTTGTGCCATTTATCTGTAATACATGTACCTGCTTGAAGTCACTTTTGATGTGAATTGTTTGAAAATTAGGTTTTTATATGCCCACCATTTGATAGAGCATATTATGTGATTCTGTCAATCAGATAGCTTTTCCTTTTTTGCTTGATAACTTCAGTTCTACAGCAACTATCTTTACCAAAATTTACAGGTAAGTTTTTGGTGAAAAAAGCCTATTGACTTTGGGGTAAAAGTTCAAGGTCAAGGTAATGGTGACTGAAAGAAAAAAAACGGTTTCTGCACAATAACGTTAGTTCTGCATCACAGACCCGGAGCAAAACTTGTGGATGACATGCACTTGGGGTAAGGAAAAAGCCTAATGGTTTTAGGATCAAAAGGTGAAGATCACTGTGACTGAAAGAAGAAATATGGTTTCAGCACAATGACTTTAGTTTGCATCACAGACTTGGGCCAAACTTTGTGGATGGTTTCTGCACAAAATTTAAGTCTGTGACTGTTCTTTCACCAGTGTTTGTGGATGACTTACATGTTGGGGAAGCCTGTTGATGTTGGAGTCAAAAGGCCAAAGGACATTATTACTATGAGTGAAAGAAGAAAAATAGTTTTTGCATAATAACCTTATGTGATTTGTTACAGTGACCACTTCCCACTTCACTGGAGAAGTAATACTCCCCAACCTTAAGTGATAAGGCAGAGATGGAAAATTGAACAATGCAGATTGGGAAATGTTTCATTCCATCTGCAAATCAAATTTGACACTTCAGGTTTTTTTTTAAATGCAGTGAACACAATATCTTGTTTACAAAAATACTGCAGGATGTTGCTTGGGATGCAATACCAAAAACTTTGATGCTTCCTATACATATCAACAAACCATGGTTTGAAGATGCTTGCAAAGATGCAATTGGGGAAAGTAAAATGGTCCTTAAAACATTCAGCACCAGTCCAACAGCTGAAAATCTGAATAAATACCATATATACTGAGCTAAAGCTCATCACACCATTAGAGAGGACAAGAGAAAAACACTGTGATCCAATGTCTCTAGGTTGTACTCCACTCCTCTATTAAATCAGTATGGAATATGGTATGGAAAATAACTGGCAAAAATAAACACAGCTGTATCAAGCATTTAAAGAAATCTGATGAGTTGGTTATAACCCTTCCAGAAATTTCAATACTTTCGCTGAAAGTTGCTCCCAAAACTCCTCTCAAGAAAACTATTCTGAAAATTTCCACTATATAAAAAGACAGAGAAGTCTCCTTTAAATTACAGATCTGCTAATGCTGAAGATTACAATGAACATTTCCATCACATAGAACTAAAAATAGACTCTCTTGATTGAACTGACCACTCTTCAGCAGGATCAGATGATATCCACTATCAACTTCTTAAACACTTTCCTGACACACTCTCAATATGCTATTAAACATTTTCAATCAAATTTGGGAAACTGGCCACTTCCCAACATTGTTGTGAGAAGCAACAGTGAAACCAATACCTAAAAATGGAAAGGACATACCAACTTGTCCAAGCACCATCCCATATCTCAAACAAGCTGTATTTGCAAAACCATGGAACGAATAATAAATGATATGCTCCTCTGGTATCTTACATCTACCAAGCTACTATTAGACCTTCAGTGTTGATTCAGATGCCAGAGAAGCACAGTTGACCATCTACTATTCAACCTTCATTGTTGATTCAGATGCCAGAGAAGCCAGTTGACCATCTACTGTTAGACCTTCAATGTTGATTCAGATGCCAGAGAAGCACAGTTGACAATCTACTATTAGACCTTCATTGTTGATTCAGATGCCAGAGAAGCACAGTTGACCATCTAGTCCGGCTTAAAGAAATTATTAAAGAAGCTTTCCTAAAGAAAGAACTTGTAGCTGTGACCTTTCTCACTGGAGAAAGCTTATGATACCACATGGAAGTATGGCATAATGAATAACCTATTCAACCTAGGTTAAAGGGACACCTACCTTTCTTTATGTCTGATGTTTTGACAGATAGAAATTTCAGAGATAAGGTAGGTATCACCATTTCAGAAAGCCATTCTCTTAATATGCAGATGTACCTCAGTGCAGCATATTGTCAGTCACCCTTTTCAGCATCAAAATTAACAGCATATTGTCAGTCACCCTTTTCAACATCAAAATTAACAGCATATTGTCAGTCATCCTTTTCAACATCAAAATTAACAGCCTATTGTCAGTCACCCTTTTCAACATCAAAATTAACAGCGTATTGTCAGTCACCCTTTTCAACATCAAAATTAACAGCATATTGTCAGTCACCCTTTTCAACATTTAAATTAACAGCATATTGTCAGTCACCCTTTTCAACATTTAAATTAACAGCATATTGTCAGTCATCCTTTTCAACATCAAAATTAACAGCCTATTGTCAGTCATCCTTTTCAACATCAAAATTAACAGCCTATTGTCAGTCACCCTTTTCAACATCAAAATTAACAGCGTATTGTCAGTCACCCTTTTCAACATCAAAATTAACAGCATATTGTCAGTCACCCTTTTCAACATCAAAATTAACAGCATATTGTCAGTCACCCTTTTCAACATCAAAATTAACAGCATATTGTCAGTCACCCTTTTCAACATCAAAATTAACAGCATATTGTCAGTCATCCTTTTCAACATTTAAATTAACAGCATATTGATTAACCTTAACCCAGGAACTGACTGCTCATCATATGTGCATAAATTTATGATCTGCTATACATCAAAGAATATGCATTCTATTGAGCATCAGCTACAGACTTGACAATTACACGATGACCCAAAACTCTGTCTGGATGGTTCTCTTATCCCTGTTGTACAGGAGAGCAAATTTTTAGGACATATTTTTGACCATAAACTAACTTTTCTTCCACATATTAGATACCTCAGGGATAAATGTCAAAAAGCACTGGATTTAATACACATCATTGGAAACATAGTGGAAGGTCTTACTCATACTGTACATGACTTTAGTAAGATCTAAACTTGACTGTGGCTCAATAGCATACAGATCAGCTTGTAAATCTTGAAGATACTTGATCCAATACATAATCAGGGACTTCAACTTTGTCTGGGAGCATTTAGAACTTACCCTTCAGAAGGCCTCTAATTTGAGGCAAATGAAATATCTCTTTATCTCAGATGAACAAAATTGGCTCTTAAGTATACCAAACTGTCCTCTAAACCATATTATCCCACATTTGATATTGTCTTTAGACCAAAATACCAAACCTTGTACACCCAGGAACCAAATTTCATTATACCTTTAGGCATATGAATTTGTCCTCACCTAGAAGCAGCAAAAATCAGTGTTGCAAAGTATTTGCAAAATTCTGTATTTGCTTATCACCATCGTGGTTCTCACAACCTCCAAAATAATATTTTACCCTCAAATCACCGTCATGGTTTTCACAACTTCCAAAATAATATTTTACCCTCAAATCACCATCGTGGTTCATGCAACCTCCAAAATAATATTTTACCCTCAAATCACCATCATGGTTCACACAACCTCCAAAATAATATTTTACTCCCAAATCACCATCATGGTTCACGCAACCTCCAAAATAATATTTTACCCTCAAATCACCATCGTGGTTCTCACAACCTCCAAAATAATATTTTACCCCCAAATCACCATCGTGGTTCACACAACATCCAAAATAATATTTTACCAGTGTAAATTCAAAAAGCCCTCTACAAATTCTGTTGTTTTTCAGGGTAAATTCAATAAAATCAGAGCCTAATATCATGCCTATGTGCCCATGTATACAGACAGTTTGAAAGATGACATCAAGATTGCAACACCCATGGCACAATCTTGGGCTGGTTACTGGATAAAGCCTCCATTTTTAATGCTGCAATTACAGCCATACTTAAATTTTTGAAGTACATTCAAACCTCAAAAAAAAAACAAGTGTGTCATCTTTTCGCATTTCCTTTCCACACTGAAAGCCTTGCAAAACCTGAAGTTTGACTACCCATTAATATCATGGGTCTTACTGAAACATCATTTGCTTATGCAGTCTGGAAAAAGTGTTTTGCACTGTTGGTTGCCTAGTCATATTGGTATTGGTTAGGAAAGGGCAGATAAAGCAGCCAAAGCTGTCCTGCAGACACCCATTTCCAAATGGAAGATTCCATACACTGACTTAAAATATTATATAAATCAGCATGATTTTCATGCATAGCAGAATTTGTGAATGAAAACTCCACAAACAAGCTGCAGATGATCACAATATCATTGGATAGTGGCTTTCCTTTATATAAAATAAATTGTAGAGATAAGATGGTTTTCTGCCTATTGTGTATATGACACACATATCTGACTTGTGCATATCCTTTGAAGGGTGAACCTCAACCAGAGTACATACCCAGCCAGTGACCACTGATGGTGGAACGCATTCTTGTTGAGTGTTGACTTCAATCTTGTGAGGCAGAAGTATTTTGATGCGAACTCTTTGAAGCAACTTTATGATGATGTACCACCAGGGGAAACCTTGGACTTTTTGAAGGAATACGGTTTATATAACAGAATTTGTCCATTTGTTTCAAGGATTTTACATGTTTTGCCTTATCTTTTATTTTACCATTTACAGAATTTAACTTCTTTACCTTTTAGAGTTTATTGTATATTACTTAATATTTATGTTTTTTCTCTTTTAAAGGTTTTATCTTCTTATAATTTTTAAAGCGATTCTTTACATCTACATTTTTAGATCTTTATGTTTGATTGGCACCATATAATAAGCATTGTGCTTACATGCCATTAAACCTTCCAACAGCTGCTACTAATACTACTACTATTAGTTCTAGACCACATACCTTGACCAAAGTTTGGGGGATGGGCTTGCACTTAGGTATGGAAGAGGTCTGTAGATTTTGGGGTCAAAAGGTCAAATGTCAAGATCATTGTGACTCAATGAAAGATGGGGATTGCATAATAATGTTTGTTCTAGAGCAAGTTTCTGGACCAAACTTTGTGGATAGCATGCACTTTGGGTAATAAGAAACCTATAGATTTTCGGGTCTGAAGGTCATTGGTGATGGTCATGGTAAGTCTAATAAGAACATAATGGTTTCTGCACAGTAAGTTTAGTTCAAGACTGCATTCTTTGCCAAAAGGTCTAGGTTTTTGAGATTCATTGGTCAATAATCTCCAGAGTCAACCATGCCCTACTAGTACGTGCACAGAGGACTATTAAACATATGGTGGGTGTATAAAGTGCATTTCATGGTACCCTTCTTAAATTAACTTTTTATGACCAACTACATTTTAAAGCTTGTTCTGAACTCTTTCTAACACACATCTGTTTACTCAAAATTTTATTTTAGGTGGGGATAACCCAATTAGTGCATAAGGCAAACCACAAACTATGGTTGATCAATTGCTTACTGCAGCACTAAAGAATAGGCATAATAAAGGTGAAAAATGATTGAAATAGAGTGGATGTAATTAGCTTTACATTGTTTTAGTGTTGACAGTATAATTTGAAGTTTTGCCCAAAAGGATTCAGTTAGATAACAAATATTTTGCTGATTTATTTTCAGAAAAACTAGAACGAGTGGTTGTTCCCCATTTTGTAGGTGACTCATTCATGATTCTACCCTTGGAAAAGGTGGCTAAACAAATGTCCATAGAGGTCTGGTTCCTGTCTTCACAGCCTAATGGTATGTTACATGCATGTCAAAGCTTTATAATGTCTGGTTTACATTGATAAACTGGTTGATGAGGTTCATGTAATATGTTATATTTCTACAACATGATAATGCTATATGGACTATTGTAATAATGTCTGTGCTGCATTTGGAAAACAGTTTTTTTTAAGTTGCCAAAAAATTGTGCTAAACAATACTATGAGAATCTCAATCTGGAAATATGCATACAGTGCAAAAGCATTATTCAAAACAGTATTTTATATTTCATGCTTGCTAGTTTTAAATGTACAATCTTACAAGGGTTTTTGTTGCCAACACAGAAATCAGATTTCATGGAGTTGTGAAATCTTTGAGTAACATCAATGACTGTTCCGGTTGTTAAAGTTGAATACAGTGTATCCTATGAATGGATATAATCAGTGATAATAATACATATTATGATCATATTCATGCAAAAGAGGTGTCTGTCTTGTAGCTGTGTCATTGTCCCTTTGCTTTTCAAGGAAATAACAGGGAGAAATTACTCGAAGCTTTTGCTGTTGCTTTGAAAAACCCATGTGCATCTGTTATATCTCAAGTTTGCACTACATTACATAGCTCCTCCAACACCATTTAAGATAAAAATTCAAAGTTCACCATGCATAATCATGCCAAAAATGTAATCCAGCATTAGAATGGTGATGGGCGAAGGGTGATGATAATGATAATGATGGTAGAATGAGTCATTGAAAAAAGTGTTGGTACTTACTAAGTGCATATTTCAAATTTTAGATCTAAAATATTACTATTTTTGATTAAAATGTATAAACTTGTGTGACATGCAGAAAAAAATGAGTATCAGATATCATTGAAATCAGTTGATATTAACATCTTACCCCATAACTTTGGACAGTCTCAGAGCTTTTGGACAGTCCCATAACTTTGGACAGTCCCAGAGCTTTTGGACACACTTCACATTATTAATCTGAAAAATGTTTTAGTGCACCTTAATTTTTCTGACAGTCATGGTTGGCAATTTTGTGTTTTTACCCTAATTTTCAGACACACTGAATAAGATCAGTTACAGATTCATTTAAGAAACAGAAAGGTAATATCATTGGATACAGCACATGATATTTGAAAAGCAAAAATGATGTATGCTGCCTATAAAAGACTATCAGTGCTTGCTGTTTAAAGACAATCAACACAAGTTTTATACAAATAACTTGTGGAAATTGTCTGAAAATTCTGATTTCTTAAGAGTGTTTGAAACAAAAATAAATTATAGTTTATACTTGTTTCAAATATAAATATCCAAAATATGAATATGGATTGTCAAAATTTGTTGCTTGCAAATCACTCGTATCTTTATTTGTTGTACCATGGTATGTCCTTGGGCAAGGGACTTTACTCCAGTTGCCACAGCACTTAGTAATTATCCTGTTTTGTACCATAAAACACCAAGTCAAACAAAATCTTTATTTGTTGGCCTAAACTGGATGATTAAAGTTTTATTTTCTTACATGTTCATTCATTTCAGTATGTTATAGTATTTAGTGGTTGCATTATTTGTGTAGTACAAAAATGTTTCTAAAGTAATACTGTGAATCACTTCAGATTTCATTGTTTGGTTACAAAATTCATATTTGCAGGTATTTATTTTCATGGATTTATCATTTAATTTTTTTTTATAAAAAAAACATGATAAAATATTGAGTGAAGATTATAAGATTATATCGTCATTCAATTTCATGCATTTCCAATCAAACAGGCTTAATGCATGCTATAGTAGTTGGATTGATTAGGTAACACTTAATGTAAATATGGAGATATGAATCAAAGAAAATGCTGACATCCTTTTGTAAGTATTTAAAATCAAACGAACTTTAATTAATACCACAAATGTAATTCGTGTAGCAATTTTTGATGTTTTCAAAGTACATTATGGCAAGAGCCTGCTGTCTGATTTAAAAGAAACAGCATCATACCTTTCTGACGGCCATATGCACAGAATCTCCATATTTATCCGTCAACAAATTCTCCAAGAAAAAACTCAAATGACACTTTCATGAGTGGTATTCATCGCAGGTAAATGCTCCGTTAAATGAACGGAAGGAGAGTGGGGATGTTCTAGCAGATAAAGTCTCAATTGACCTGAAAACCTCTACCCTTAAGCAAATCAGTGCAAAATGGATTATCTCCACACACAACAAGTATCACTTCTGACAGACACAATTAAATGGGCTTTGAGAAAGCAGAACTGATCTTCTGATTGTGTTTTACTCAGAAGTTATATGTTTGAAACTTGATTAGTAATAACAATGTGCTTTTGTGTTCTGTTCACTCAATAGAATAATGAATAGCACTTGTGATCAATAGAATAATGAATAGTACTTATGATCAATAGAATAATGAATAGTACTTGTGATCAATAGAATAATGAATAGTACTTGCGATCATTAGAATAATGAATAGAACTTATGATCATTAGATTAATGAATAGTACTTGTGATTAATAGAATAATGAATAGTACTTGTGATCAATAGAATAATGAATAGTACTTGTGATCAATAAAATAATGAATAGTACTTGTGATCAATAGAATAATGAATAGTACTTGTGATCAATAGAATAATGAGTAGTACTTGTAATCAATAGAATAATGAATAATACTTGTGATCAGTAGAATAAAATATGTAGTGAAAACTTTGTTTTATTCATGAAGTGACTAATATTTAAATCAGACAGTAATTGTTTTCATATTATTCCATCTATTCAACATGAAACAGTGTCTAAATGTAGATAATACAGTGCCTTCATGATCCAAATGTTGGATATTTGTTATGAATAAACAGCTACTAATGTTATTCAGGATATATTTGCTTTAAAAAAGGTCCCAACTCTCATTCACATTTTAGTTTCATGATCTTCAGTGCTTGTATCTCAGATATTTGCAAATGTTATTGGTTTGCATGAAATTTTATTGAGTATTCATTATAAATGGATATAATATGTGCTTTGTGAAATAAAGAAGGGGAAAAAACATAATTTTGCATTTATTACTATAGCATCAGATAGTCATTACATTAGTTCATAGGTTTGAAGTTCATGAAATTTTTAATTTAAATTAAATACCATTGGTATTAGAAGAAAACACAAGTGATGCTTTACCATGGCATACAGGGTGCGTGTGTGTGTGGCGGGGTGGGGGGGATGCACACTTGAAATATCTGAGCTTGGTTTATGTTTCATTGTGACTTTAAGTTCATTGTCTAGCCTGTCAATGAAAAACCATGTAAATTGGTACCCCATGAATTTAAAGTGATTGACAGAATTATTGGGTACAGCAGTATTATCATAGCCATTAGTTTGGGGTCTACTCTTGTCTACTCTTGTGAGAATCTAGTGGTGACAGGTGTACCAAACATCAGCTGAGAGCTGCCAGTGTCCTTACAAAGCCACAATGAGTGTTAGAGTGCAACACTTTGAGCTGTTGCTTTCTGTACACATGTCTAAGTGCAAACTGCACAGACCCAGATCTGCCATCACATGATGTACCAGCATGTCAGGGTCTTTGTTGTTTGCAGTTAGTCTAGACTTATAAGTGAGTGTATATGGTCTGTAAATGTATGCATATCTAGAATAAGGGTTTGTATTATCAACCATATGACATACAATAACTATTAATATTGGGTGGTTTTAGGTTAAAAAAAAAATACTTTTCCTTGAATTTCAAACAGTATTTGACAAATTTTGGCACTACATTATCCACAATAAAAAATGTTTACACTTCACTCGTGAAATATTTCCTTATGTTTACTCTAAAAACAGAGATTTTCTTTTTATTAAATATTTTTTTAAGGCAAAAACCTTCAAATTGCTTGGATTTGTTTCTCCATTCTTTGTCAATACGATTAACGGCTGCATTACTACGTCGATAAAAAGAAGTTCCTACAATTTTACAATAATTTTAGTACAGCAACTATTTAAAATTTAGATTGTACATATAATACTTCAAATTGTGTAGTTTGTCAAATTAATGAATGTTTTCATGCAAAAATGAAGAGATTTTTATTTTTGTTAACACATTTCTTGCATGGATTGATACAGTTAACATTGCTGGGGTGGGGGTACTATAGCAACACGACAAAATACTCAAACAGACTTCAGAGTGTAACATCATTAAACAGATTTTAATTATTGTGAATTTACTTGTAAGGATTTTGGTTGCTATTTTTGTTTATTTTTGCATTCAGACATGAATATTGTATGTTGGCAGGCATGCAGTCTATTTCAATGCTCAAACATGATTAATGTTCACCCTGCTGAATACCAATTATATATCAGCATGAAGTTTGAATTGTAATTGTTGCACATGTCAATAATCACACCACATGTTGACACCATGAAATACTTGCACCACATGTTGACACCATGTAATACTTTGCACCATATGTTGACACCATATAAAATATGCATACCACATGTTGACACCATGCAATGCACACATATTTACACCATGTGCCACTTTATCAATTGTCTGTTTACAGTGTAAGCATGCACTGATTAGCAAATAGTTCAGTTTGTGTGAAAATAGCGGCACAGATCATAGTGGGACATATATGCTAATGGAACAATCACTCTGGAAATGTGAACATTGCAACAGTGGAAGCAGTATTTTGCAGATTTTTGGCATGAAGGCTTTAATAGTTTTTGACAGTATCAGGTCAATCTACCAATTAATTTGAACAGTTTAATCTTACATACATGTGACAGAACAGACAGGTCAGCTTATGATAGATCAGGAGATTTGCAAAATTTAGTCAGTAGTTTTGACTTTAAATCAGGAGGATTTTCATCAAACCGACTTTTAGCATGCAAATGGACAAAAATAACAACTATTGAACAAATTTAATTTTTCTATATTAAAATATGCACATCATCTCATCACATCAGTCCATTCAAAGTAACTTGTTGCCTTTCATACTGTCCTTATTTGTAGCACAAGCATTTTTAGCCTTTCTTAGTTGATCATTGCCAGGATTTTATTTGTGGCAGTCCTCCTCATTGTTGATCTCAACTCTTAGGAGATGATGTGTCATTACTAGATCCAGGTTTTTTCTGGAGTTAGACTAAATTTTCCTCAGAAGAGAAAATGTTTTTTCAGTGTCTGCTTTGGAATGTGGCAATGTTAGTACAACCAAGAAGTTTAATTGTTTCCTGCCTTCAGGTAGATTCTGATTGTTGCCTGCCACAACTGCTCAAGATTGGTGCTATCTGGATCGATTTGGGAAGTTCTTCATAAAATCGACTTTACAGGAATTGCAGAATGCATATTTATGTCCCTTTGGGCTTGATTCCAATCAATGACATTCCTGTTTCCATCCATTATTGAATTTTGTGTGATATTTGAGTTGTTTAAAATTTGTCATTTTAGCATTGGGAGATAATGCATGCTTAGATATCTCGATAAATACTGAAGCCAAACAGACCTGTTTTATGCTACCTGAGCTCTTTAGTAATGACTAATCCATCCATAATCCATTAAGTTCTTAATCCTTTCTTAATTACTTGTGATCACACATAGTATAAATCTATCTCCACAAACTTTAATATAAAGTTTAACACCAAAGCCAAACCAACCCTGCTGAAAGAATCCAAGTAATGTTAATTTTTTTATGCTGCTTGTGTTCTTTAGTAATACAGACATAATCCATTAATGTCTTTAATCCTTTCTGAATTATTACTGATCACGCATAGTATAATCCAGTGATCATATTTAGGTTATTGTCTTTTAAATTAGCAATTAAAGTGTCACGCACGAAGAGTAAGGCGGTTCACAGTCATGTGATCAGAGAAAGTCTTTACTGTAAATATACATTAGAAGCTAAATCAAAACATTTCAGTTCTGGAATTTTTTTAATAATAATTTTGAGTATGTGGGACATCTCAGTGAGTGACAGGACACACCCCTCATATCAGGAGGAAAACCCTCCCAGTTGGGAGGTTCACACGTATGATCTTATGTACAATGAGACGTTAATCCATGTCAGTTATGTCAGCTTGAACTTCACTGATATTGACAATGAGATGTTGATGCATGGCATTTCTGTCAACTTGAACTTCACTGATATTTACAATGAGATGTTAATGCATGGCATTTCTGTCAACTTGAACTTCACTGATATTGACAATGAGATGTTCATGCATGGCAGTTCTAACAACTTGAACTTCACTGATATTGACAAACAGCAATTTTGATCATGTAGGTACTTTCTTGTTTGCAAACAACAGCATTTACATAAAAAATGTCAAAAGAAATTGATATATGAACAACAAAAGTTTTGATTTTTCATACCCACATTGCAAACACAGTTGTTTCTTTAATAATAATAATAATAATACTTCATTTTCAGAGGGTACAACTCATTTAGCCAAATACTTAGCTAATCTCACATGAGGCCCTCAGGGGCATACAACATTCTATACAGTCATGTACATAATATTTGTAAAAGAAAGAAAGAATGAATGTATTAATTACAGATTAATGTCACACAAATAGTTCACTTAAAAAACTTGCAATGTTTATATATCTGCATTAGTGTAACATGTTTGTAGCTGATTTATGCATACTCTTAAGAACAAAGAAGGAACTGTTGGAATATTTGGTGAGAGACTTTATATGTTTAGGTAGCTGAAATAGCCTGATTTGAAAATGGCAACACCGTCTGCCTGCTTTAGTTCAATTGGTAGCTGATTCCATTCTGAAGATCCTGTATATGTAAAAGTCTTTTTCAATGCATTAGTTCTTGGTCTTGGTAGTTTTAAACACAGGTTTGATGCCGATCTTAAAGATTACATAGAGGCAGTATTGCTGGCTTCGACAAGCATATCATTCAGGTAAAGAAGTGTTAAACAATGGAGGGTTTTATAAACCATAATGCATCTGTGATATGAAATTCTTTTGTCAAAAGGGAGCCAGATTAAAGACTTAAACATGTCAGCAGATGTTGTCATTGGGTCGACATCTAGTATAGTTCTAGCTGCACACTTTTGAAGTTTGATTATACGATTAATATTAGTTTGTGTACATGAGCTCCATACAGTGCAACAGTAGTCCATAATAGGTAATATGTAA
This sequence comes from Margaritifera margaritifera, assembly GCA_029931535.1. Taxonomy (NCBI): domain Eukaryota; kingdom Metazoa; phylum Mollusca; class Bivalvia; order Unionida; family Margaritiferidae; genus Margaritifera; species Margaritifera margaritifera. Next base: position 4,258,232 of record JAQPZY010001570.1, on the reverse strand, counting down.
GTTAAATAGAATAGTTTCCTTGCATGCATTAGTAGAGATTTCTTCAGTCTTTGCAGTAATGTTAGTTTGGAGGCTATTATGTTACAGACATGATCCATGTGATGATTCCAAGTTAGTTTATCATCAATATATACTCATAGGAGCTTATATCATTCTACATTAGATATATATTTACAGACAATTGAATGGGGTTTTTGCATGGATAATCTGTTTTTGATGTTCCTTCTACCATTGCAGTGGTCTTTTTGGTATTTATATACATTCCATTGTCTTGATACAATTTACTGATATGATTAAGATCATGCTGCAGCTGTTCTTGGATTGTGTTGCTGTTTTGACCCGATGTGTGGAATGTTGCATCATCTGCATACATATCAGTTTCAGTGTTTTCTGTATACAATGGCAGGTCATTAATGTATAACAGAAATAAGATAGGTCCTAGGATTGAACCCTGAGACACACCATATTTTATACGACCAGAACTTGATAGAGTACTGTTTAGTTGCACTTGCTGGGTTCTGACACTTAGATAAGATTGTATCCAGGAAATGGTTTTTGCACTGACATTGTAATAAACTAGTTTTCCAATAAGTATGTTATGGTCAACAAAGTAAAACGCCTTCTTTAGATCTAAAACGATAGATCCTATTATGTTACCCTTATCAATGTCTTCAAGCCATTTATAAAAATAATCTTTATTAGTGCAGTATGACATGAGTGGTTTGATCAAAAACCTGATTGGTGTTGATGTAGGAGGTCATTTGTTTGTAAGAAGGTACTGCTTTGTTTTGCAACATGTTTCTCAATAATTTTGGAAATGGTGGGTAGGACCAAAATAGGTCTGTAATTTTCTAAAAGATCTTTCTCATTGCCTGTATGTAATGGTGTTATTCTTGCCTGTTTAAGGTATAAGGCAATGTAAAACATTTTAGGCTAAAGTTTATAATGTGTGCTATTGACTTGTGTATTATATTAGCTCTTGGTTTTAACAATTTAGGACCTATACCATTCTACCCATTTACCCATTTGAGTATTAAGGATTTTGAGATAGATCCATACATCTTCATTTGATATTTCCATTATTTCTAGTTTGTTTTCAAGGTTGTTCTAAAGTTTAGAGCCCAAATATTCTTCTAATTTTGTATAGTCTGGTGTTGGGTAATTTATTTTGATATCATTAGTACAATTGCAGAAATGGTTGTTTAGATGTTCAGCTATGTCTTTTGTGTCAGAGGGGATTTTATTGCCATTTTTCATTTGAGTTGGGAAACCTGGATTTTCTTTGGGATGTAATTCATTAATATATTTCCAAAGAGTTCTAGTGTCTTTGTTTTTGATTATTGCTTCTGTGAAAAGGCTTGTTTCAATTTCCTGATAAGAGACACTGTTTTGTTGAGCCATAATTTGTAATTTCCATGATCCCTTTGTTTGTGATATTGATCTTGTAGCTTTCTAGCAGTTTGGATTTTCTTATTATACCAATGAGACTGTCTGTGTGTTTTTATTCTTTTATACTTATGTAGAGCATGTTTATCAAGTATATTTAAGAATTTTGAGTAAAACATATCACGACCTTCATCTGAGTCCATACGTTCCAAAATTTCTTCAAATGATGCATTAGATAAATCTATTAGAAAATTGTTCTCATTAAATTTTTTTATAACATCTGTATTTCATTTCTAAATGTTTTCCCTTCTTTGGGGTATGTAAACCAATCTTGTGAGTAAGACAAACTGGATACTGGTCACTTATGGTCAGTGATAGTACTCTTAATTCTATGATATTTTTGGGGTGAGTGGAATATACATGGTCAATAATAGATGAGGTACAATTTGTTCGCCTTGTTGGTGTTTTCACAATCTGGCTATGTTTCTATCATATTTAACCATTTACTATTGGTACAAGATGGAAGAAAGTTTATATTAAAATCACAGAGAAGAACCAATTCCAGGTGTCCAGATGTAGCCTTGATTATTTGATTCTCAAATTGATCAATCCGTAAAGATTGGTCATTTGGTGGATGGTATGCAAAGCAGGTTAGAACTGATCTAGTGTGGGGAAATGTGAAGTCAAGCCAAACAGTTTCCAGATCAGCAAATTGTAAATCTAGGCATCGCTTGTAATTTAGATCGCTCCTTATATATACACCAAAAGCCCCTCCAGATTTGCCTATTCTATCCTTCCATTCAAATACAAACCCTTTTACTTGTAATTCTCTATCAGTTATGCTTGAATTCAGGAAAGTTTCACACAATCTCAGAACCTCTAACTTACAGTCTTGATATAGTGCTATATTAATTTCATCTAATTTTGGTAGAAAGTGGCATATATTTAAGGTTACAATTTTAAAACCTCTTTTTACAAGATTAAAATTAACATTATTATCTTGATCACTGTCAATACCACAGTTGTTTATTGTTGTAGAACTATTGTCATGTCGAAGATTACCTTTAGTAGGATTTGTACATATGGATTCTTTATCATTAGTGACATCATTATGCTCATACCGATCATAAATTATCATGCACTGTGCATCAGAGTCTTCATTATCAAGCAATGTTCATCAGTCTTCATTATCATGCACTGTGCATCAGTCTTCATTATCATGCACTGTGCATCAGAGTCTTCATTATCATGTACTGCAAATCAGAGTCTTCATTATCATGCACTGTCCATCAGAGTCTTCATTATCATGCACTGTGCATCAGTCTTCATTATCATGTACTGTGCATCAGAGTCTTCATTATCATGCACTGTGCATCAGAGTCTTCATTATCATGCACTGTGCATCAGAGTCTTCATTATCATTACCATTACAAGAGTAAGTAATAGAAAATATTACAAAGTAAGTGAATAAAAAGCAGAGGTAAGCAAGCATGTACATATTTTATAGTCCTGTCATCCTGCAAGCATGGCTCTGAACAGCAGTGATTTCTTTGAGTCAATTCACATGAACAGACATCATTTTGACAAGTGTCATATACTGATATTGTGGAGAGAATGTTGTAGATATTGTCAGTTTGAAAATATTCGGCTACTACTTTGTTGCCAGGTCTCTAATCTTGTAAACATTGCTAATGCTTATGAACATATCTGTGACATCTGTAACATTTTATAGGTTTTCCATGCTTACATACTTTTGTTACATGTCTATTCTCACCACAGTAGTAACAGGTACCATCATATTGTGACCGCACATTGTTCCATTTAAGTAATTGTACATGCAGGTCAATGTTCTTCAGAAATGCTGATGTTCCTTTGTTATTGAGGTGAATACCATCTTTGGAATACACACCAATCCTTTGATACCCTTCTTCATCCACAAACACATCATAGCTGGGGATGAAATCTATGCCCATAATCTTTGCACATCTCTTCCAGGATAAAATTCAGTGGCCGCACATCACCATCTGTTCTGGGTGTGATTTCTAGGTACACTATTCGTGTGTTAATATTGACTGATAAAATGTAAATATTTAAGTCCTGGATGTCATTTCTTTGTCTCTTAAGTATTTGGACATTAGAAAATATCATTATTGTTTGGCATCTGAAAACATAGGGTAAGTACACTAATTCTTCCAATAAATTTGGCATATTTTTTTTATTGATTATTTAATTACTTAATTCATTTATATTTCTTCTTGTAAGGGATGCTGCTGTTTGCCAGTCAGTATGATGGATTTGGGGACTTTATATCTCTTAACATTGTGGACAGACATGTGGAGTTCCATTTTGACCTGGGAAGTGGAACTGTCAAAGTCAGGTGAAGTGGAAAAGCTTGAAAGATTCATAGCTCTCACAAGATATCGGAATCCATGATCACATTAAGTCTGTAAGACTGCAGGGTTCAATATAAAATTTCATATGCAGATTTATATTTTAAAAAATTAAGTTGAATTTGATTTCCAATATTTACTTAACTTAGATATATGTCTGTGGAGATTTTTTAAAATTTCTGTCAGAGAGCAGGAAGATAGAATGAATTGAGATGAAAAGACTACCATATGTACTCGCATATAAGCTGATACCAACTGCAAACTGTATAGACACAGATCTGCTGTCGCATAATGCGCTGACAGATCTGGGTCAATGCAGTTTGTAGGGACTAATAGGTAGAACCAAGAACATAGACCCTGATGTGCCAGCGCATTATGCGAGGGCAGATCAGGGTTTATGTTGTTTGGGTTTGGACCTGGTTTATACTTGATTATATACGGTATGTTTGATAAAGATCCTTTTCTGTCCCAATTTTATAAAAAAAATAAAAGTTGAAAAATTTCATGTTTGTTTGTCTTAGTGTGTCATTCAGTATACAAATTTAAGTGTTTTACACTCATTACAGTCAATTTATACATTTCTATTTCATACAAAAAATGACCATTGAACATAACTGGTATATTGGAAATTACAGAAAATATGCTAAATTCAGCAACTTCAAACTCCATGAAGAAATTTCAATAGATTGTGTATCTATTATGGACAAATTTATGTTCAGAATATCATTGTGGCACAATGAAAATGATACTTTGGAGCAATTATAAAGTTTTTAGACACCAGCAAAAGGAATTAACTATTTTTTTGCAATGTATCAATTTTTTGTGGATTTCGTTGTTACCATGAATTACCAATCAAAGATTAAGCAAATAATGATCATTTTGTAGAAACAGTTGGACCTCTTCACAAATTGATTAATTTTGGTACTGACAAAAGTGTAATATTTTGAAAAACCGTGAAAATGTATACTCCGAAAATAAATGAATTTATATCTTGTAATTTTCAGTACCTGATTTTTGATTTTTGTTGATGTTATTTTTATGTAGGAGCTCAAAAGCAATTACCCTGAACAAGTGGCATAGAGTAATGGTGCATCGGATGAACAGGGAAGCTGATTTGATCCTAGATGGCGGCAAACCTGATAAGGGCATTTCTCAGGTATAATTATTATATTTATGATTTTTATACTGCAATGTCATGTGTGGACAGCATAAACCCAGATACTTAAGTCTGTCTAGGAAAAAAAAGCATTTATTTTACAGGTAAATAACAAAGAACAAATGCAGGATGAATTGTATTTTTCTGCTGAATACATTCCTGGTCACATGAATGTTAGGAAATAATCTCTGCCACTTCTTGAATCCAGCCCACCTGGATTAACAAGAGGAAGAAACTCACTAAAATTACCACCACTTTCCACCACAAGGTGGCTACCCATATACTAGAGGTCTGCCAGTTAAATCTTTCGCTGTGGTACAAGTAACATCACACTGCATCACCTCTTGATATTCATCAAGATCATCTTTAATTCTACCCATTGACTGAAAAGTGTGGTACAGCATTATTAAAGTTTCCACAAGCAACTGGTAACCTTATTTGCCAATTTTCATTGATACTTTTTACATATTTTTCACAGGTTACGAACTTCATTTTCTGAACTGGTAAATTGCACAAGATATAATTGATACTTAAGGTTTGTATGTTTTGCTTGTGAACACTGGTTGAATTTCTCACCTGAATTTACAATAAGTGCAGTTGTCGATTTTATTGACACTTTTGGGTTGTTATTTTCTGTTTGTTTTTCCTTTGGTATTTTTGACATTTCAACTGTACTGTGGTGATGTAATGTGCTGAATGCAAGAAATTTAAAGTGAGTGAGGGCAGTCATGACACGTGCCTCACCTGCACACAGTGCACATCAACACTACCTTGCAGTGTTTGCAGTTCATTATCAGAAGGAACATCGTCCACAGTGTTGTGCAAAAGTTTGGGATAGAAAGAGAGACAGGTGAAAAAGAAATTAACAGACAGCGACATCCTGAGCATCCATAAAAAAAATCCTTGTTGGTGGCTTGTGTTATGGGTAATACAATGATGGCACCTGCCTCTCCTGAGATTCTTTGAGCCATGCCATCAGCTACTGTCACATCTGGCCAGCTAGAGACAAAGAATCGAGCAGCATCAGATGCATCCACAATACACCCGTTACAAGCATTATTTAAGTTACAGATGAGGAGACTTGTTCAAGAGATGACTTGGCAGTTGTTAGCTTGCGGGGAGTTTCTATCTCTCCATTTGTCACATCTTTCTAATACAGGCATGGAGATTTTTCTCCCAAATTTTGGCATCCCAGTTGATGCAAGTCCCCCAACATGCCTGAACATGGCCTTAGTGCTTGTAAGTTCTGGTGCCTGAGGTATGATGCTGATCTCGCCGACATGTTCTACCAGCCATCACCATCGACAGTCACCATTCTGGTTGCTGACTAGCCTGTACAGCCATCTGGCCAATCATACATACTGTGTAGCAAGCAGAGGTCAGTTGTATTGACTGGCCAACTGTAACAGTTAATCCATTTCACTGTGCAGCCAACCATGCAGCAAACTGTCCAGCTGACCATAAAACTGTCATTCCAGCTCTCCATCCAGCCATCTGTTCTTGTTACACATAACTTGTCAGTTGCCTGACTGCCAGTCAAGCCAGTGGGCATGATTTTGTTGCCGTATCTGGTGGAGAAATACCAGCATATCTGGTGGAGAAATACCAGAATATCTGGTGGATAAATACAAGCGCTCGGTAGAGAAATACCAATGTATCTGGTGGAGAAATACCAGCATATCTGGTGAGAAATACCAGCATATCTGGTGGAGAAATACCAGAGTATCTGGTGGAGAAATACCAATATATCTGATGAAGAAATACCAGCATATCTGGTGGAGAAATGTTACACCCAGGAATGATGTTGCTACTTCTTCCATACCAGTTGGTATTGTTCACATGGCCATGGGAGAGATGCAAGATAAGGACAACCCCCACAGTGAATGTGGGGAATACCTCAATATGTTGTCTCACTCTGATCTGACAATGGAGTGGATGGAGTTTAGCTTTAAAGCTGCAGTTGAGGAAATTTACTGGATCTTGTCAGTGTCAGAGTGCCAACCACTACTGTCTGTGAGCCACACCAGTAAGGTCCAGGCATCTGTATTACTGGATCTTGTCAGTGTCAGAGTGCCCACTACTACTGTCTGTGAACCACACTAGTAAGGTCCAGGCATCTGTATTACTGGATCTTGTCAGTGTCAGAGTGCCCACTACTACTGTCTGTGAACCACACTAGTAAGGTCCAGGCATCTGTATTACTGGATCTTGTCAGTGTCAGAGTGCCCACTACTACTGTCTGTGAACCACACTAGTAAGGTCCAGGCATCTATATTACTGGATCTTGTCAGTGTCAGAGTGCCCACTCTACTGTCTGTGAACCACACTAGGAAGGTCCAGGCATCTGTATTACTGGATCTTGTCAGTGTCAGAGTGCCCACTACTACTGTCTGTGAGCCACACCAGTAAGGTCCAGGCATCTGTATTACTGGATCTTGTCAGTGTCAGAGTGCCCACTACTACTGTCTGTGAACCACACCAGTAAGGTCCAGGCATTTGTAGATTTCAAGAGGTAGCAGAGTTTATTTCCAAATATTCATGTAATTGGGTAATTATTCTCAGAGAAACATAATTTACTAACAAATTTACTTTCTGTGATTCGGTCAAATAATATGTGACAATACTACTGCAGCTAATAATATTAACATTGAGGAAGTTTGTTCAGTAAGATGGTGAACTGAAAGGGACATTACTAATACTGCAAGGATGACAAATCATTCCGATTTTAAACCTCAAACTACTGTATATACTCGCATATAAGCTGGGTCAAAATGCAAACAATATAGACCCTGATCTGCCCTTGCATAATGTCCTGGCAGATTGGGGTCTATGTTGTTTGTTTTACTGATTGGTCCTTACAAACTGCATAGACCCAGTTCTGCCAGCGCATTATGCGATGGCAGATCTGGGTCTATGCAGTTCAGTTGGTATTGGATTATACGCGAGTGTATATGGTATGCCATTATGACTAGTTCTATCAAATTCTGATTTTAAGATCAGATATAATTTTATATAGGAGAAGTGCAGCTTGATCGCCAGTATATCTAGATCACAGAAATGCTTATAATATCTGGAATTCTTTTGTGCAAGCATACCTGAATGCATGTTTCACAAAAGCAATGTAATATTGGACAACACCCTGATTCACCTGAGAAAGTTCTAGAAAGATGTCAAACTGGAAGGGATGATAAGGATTATATCTCAACAAAAAAATGTGCGCTTCAGACATTATAAATGGATTATGCAAGGCATCAATGTTGGATGAATTCCATTCCTTTGCAGTCTTTTCCCAACAGACTTCAGTTTGTCATGTGATGGGAAAGATGGCTGAAAGAAGTATGTTTAAAAAAAAAAAATTCAAATCAGTAAGATTTAATATGTAAAATAAATTTATTGATACAAATTTGGCATATTCCTATTTTTATGTTCAGATTCCACTTTTTTAAAGCTGGCATTCCTATTTCACATAAGTAGGGCTTGGCATTTCTGCAACTGATACTACTACTACTACTATATTATCAAATAGAGAAATGAAACCAGGAGAAATGGAAATAGAAAGAGACATATTTGACACATGGAATCAAGCTGGTGTAATGAACTATGATTTGTATCTATATTTCAATAGATATAATTTGATACAGTTCAGTATATTTTGACTAATTTGAGCAGAACTATCTATCAAAACAAATTTTGCCATGCATCTCTCATACTCATACACACATTTAGTACCAGTTTAAATATAAGGAAGAATTAAGAATTGTCTTTACTTATAATGACATATATGTAATTATTTTTTTTTTATGTCACCAGCATAGTTGAGAGGGTATATAGTACTGTGCCTCTTCGTTCTTGTGTCATTCATTCGTTTGTTCGATCTTTTGTCTGTCATGCCCTCAATAGCTTAGACCCTGACACTTAAAAAAACTGTTATGAGGATGCATATCAGAGAGAATAGTTCGGCCATACAAAAAGCAGGTCACTGTGTCCTCATTTGCATGCTTGAGTGACTTGGGTATTTTCAATTGCTCGTTCATTATACACTCATTACCTTGGACCCTACTTAATGTTCACTCGTGGAAATTGGAATGCAGATACATCTTGACCAAAGTAACTTTACCATATCAAAATAAGGTCAGTGTGACCTTATTTGCATGCTTGGTTAACATGTGTATTTTCAGCTATGTGTTCATTGCACACTCAATATCTTTGACCCTATGTCACCCATAGTCATGAAACTTGGCATGTGGATACATCTCAACAAAAGTAACTCAACCATACCAAAACTAGGTCAATGTGACCCAGTTTTCATACTTGAGTAACTTTCATATTTGTATCTGTTTGTTTGATACACCCTCAATATCTTGGAACCTATTTCATGTAACTAGGCTCATGAAAATTGCAATGTGTATGCATATCAAGGTGAGTAATCCTACCATATAAAACTAGGTTATTGTGACCTAAGATCTATGCATGTATGTCTTTTGTGTTTTCAGTTATTTGTTCACTGCACCTCCTATAATCTTGGACCATATATCACCTACATGCATGAAAATTGGTATGTGATTGTATTTCAAAGAAAGTAACTCAACCATTCCAAATTTAGGTCATTGTGACATAACTTTCATGTTTGATTGACTTGGAATTTTCAGCAAACAGTTTGTTACACTCTAAATATTTTGGACTATATTTCACCTACACATGAAAATTGGTATGTGGATGCATCTCAAGGAGAGTAACTTGACCATACCAAAACTAAATAATCATCAGTGTGACCCAGTTTTCATGCTTCACTGAGGAACTTTTGTTTTTTCAGCTGTCTATTCATAATGCCTTCAGTATCTTAGACCCAAATTTCACCAACACAAATACAAATTTGTGTGGAAGCATATTGAGGAGAGTAACTTGACTATACCAAAACTAGTTCAGTGTGACCCAATTTTATTGCTTTAGTGACTTCTGTCTTTTCAGCCATCTGTTCATTACATCCACAATATCTTAGACCCTATTTACCTATACTTATGAAAATTGCAATATGTGTGCATATCAAGCTGAGTAATCCTACCATATAAAAACTTGGTTATTGTGACCTAATTTTCAACCAGGAGTGACTTGTGTTTTAAGCTTTGTATCTGTGACCTTATTTATTACACCATCAATATCTTGGAACCTATTTTACCTACACTCATGAAACTTGACATGTGGATGTGTCTCATAGAGGGTAACTCAACCATACCAAAGCTAGGTCCATGTGAATTCATTTTCATGCATGAGTGACTTTTGTATTTGTACTTATTTGTTTGTTACACACTCAATATATTGAACCCTATTTCACCTACACCGATGAAAAAATTGGTATGTGGATGCATCCCAAGGAGAGTAACTCCGCCACCCCAAAAGTAAGTCACTTTGACCTAATTTTCAGGCTTGAGTGACTATTTTTCATCCTCAATAGTGGACTGTATATTTTTGGCTACTCCAAATGTGGTTCTGTTAGCAAGGGGATTCATATTTATGATAAAACACATTGCAAAAAAATGAAAGAAGAATCCAAGATGAGGCTTGAGTGTAGTTGCTATGCATGTTATTATAAGTCACCATAAAAGCAAGAAATATACTAAGAATATGGACTCTTTTCTTACTTTCTTAGTTGAAATTCTTTCCTACATTGATTGAAATGCTTAAGATTTTATCTCCTGCGCTGGAGTGCAGGGGATTTGTCATGAATAGATGCAGAAAGCAAAATACTCTAGTGTGTGCCGGAGACACAATAGGTATGCACTATTTTCCTCCCTGCAACTGTATAGCTAACCATTTATTGAAGTGTGTGTGTGTGTTTATATATATATATATATATATATATATATATATATATATATATATATATATATATATATATAATGACACAAAAGTTGGTAATATATATGGTATATCAATACTTATGTAGGATTCAATTATTTCCCTTTCCAGCAGTCAGATTTTATGGAACTGCAGCTGTCTCAGAAAGTGTACCTGGGAGGTTACAAGGATAGATTTAGTATTCCTGTTGACTCTGGGATCACCTCAAATCTAACTGGAGCCATACAGAGGGTAAGGTGCAAATAAATACATCAGACTAAATCCTAATGTATATTGTTTAATTGTAAAGGCTGGAATTAGAATGAAACAAGACCAGTATCATCATCAGCTTTCCTGAACTTTCAGCCCAGGAATCTCAGTATTAGGTAGCAAATCCATCAAACCCACATTTGGGTTGTGCCTGGCCACTGGATGGTCTCCTCCACAATATCCAGACAGAACCTGTCTCTGCTTCATCCTCAATTCCTTACACCCTGGTCTCTTTTCTTTCCCTGACACTCTGATGCCCTGCAAAATGCCTTAATGGAGCATGCCACAAAAACACAGGTCTTCTTGGGCCAGGTAGCAACATGCACTGCACGCCACCCACCCCTTTTCATATTTTTATACCTGCTTTTGGAAAAAACATGGGACAAGTCTATTAGTTTCATCCATCTGTCCATCCATCCATCACATTCCTTGTAAAGACACAGATGTTTTTATCATTCAGGATACAGTTGTCAAACTTGGGAGGTGACTTCTCTAGATTTACAGTATGGTTTCCAAATTTCTCCTTGACTAGAGTTAAAGGTAGAAAATACATAAAATGTTATTTCTTCTCCTTTTCACTTTCATTTGGTACAGTTCATTTGGTACAGTTATTCAAGAGTCATTAGCTGCAAAAGGAAATTGTCAGTTGTATCATTAAACTATTTAAAAAATAAAAGTTGAAGAAGCAAATTAAAATCTTTTAAAATTTTCTGTGGAGGTCTTTGAAGGGACTTTGGTGTGGCCTGGATTCCCCTCACTGACTCCTAGAGCTCAGGGGCAGTGGTCAATAGGTAAATGAAAGTATAGAATGTTCCTAAGTCATGTTGTCATGGATATTAAATTCATGGCTATAATTGTTTAGATCCATGTAAACACAAAAACTTGATCACTGTTCATTATACAACTTTTAAACTCAGCAAGTGACTTCCATATGAGTTATAGGTTGGCAGTAAGTTTCCCAAAGTTTGCTGCAAGCCCTCCCCATGCCTTGGAGCCTTTCTCCAGGGTCACAACCTCTTCCCATGCCCTTGGAGCCTTCCACTAGGGTTATAAACCCTCCCAATGCCCTTTGAGCCTTTCTCCAGGGTCACAACCTCTTCCCATGCCCTTGGAGCCTTTCCACAGGGTTACAATCCCTTCCCATGCCCTTGGAGCCTTTCTCCAGGGTTACAACCTCTTCCCATGCCCTTGGAGCCTTTCTCCAGGGTTACAACCCCTCCCTATGCCCTTGGAGCTTTTCTCCATGGTTACAACCTCTTCCCATGCCCTTGGAGCCTTCCACTAGGGTTATAAACCCTCCCAATGCCCTTTGAGCCTTCCTCCAGGGTTACAACCCCTCCCCATGCCCTTGGAGCCTTTCCACAGGGTTACAATCTCTTCCCATGCCCCCGGTAGCTTTCCTCCAGAGTTGCAACCCCTCCCTTTGCCCTTGGAGTCTTCCTCGAGGGTTATAAAGCGAAAAATACATCTCTGCTTATTAATCTCAGTTTATTAAGCATTTTATTTTCCTTTTATTACCATCAGAGCTCTTAAGTAATTCCAAAAGCATCATGTATATAACAACTTTTTTGTCATTTTAGGTCATGTGATAAAAGAAATATAACATCACCAAAGCATGTCATTATGGGGGTTAAATTAAATCGCCAAAGTATGTCATTATGGGGGTCAAATTAAATTGCCAAAGCATGTCATTATGGGGGTCAAATTAAATCACCAAAGCATGTCATTATAAGGGTCATTATGGGGGTAAAATTAAATATCTTTGATAGTACTTTTAGCATCAAGTAAATTTTAATCTTTGAAAACTTACAAAGGATTCAAGGCAGGAGATGTGGCAGATTTAAAGAATTCATTACAATGTGATATTTAGATAGTTTTGAAGACATTTTATTTTCAAGTTGATCAGGGAAGCTCGACATAGTGCTGACTTTGGCATCTGTGCACATGTTCATCCATTTATTTGTTTGTCAGTCCATGCCCTGGGATTAAACTCATTGTTAAAGAAGTTTTTCAGATGAAGTTCAATGTTAAAGTTGTTTAGATTAAACTCAGTGTTAAAGTTTTTTAGATTAAATTCAGTTTTAAAGTTTTAAGATTAAATTCAGTGTTGAAGTTTTTTTTTATAAATTCAGTGTTACAGTTGTTAGATTAAATTCAGTGTTACAGTTGTTAGATTAAATTCAGTGTTAAAGTTTTTAGATTAAATTCAGTGTTACAGTTTTTTTATATTAAATTCAGTGTTACAGTTGTTAGATTAAATTCAGTGTTACAGTTGTTAGATTAAATTCAGTGTTACAGTTGTTAGATTAAATTCAGTGTTACAGTTGTTAGATTAAATTCAGTGTTACAGTTGTTAGATTAAATTCAGTGTTAAAGTTTTTAGATTAAATTCAGTGTTACAGTTTTTTTATATTAAATTCAGTGTTAAAGTTTTTTACATTAAATTCAGTGTTAAAGTTTTTTAGATTAAAATCAATGTAGAAGTTTTTTATATGAAGTTCAATGTTAAAGGTGTGTAGAATAAACTCAATGTTGAAGTTTTTTAGATGAAGTTCAGTGTTAAAGTTTTTTAGATTAAACTCAATGTTAAAGGTTTTTAGAATAAACTCAGTGTTCAGTATTTTAAAATTAAGCTCATATTACAGTTTTTCACTTTTTAGCTAAATAAAAGACTGGTGGGGAAGACAAAATGGTGTCTTTTGTTAGGTATTTTTTAAACAAAATTTCTACATGAAGTCAGACACTGCAACAGGAAGGTACTTTATACATATAATGGAATTTGGGTTCTAGCCCTTGGGTAGATGTCCAGTGGGGTGGTGAGGAGGGACTTGTGGGTTGGTGGTAGGGGTAGTAATGTGGGGATTTCCAATGGCAAGCCATCAAAGTTGCATTGGTTCAGATTGTTTTCAATCTGAAACAGACACCGGTTCCAAAATGAAGGTGTTTTATGAAGGAAGGTGTTTTATGAAGGTGTGCCATCAACATTCCTCTTGTTTCAACTAACATGCCTTCTCAGTTTTGTCTTCCCAAATTATGGCAAGCTTGCATGGAATAGATTGAGAGGTCTAGCTAGAGTCACACAAGTAAGATTGTCCTACAGGAACTCTCAGAGTCAACAATATCTCCTTGAAAACAGTACCTCATACAGATATGGATACATAATGATAGTAAACAATTGCTAACATATCAAGGCCACCATAGTTAGTACAGCTGATACAGCCATAGATTAAATTTCACACAAAAGCTAAAAATTGAAACCTATTGATGCATTGTGATATGCTGATAAACTGTATGTTTTATATAGAAAATAGACTTGTAAGTGTGAATTTACCATATAAACTGGCGTATAAGGTGGGTCCAAATGCAAACAACATAGACCCTGATCTGCCATCGCATAATGCGCTGCAGGTCAGGGTTTGGGTTGTTTGTTCTACTGATTAGTCCTTACAAACTGCATAGACCCAGATCTGCTGTCGCATTATGCGACGGCAGATCTGGGTCTATGCAGTTTGCAGTTGGTATGAGCTTATACGCGAGTATATATGGTACCAAATTTTGTTTTGTGGTTGAATGGTTTTTTATACAGATTTTCTTTTCTCCTTCTAGTTGTACATAAACCATCTGTTTGAGAATTTGATGGACTCTGCAATAGAGACTTGGCATATTGAGGAGTATAAAGGACAGCCATGCAATGTCAACCCCTGTTTGAATGGCGGGGTCTGTGTCCCACGGCTGGAGTCTGCTGACTGTAGGTGCCCAAAGCGATACATTGGGGAACGCTGTGAAAAACGTAAGTAGGAGTTTCTCTTGTTCTAGGAGTGGAGACTTTGCATGGGTAGAATTTACAATGAATACAAATTTACAAAGTTGTTTAGATGTTAAGGATTGGGCAGTGTATTAGAGATTGTTCAAATATTTTAAAATGGAACCCATTTATAAACAGTTCCAAGAGCTCAGTGACATTTCTTTGTTAAAACAGAATTTCATTGATAAAAAGAAAACTACACATATAATTTAAGTATTTGCACTTAAGTACATTACCATACCTAAAACATTGTTATTTGCCATTTCTAATACTTTGCTTAATTTGAGTTAGTTATCAATAATTTAAACTGTAAGATTTGTTTTCAGTTAATGGAAATAAAGTCAAGTAACATAAGTGTCTGAAGAAATGGCTTATACTTTTTTTCCGTCACTGATTTTTGTCTTGCTTTCAAGAAACACTCAAGTCTCAATGTGGTCATTGTTTTCAGCAGCTTTTAGTTAATTTTTATTAATAGCTGTATCTCCAGTTTTCATTCATGGATTATGAGTAAAATTTGATCAAGGATTATCTGAAAAAAATCCCCCAAAACTCATGATAATTGGATAAAAGGATAAGAAGCCAAAGTAAGTGTGGGGCACCAGTGAGGATAAGAAGCCAAAGTAAGTGTGGGGCACCAGTGAGGATAAGAAGCCAAAGAAGGTGTGGGGCACCAGTGAGGATAAGAAGCCAAAGTAGGTGTGGGGCACCTGTGAGGATAAGAAGCCAAAGTAGGTGTGGGGTACCTGGGAGGATAAGAAGAAAAGTAGGTGTGGGGCACCTGTGAGGATAAGAAGCCAAAGTAGGTGTGGGGCACCTGGGAGGATATTTTTTTACAAATTGGACACTAAGTATCTCAATGTTTTTAAACATTTGTTATAGAGAACATGTCACTAATTTTAATATGTTTCTAATATTTTTAATAGAAGTAAAATTTTAGATGATAATTCTTTCGTGTCACACAGTTTCTATTAAAATTTTGTTTTGATAACTGGTTTATAATGGACAATTTATCATTTACCATTTGTTACATTTTTCTTCTCTCTAGGTGCTGATAGTGTAAATACTAATTCACCTGTGATGTTTAATGGAAAAACCTATCTTAAGTACAATAATGAAATAGAAATGGCGTAAGTATACCTCAAGCATTTATTTAGCACTAGAATTATTAATTTACCTCTTCATAGAAGGGTTCTTTTTTTGTAACCTTATATGGGGAAATTTATAACATCCTAAATTTTGTTGAATTTCCAGTTTAGGAAAATATGCTTAATTTAGTTCCAAATTATTTTGAGCGTGCATCAGGCCAACACAGATCTTTCACTAGATCCAGCTGCTGTAATTTTGCTGTTCCCCATGTGAACAACAGAGTTATATCCACGACTTCCTATTATAAAGCCATAAAACACTGGAACTCTTTTCCAAATTGATTTCAAAAACTATTACCCAGTTACATACATGTACCTTTATAGCTGCAGTGAAAGAATACCTAGACACACAAATGTCAACTGAAAAACAAAATGCTTTTTTATACTATAACTAGTACATTAGTATGATACTATTGCAGTACTACATATCTGGCTATAATATGTATCTATATTCTACTATTAGAGTGCAACCCAACATGTTAATTAAAGATGTCTCCACTCTAGATACTGCTGTACTTTATTTATTAGATCTGTAACTTCATAGACTAATTTATTTTTTTCTACCAATGTTTCTCCACTACAGTATTATGTTTATGTTTTTTTTACAATAAAATGTATCATATTTGAGACTTATGCTCCATCCCAGTACCCAGTATCTTGACTAAATTCGGACCCTGTTGGAAATAAACCTGTAAGACTTTAATAGGTCATTCTTGGATAGGTCAATGTATTTGTATGTAATACTTCCTAATTTATTACATTTTGTTTAATCTGTTTTCATATACCATGAATAGGTGCTTGCCTGAAATGTGATTTTTTAATGTTTTGCTATGAGAAATTTGTTTTTGAAATTGTATTATGGCCTCAAGCTAGGAAAATTATTTTATTAATATTTACAAAGTTTTATATTTTAAAAATAGTTCATCCTAGTGATGTAATTTTTTTAATTTTTGATTCTAATTTAACTATGTCCTATTATTGTAAACATATTTCATGAAACTGTCAATTAACATTGCATATGTTGATCATTCCAGAATAAATACTACTACTAATACTATAATATTAACTACTTCTCATATACAGTACATAATTTATAGCATTTGGAGCTGATTATTTGAGATTTACGATCTAGGTATAGTAAAAAACCTGAGTCTTTCCAGATTTGTCAATTTCAGTCATCTTGCATTTTTCCAGTATTGTGCCTATCATATTTGTTTAAACCTGAACTTGCCATCTGCCTTCAAGGGCATCTTGATTAGCCCTGTGCATCCATACATCTGTCCATCCATCCTAGATAGCTTGTTAGCAGGATTATGACTAAACCAATTAAAATAGACAAACAAAATTTGAAGGTTTGTTACTATTTATGTGTAGATTACCTGATCAATTTTCATGCTACTAGTATTTGAATAATTGTTTTGATGTTTTCATAGATTTTCCTGACTTTTTAGATTTAGAAGTTTTTGGGTAAAACCTTGTTTGCATGATTACTGTAGATACTTGCTTATAAGTCAGCCCCAACTGCAGACAACATAAAACCTGATCTGCCATCGCATAATGTGCCATCAGATCAGGATCTATGTCGTTCATTCTATTGATTAGTCCTAGAATGTCAAGTCAGGCTATGTCTGCTACCATAAGTAACAGTAGACGGTACTACCTGTGGCAGTTGACCCAAAGTGGACAGCTACACCTGGCTCCCTCTGGAAAGACCTCTCTGATGGATCAGGCAGCTAAGCAGATATGTTCATCCTCCTGGCTGTGAAGGCAGATGACAGGAGTTGTGTGGACTGCACAGGGCATCAGCTCAGGTGCAGTAGGACCTGATTGTTATCTACTGCATCTGAACTAGTCTCCAGATGTCTCGGCATTGTCATGCTACTGGATTCAGACAGTTCTGGATGTGAAAGTGAGGCTGACTCTGTGCAACTTTCGCTTAGTTAAATCCAACTCATGCACAAGTAATGACATCATTTCCCTCCCCCTACCATATACCTTCAAGTCCTGTGGCAATGGGCGAACAGCAAAGCAGCAGGTATGGATACACTGGGAGCTGTAGCTGCAGACCTAGACACAGGTGGCTCAGGGCATAGGGTCACTTTTCACTGAACCGCAGCTGCAGTGGAACTCGGCAGGCCACTGGGCGACTTTTTTAGGATCACACTGCTCACCTCTGTAGCATGAGGAAGGGGCTAGAAAAGATGCCCTAAACATTGCCCGCTTCACCTTAACCCTGGTAAGCATACTGTCGCTGATGGTGATCCCAACTTAACAGTAGAAAATCTAACAAGAAGACAAAGGTTATGCAACTCACCATTGGTGCCTGAAATGTGCACACAATAATGGACAGTACATCAGCAGATAGACCAGAGAGAAGAACAGCTCTAGTTGGTAGAGAACTGGCCGGATTCAACAGCCAGATAGCAGCCCTGAGTGAAACTTGACTAGCTGAGGAAAGACAAGTCACTGAAGTAGGAGCTTGCTACACCTTCTTTTGGAGTGGCCAAAGTAAAGAAGAACGACGTGAAGCTAGTGTTGGGTTTGCCATCAAATCACAGCTAGTCAACAAGCTTACAAATCTCCCAAAGAGCATGAATGACAGACTAATGCAGATGAGATTCCCACTGTCTGGAAAAAGACATGCAACTATCATAAGTGCATATGCACCCACCATGACTAACCCAGATGAGATCAAGGACAAATTTTATGAAAACCTGGAGTCTCTTATCACAGAAATACCAAAGGCAGACTAGCTCATCATCCTTGGTGACTTCTGTGCTAGAGTTGGCACAGATCACCAGACATAACCAGGCAAAAATGGCTTTGGCAAATGCAACAACAATGAACTCTTCCTACTGAAGAAATGCACTGAACACGACCTCTTAATCACCAACATAGTCTTCTGCCTGCCAAACCGCAACAAGATGTCTTGAATGCACCCATGCTCCAAGCACTGGAATCTTATTGACTATGTCATCGTCAGGAGAAGAGACAGGCAGGATGTCCGAGTCACGAAGGCCATGAGAAATGCAGAATGCTGGACTGACCACAGGCTTATAGTCTCCAAGCTCAATATCCGGATTCAGCCTAGAAGATGACCACAAGGCAAAAAAGTGCCCAAATAGCTCAATGTCTCCAAATTGAAGTAGGTGAATGTGAAACAGGCATTTGTCGAAGAACTGTGCTGCCAACTCGATGCAAACTCTGATAATGTCAAGAAAAACTGGGCATCCTATAAAAGGCCTGTTTACACTTCATCAAGAAGGCAGCCTTCAGCAACATCAAGAGGACTGTCCAATGCAAACTCAAAGAGTTGCAAGACACATGGCTGAGCAACAAGGCAGATGAGATTCAGTCCTACACAGACAAGAATGACATGAAGAACTTCTATGATACTTTGAAGACAATCTGTGTGCCACAATCATCAGGAACATCTCCAATACTGAGTGCTGACAACACTACACTGCCCACTGACAAAGAAAAGATACTACAAAGATAGACAGAACACTTCAACAACATCCTCAATCTACAATAATTTATCAGTGAGGATGCAATTGACCGACTGCCCCAAGTGGAATTCAACATCACTTGCTGATCCTCCAGTGCTGACTGAAACTGAGAAAGCAATTGACCTGCTGTCAAATGGTAAAGCGCCTGGACCGGATGCTATACCAACAGAAGCCTACAAAGCCAGAGGCTTGCACATAGCACAGATATTGACTGAACTTTTCCAGTCGGTCGTGGTGGCTTCTGGAAGATCATGGCAAAATTTGGTTGACCAGAGAAATTCATCGTAATGGTTTGGCATTTTGACTGATGCCTTCTGTGACTTTGACATTGCGATTGACATCAGATACTGGACTGATGGCAAGCTCTTTAATCTGAGGAGACTACAGGCAAAGATAAAGTTACAGGAAGTGACTGTTCATGATCTGCTGTTTGCTGAAGACTGTTCTCTAAATGGCAAGTTTGAGTCTGACATGCAGCAGAGTATGGACCATTTCTCTTCAGCTTGTGACAATTTCGGTCTCACAATCAGTATCAAGAAGACAGAGGTGATACACCAACCTACACCAGGAAAGCCTTACGTAGAGTCTACCACCACAGTAAATGGCCAAATCCTTGTGGCAGTGGACAAGTTCACCTATCTTGGCAGTACACTGTCACATGCAGTCCACATTGATGATGAAACCAATGCCAGAATTGCTAAAGCAAGTGTGATCTTTAGCAGACTACATACAAATGTGTGGGAGCACAGAGGCATCAGTCTGCAAACAGAACTGAAAGTTTACAAAGCCATTGTGCTGCCAACCCTGCTGTATGCTTGCAAAACCTGGATGGTGTACAGATACCATGCTAAGATGCTTAACCATTTTCACATGGGCTGCCTGAGGAAACTGATGAGGATAAGATGGCAGGACAGGGTCCCAAACACTGAAGTTCTTGCATGGACAGGCATTCCAAGCATTGACACTCCACTGATGAAATCACAGATGAGATAGGCAAGCCATGTCACCAGGATGTCAGAAGAGTGACTACCAATGATCTCCTATGGTGAGTTGAAGGAGGAAAAGTGATCTCATTGTGGTCAGAAAAAATGCTTCAAAGATTCTCTCAAGTCCTCCTTGAAACATTTCAACTTTAACCCTGAGTCTTGGGAAGATCTCACACAGAATTGCTCCACCTGGCACACTCTCATCCATAGTGGAACTACAGACTTTGAACTGAGAACTGCAGAGGCAGTGTAGAAGCACGAGCAGCATAAATCTCAGAACTGCCGCATGTCCTCTATTGATCAAGCAACCCCAAGTGGCATCTCCTGTTGAGTGTGCCACAGACAGTTCAGAGCACACATTGGCGTGATCAACCACTCACATACTCATAGAAAGCAAACCAGATAGTGAAGTCATGGTCATCTTCGAACTCAAAGGACAAACAACAGTTGATTAGTCCTCACAAACTGCATAGACCCAGATCTGACAGTGCATTATGCAATGGCAGATCTGGGTCTATGCAGTTTGCAGTTGGATTGAACTTATAAGTGAGTGCATATGGTATGTAAAAAAGATTTGACCATGGCAAATATTAGGTTTCATATGCATGTTTGCGTGCATATGTAGACGGCCTGATTACCATCTATACTCGCTTATAAGTCGAGTCAAACTGCAGACTGCACAAACCCAGATCTGCCATTGCATAATGCACCATCAGATCTGGGTATATGCAGTTTGTTAGGAGTGATCAGTATAACAAACAACATGGACCCTGATCATCTGGTGCATTATGCGATGGCAGATCAATTTGCAGCTAGACTCGACCTATATGTGAGAATATATGGTAGATTTATATGCCATTGAAATTATTTATGTGAGCTTGTCAGGTCTTTAGACTTTCATGACTAAAACGTTTTTTTCTGCATTGTTGGTATATTTTTTTTTTTTTTTAAATTTCAGTGTTAGTGGCATAGATGTTTTACCGGTATAAACACAAATACAAATGTAGCACAGTACCATAGGTCATGCTACTAGGCAAAGTTGGTAAACATCACACTCATCTGAAATTTCACTTCAGCATGCCAGGAAATTAAAACTGACTTTGCCTTGCCCAAATAAAAAACACCTTCACCCCCGTCCATTTCCACATTGATATACGACCCAGAAGAGTGAATTTTACATGGCTGACTATACTTTAAAACCCATGTTTATAGGTGTAAAACAATAGAAACATGCTACGAAATAATGTTTGTGTTAATTTAGTTCCTCTTTGTGCTCTCAAATATGCACTTAGTCATAATTTTAGAGACTGACCATTTAATCTTTTTGTGGGAACATGGGATTTTCTTTCAACCAGGTTATTTATTTTTCTTTTATCCCAAGATAAATTTTGTTCAGCTAATAGGATGGATAGAAATAGTTTTTTTTTCTTTCTACAAAATCAGAGCAAGGGTATTTTTTAAGCTATTTGGAAAGCCGGTAATAGGTATTATGGTACCAATTGTTTTTCCATAGACCTCAATGTTAATGTTGGACAAAATAAATATACCTTCTACCCCACTTCAGCATGTATGTTACACATTGTCATGGAGAGCAATCTTAAATTGTCAATTTGACAAGGACAAAATCATATACTCCACAGCACTTGAGAGAGATAATACTGACAGGATTTGATGGGGGTAAGAGTTATCCTGTCACAAGAGATACATTTTTACAGCTGTGTATCACATTTTGAAAAAAAAACATAAAAGATGCCAAACACGATCTTGATAGAACCTCAACTGTAGCTAAGAGACCCAACCTTTTTTTTAGCCTGAAAGAAACTACAACTCTTACATTATGTACCAGTCACAGCTATCTTTCTTGTTGATTTCTGGATCCAGTTTTCCCTACACATTAACTATGTAGCTTGGGCTTACATAATTGGTACCATTATACACTTACTGATGACCTGGATCATACAGAAATGAAAATCTATAAGGCAGCTAGTGAAAGTGAATTTCCCAAGCTTTTTCAACTCCAAAACCAAATGGTGTGTTATTCAAGAAGTTTTGAAACTATAAAATCTGACATTTCACCAGAAAATTTAATGAAATGAGATAATTTTGCATCTCACAAATATTTGTTAGCTACTATCGGAAATAGTTAGCATACCTATTATCAAGGTTACCAGTTATTGCTATAAACAAAGTTAGGCAGCAGTTTTTCAGATTTAAGAAACAAAGTTATTTTGATATTTTCATAAAGTAGGATGAGTATTTTGATATTTTCATAAAGTAGGATGAGTATTTTGTGTACTTTAATACTATCTGACTTGCAGAACCAGGAAAATACAAGTTCACCGTTCTTGACTAACCTTTTTTTGTTGTTACAAAACTTAAAGGGAGAGAAGTTATTTCATCTGAAATTTTGAGTCCAGCATGACCCCTGAGTACAGCTAGAAATACTTTAAAGTCACCATAAAATTACAAATACATCATTGACTTGAATCAATACATATTTTATAAATATCTGTTATCATTCACCAGAAATGGCTGAATCAAAGAGATGAGATAAAATTACAAATACATCATTGACTTGAATCAATACATATTTTATAAATATCTGTTCTCATTCACCAGAACTGACTGAATCAAAGAAATGAGATAAAATTACAAATACATCATTGACTTTAATCAATACATATTTTATAAATATATGTTATCATTCACCAGAACTGGCAGAATCAAAGAGATGAGATACAATTGAGTTATAGAATGATTGAGGCATGAAGACCAACAAGTTTTCATACTCCTACATGTAGCAGTTTTTTTTCTGTGCAATGTATTTTATCATCATAAAGTTTTAACCTTTTGTAATGCATTATTTAATAAGTGCAAATTAGGTCACAACCATATGCATTATTTAATGAGTGTAAATTAGGTCACAACCATATGCATATGTATAAAGGGTTTCCATAGGTCAGTGAAGCTTACAAACAGACTATTGGGTATATAAAAATCATCCTTTCAGTATACTGGTATGTTTTTTTTATGAATGTTCCACATCTGATCTTGCAAATCTTTAGGTACAAACACTGCAATAACTCGCAAGCAACATTATACATAAACATCAACTGTGGTATATGGAGCAAGGGGGACTGACATTATAATTAACAGTTTTGGTAAAGGGTGGTTGGGTGCTAGCAACTTTTGTTGACACATGAGAATTATCTCCATTGTCCTTCTAATGGATTTTAATATCTATCGATATTATATATGAAGAAGTCAGTTTCAAAAAGTCAGTTGATGACAACTTTTAATGTAGATCAAGTTGACTTGCAGTACATTCACTGGAATCAAGCCTATCAGTATGTTTATACTGGTTAATTCCTCAAGGTGGCTATTTATAATGTTTCTTTGTCGATAGCAGTCTTGAGTAGAACCCAATATTGTTTGTTATCGGCACACAGCAGTTGCACTGTCCCGAAAAACACTACATCCAGACTAAGAAAAAAAATCGACTGAAAAGAAAGAGAAAATACAACAATTTGTGTATAAGAACTTGTGCGCTTATTTTCAAATGTATCACAGCAAATTTTGAAGAACAATCAACAGATAAGTGCAAAAGCAACAACTTGGAAGTTGTATTTGGTGTTTGATTTTTAAAAAGAAATTAGGTTGACTCTAAACATTGATGTTACTGTCATGTCAGCATCTTTCATGTATTGTAATTGGCTGAGACAATTACTCTGGTAATTAGCTTGTGTTATCAAAGGACAAATTAAGCACATAATTATGTTCTCATGGAAGCACTTGTGGGCATCACAGTGTCAGTCGGCTGACTCTTTTCATGTTTGAATCGAAGAGGGCATGTCACATTTATTACAATTGGATTAAAAACAAATTATAAAAATAACATGAAAACATGAATTTCACATGACAAGACTCCTTTAATGTGGTATTTATTTCTTTGAGTGTTGTGACTAGTAGGCATTTCCCAGCATTTTCATTGATCAATATTTCATAATGTATTGTGTTATTATTTATTGAGAAAATATTTTTGTTAAAGAAAGTCTTTAAGAATTTATGATTTCTTTTTAAATGTGCAGATTTCGTAATGTCAGTTCCATATTTAATGCACACTAGCTGCCATATTCAGCAATAAAATGAGGAATATGCAAAGTTTTCATTTACTAATTTGTATTGCAATTTTTCAATGTTAAGCAAATAGGAGCCTATTTTTTGCCTTTGCCATCAGAAAAAATGGAATCCAGACTGGCTTCTGTGTTATAAGTGGATTCACAAGTTATCAGGGTATGTTAAAATGAGAGAGTGGTATATTCAGAAAATCAATTCAAAAGAAACTTACCTAAATACTGTGAATTCACTACTTTTTGTGGGTTACCAATTTTTATGGATTTCATGGTTGTTATGAACTACAGACTAAATATGGATTTCATGGTTGCTATGAGCCACAAACTGCATATGGATTTCATGGTTGCTATGAGCCACAAACTGCATATGGATTTCATGCTTGCTATAAACCACAAACTGCATATGGAGTTCATGGTTGCTATGAGCCACAAACTACATATGGATTTCGTGGTTGCTATGAGCCACAAACTGCATATGGATTTCATGGTTGCTATGAACCACAAACTGCACATGGATTTCATGGTTGCTATGAACCACAACATACATGTGAATTTCATGGTTGCTATGGACCACAAACAATATATGGATTTCATGGTTGCTATAAACTACAAAACTTCAAATTTAAAGACCCCCTAATTTGCGCTAAGGCTGCAATGTTTGCATGTATAAATGGCTTCGTTTAGTTTACTGCCTGTAAATGTTTACAGAATCATTAACATGCAGGTGAACATGCATGTGGCTGTCATTGATGCAGGAACTAACAGTTTTAATAAAATTATATATTTTCACATCTTTGCTTTAGATGATTGTTTAGTAGGATTGTTATGTTAATTTTGTTCTTAAAGTATATATATGTGATTTTCACATTAAGTGTGGCTTTACTAGGGTAAAGCAGAAGTTGATGAGAATTGGTTATAGCATATATTACACAACATGTATACATCAGATTGATTTACTGATAATACTGATAAGTAAAATTTCTTTGAACTACAATATTTACCTATAAACAACATGTTTGTTAACAGAATCTTTGATTAGTAACATTCTATTTTAAAGAAAAACCATTTCAAGTTAATAAGCCACTGCATAGTTTCTTAGTCATTGTAGATCCGACAAAGCATCCCATGCACATGTCCAGGCAGTAGTACGTCCTGTTCCATGATTGATTTTTTCATCATGTATATATGTATAACAGTAGGAAAAAATATGACTACAATCCTAGGAAAACTGTCAGATATATTACACCTACATGTCTTGCAAACTGAATCCTGTCATAATAAGAGGTAAAGGACATACAGAATATGAAGCAATCACAAGTTGAGAGAGGTATGACATGCACAGTCAGTGGCTTATATATAAATAGCTGACAGCTGTTCAGTAAGCCTAGTGGGTAGAGAGGGAGAAAAGTTGAGTTTCTAATCATGTTGATTAAATGGCATCATTCGGTTTTTGTAAACCTTGTACATATTTAGGCATTTTGACAAACATTACATCTTTAGTTGGCACCATATAGCCAGTATTGTGATGATGTACCATTAAACCCTATGCATACATGCATACATACATACATACTACTTTTATGAAAGAATAGGACTTCTTCTCCAAGCCACAAAAATTTCAGTATGGATACACATTTTTTTTTCTTCAAAAACCACAACAAGAAAAAATACATGCAAAAATAAATAAATGTACAGTAAGTCTAAACAATTTCCTCATAACAATTGTTTGCTAAATTGTGAATTTTTTTTCTGGAATGATTTTGAGAAACTAGAGTCTATACATTTTCATAAGTATATTAATGGATGCATTCATTCTAATAATGTCTGAATTCTTCATAAAGAGTCTTTAAAATTTGACAATTTCTGAAGAAAATAATTCTCTTCATGTTGTCTTCTTTATTTTTGCTGAAATGTTTGATTTCTTAAAAAATGTTCTGTTTTTTTCCAGGCAACCAGCACAGAAAGATAACAAGTTAAGATTACAATTCAAGACTGTAGAAAAGAATGGACTATTACTTTTTCAAAGTAGTGGCCCGAGTATACTTGGTGACTATTTATCATTAAGTGTTGTGAATGGACGAGTGGAATTTAGTTATAACTTGGGAAAACAGAGTGAAATAAACATTTTCAAAATAAGATCAACAGTAGATGTTGATGATGGAGTCTGGCATACAGTCATTGCATATAGGTAAGCATTGATGTAGGAATTATCATCATCATTATTTTATTACAGAAAGTCAGTTATCAATCCAAGTTTATTGAAACTATTTCATCTAGAAGCCTTCTCTGCCAACTACGCTGAATAAATGTACCAGGTACATTTGATGTAAATGTAAAATATACAGTTGAATCACATACTTACATGTAAATGGGCTGGATTTCACTTTAATAGATGCTCCATCTAGCATATTTGACATTTTCATTGCTCAGTCAGTGATTTGAGGTCAACCGCCCTCACAATTTAAAATTGTGCTTAAAATTAAATTTCTTTTTACTAAAACATGAAAACATCGAGAGCTGAATTTTTTTGCATACAGTGCTTGTTAAATTGCTGTCATCCCCTTACACATGTATATTTGAGACTGATATATTATACCTTTATTTGACATGTATGTAAAAATTTAAGATTTGAATACGATAAGTATCTTTAAATAAAAGTAAACTTGATGGAATACTTGTATATCAAAGCTGTTTGCATGCAAAAAAGATTGGGTATTTACAAACAGAGGATTACTTATATTAAAAAATTTAAAATTATGATTAATTCAGCTGTGTAAATTATGATAAATTATTTACCAACATATACTGCAATTTAAAACAAAATTAAGATGTTTAAACCACTTGGCTTGAAAGAGTAAATTTAAACTCAGAACTTAAAGTCATACAACAAATTTTTTCTCCCATTTATCAAAAACTTTTGAGTAATTCCTTGAATAATAAAACTGAAATTGAAATTTCAGATTTCCCGAAAGTGTCTTGAAATCATTCTTTGAGGTTTCTGTTACTAATTGTCAGTATCCTCCTCAGACCATAGGTCATTGGGCTCATCATGTTCGAAAATGACTCCCATTAGGTGACAATTCTCAGAACAGAACAGGACAAATCTTTTATTAATGAAAGTAAATCTCGGGGCACACACAGGTGGCAAATGAGAATACGCCATCTGCTACAATTTTATAAAGTGACATCAAAAACTAATGGTGATACACATGACCTCACTGGTCAACATTTACAATCAGAACAGGAGTATAAAACATTTGGAGAAAAACGTGAGAACATTTAGATACATAAGCATAACATTTATAGGATAGAATATATAATGATACAGGAGAGTAATGAATATGATAACTATCCTGGAGTGTATAAAACTTAAAAAGAGAAGAAATAGTATATAATTATTAAAGTGATAAATCGGGCAAGATTTTTGAGAATTTTGCAATTATTATTGGCAAAAAAGTTTTGTAATTTTGCAATTCATGGTTTGTGGTAATAGAATGGTTTTAGAAACTTACTTCTAATTCTTTGTGAAATTTTGGGCAAATAAATAAAGAATGAAATTCATCCCTGATGTAATTTTTATCGCAATTATTACATCTTCTTTCCTCAAAATGTGTATTGTCCCAATAACTGGTTTCAACAGGGAATCTGTGATTGGAAATCCTAAACTGTATTCCTAGGTAACTGTAATAAGTAGTTTTCCATATTCAAATCTTGTTTTAAACAATGATTAAATTTTCCCTTAGAGGACAGAATTACTGAAGATTGCCATTCCTGTATATAAAGGTCTTTTAAAGATTCTGTTATCATGCATTTCATTCCTTTAGGATTATTAATAAATTCATAATATAGGAGGTCTTGTCTCTCAACAGTTATGAAAGTGTTCCTTATGCTATTTATCCATGCTATAAGTATTAGTGGTCAGATAAAAAATATTTGATAAAGAAGTCTGAATTGTTTAGCCCATTTACTGTTGATAAAGTTCTTATGGCAACCTTTTTTATTTCAACAGCAACATTCCTATGAATGTACACAAACTCTAGTGAACTTCCCCCTGGGCATTTCATGTGCTTTTCTTTTTTGTGCAATTAGTCTTTTTAAAAATGATACGCTTTTAATATGATGATGTACAAAGGCAATTAATAGATGCAAGGGCCTTCAGATTTTGGTGTCAGTTTGAGCTTCAAAATGCCACTCGTTACCTATTTTTATTTGTAAGGAATAGTGATACTCGGCCACCTTTTACTGAATCTTATAGCATGCCACCTGTTCAGAAATGTTTGTAACAATTGACAGCAAGTTTTGTTGAAACTAATGTCGGAAATATGTAAGAAATTTCAAACATACAAAGAGGAATTCGAAACCAACATGTTTCGAGTCATCTATTTTGGGGGTTTAAATAAAATTATAACTACACACTGAGAACAGTTAGGCTGGGCAGCTGTATCATGGCTAAAATCTAAAGATAAAGGAATTATAACATTAAATAAAACTAAAGAGGAGTTTATTTAATTGTGACAAATAATGATGATTAAAAACAAAAATTCCAAAAATCCTATGTTTGTACTTGCATTGGATAGAGTTTTTGAAATAAATATGGTTTTAACTGAAAACACTCCCAACATATACTTTTCTTTCATCCTTGAAATATAATCCAAGCATAAACAAAAGGAAGTTGACAGATCATTGATAGTGAACTTGGCTAGTACCCCCCACCCCACCCCCAACCAAGCAATGTCTCATTTATATGCAAACAATGTTGGAGTACAAACCATGCTTAACTGAAAAATGATACATTAAGAAAAGGAGGTTAATACAAAAACTTATAACAAACAATAATACTAGTTATGTTCTTTTTCTTTTTTTTATGCTGAACAAATTGTTACCTCTTTTGATGGTCATGATTTTAAGAAATCTTTGAAAGAGGTGTTTATCTAATAATTAATTGAGCTTCTATGTATTTCATTTTTTTTTATATAAAAGAATAAATGTGAAAGAAAGAAACATTTTAAACTAAAGCATTCAATCACGAGATGAGCTTTCAGAAAATCCTGGCTAATATGATACCATTAAATATTTTGGAAAATTTTCTGGGCATGAGTGCATGTATCATTTCCAAGGACCAGGATCTGCATCTGAATATTATGTTTCAAATGTGATGAATTTTAGGCCATTGCAGTGTGTAGTCAGCGTAGCTTGGTAAACATTAACATATTCTGATATCGTCTGGCATGTAAATCTAAATGGTGCTGCAGATGCAAAGTGACTAGAAGAAACTTTGTACACCAATCTTTTCTCCGTTTTTGACAAGGTGTAGCCAAATATTTTTTCTTATTGAAATGTGAAAAATATTAAACTGTCCATAATATTTTTCCTCAGGTCAATAAATGCATTCTGAGTTATCTTATTTCAAAATTAATTGAGTGATATTTTTTAAAGGTCTTCTCTTTCCTCAGGAAGGAATTAAATGTAGCATTAAATATTGTATAGGACAGGTTTTACTAAAGATATAATGCCAAAGGCTTGAGAAAATAGCAGTCTTTCAAAAATAAATTACTGCAAATATTATATAATTGTATTTAACAGTATCATGAATGATTCATATTATTGTCTAGCACATTGTACTGTTCTACAGGGAGAAGCGGCACGGCTCCCTACAGGTAGACCAGGAACAATCCATAGTGGGGGACTCAGATAATGGAGCCACGCAGCTTGATACTGAGGGCATCTTGTGGATAGGTATTTATCAGAGGTCCTGAAATCACAGTATTTGGCAGATATGTCTGGCACTTCAAAGGTTTTGACCACCACATATTCTCTGCGACTGGACAATGGTCATATGTTACTTCAAATATCACTATATCAAATTGTCTTTGATTTGTTTATCATTAAACTGCCAAATAAATACCTTAATGAAATAAAATTCAGAGGTCACTAGGTCCTGCTTACAGATTATTTCTTTGTTGGACAATCAATAAAGGTATCACCAACGAAGCTTAATTATTAGGTGACTAGGTCTTGTTTACACATTGATTCTTTATTGGACTGTCAATAAAGGTGTCATTAACAAAGCTTGTCTGGTTATTATGTTTTTCCAGATGTTTAAACACTCTGAGGCCACAAAGCACAATTCAAAAAAGATGTGAAAGCTTATCTCCTGGACATATCAAAAACCCTATGATTGAATGATTGCCCCAGGGCCTATACAATAAACATTTCATGAATCTCTGATTGCACATTTTTAATTGCATTGTGTTGCGGTGTGTCAGCACATCATATCTTTAGAACAAAATATATTAAGTCTCAACCCAAATTAAGAAAAAAAGATACTAACAATGACAACTGACTTTTATTATCATCCTCCTGACTTATTTGTGGACCTGATGAAATTAAACTTCACCATCCGACTTTACCAGTAATGCCCATCAGTAAGGTGTTATGTATTTTTTGAGGTAGCAAGACAGCTTGTTGTTGATTATTAATTAATTTTAAAAACAGTAGAGTGGAATAAAATAATGTTGTTGGGTGAAACTCTATAGTATAGTTTTCTGAAAGATAAAATTATTTTTTTTACTTTTGATAAATAATTAGTTTGAGAGGAAACCAGTTAATCATCTGTATGTAAATATGCATATAATAGAGGGCCACAAGGAGGATTAGTTCCATGCAACTAATTGTGTCACCCTCTTTTAATAAAGTCATTATTATTTTTATTATTTTTGAAGGATAATATTAACAGTAAAGCAGCAGCAAATCTGGAATCCAAAATGATACATTTTCCGGTACATTTAATAATTGGGTATATCAGTGGTTTCTTTTTGTTATAACTTGTTATGTCTTTTTTGAATGTTTTTATATTAAATTTCACATATATTGCTGCCACATTATTACATTATTGTTTGGGGAAAAATGTCTGGCAAGAGCCATTAGAATTCCAGGATCCCTGATATATATATAATATATGGATTCCCCCCATAGGAGGCCCCACTTAAGACTGGCTAACCTCTGATAAGAGGCCACCTCATCATACACCTAAGTAATACATTTTAATTAATTGACCCCTTTGGAAACCCCATCCCTTTTTATGAGGTCACTATTACATTGCAGAAGAGATAGTCTTATAAGAGAGGCACCACAGTTTTTAAATGTTAAGACTGGAAACATTCTAAAATGTTCCGCTTGCCATATACTTTTACAAAATTTTCTTGACATTACTTAAAAATCCAAAAGTTCTTTACAACTTAAGGTAACAAAAGTAAAATATATATCAATAGCCCAGCAACATTTTAAACTTTTCTTGGACTGCCAGACAAGCGATTGTTTGCAGCACTACATAAACCTGGCTGAAAGTATGCAAAAACCCTGATATGCACATGCAAAACGCACCACAACTTTTTGCATTTCTTCCAAATGCTAATAGAGCCTTGTAAAATAACTTTAAAATTGAAAATTATTGGTAATGGAATGTATCATGTTGAAGCATCTTCTTAACAACAAACTGATTAAAATAGTAGACCCTTATGTGCATAGAGAAATGTGGAACTCAGCAGAGATGGAATTTTTGGTTGCATTTAAGTGGAATTTAATGAGATAACCAGACATCTTCATTCATTTTGTCAAATAATCTGTGGATAGTAAAGTGATCCATCTTTTATAAGGCCATCCCTTCTGAAGCAGGAAAGTGGCCTTATGAGAAGGGTGGCCTTTCTAGAGGGGGATCACACAGATTTTAGTAATAATTACATATAAAGTATGATTAGTGTAAGTAATTTTTAAAAATTTAGTATTATTATTTAAAAATCACAGGCATGTTATCAGTGTGATAAAACTTTTATTAATGTTGTCAATAAAATCAGGGTACAAACATCAGGTTGTAACTGTTATTTTCTGTCAATTCCATTTTCCCACTGCGGTAAATGTGTAACTGACGATGTTTATTTAAATCTTTCTGACATCAGATTTCCCAGCTGTGATCAAAGGACTCTTCCCTCTTTTTGTTTAGTCGAATTGCTTTCACTTTTCCTTCTGAACTGAGAATATCTGATAACAATTTGCACCTTTTGCAACAACTTATTTCTTCTTTGGCAATTTGTAGTTATTACACAAAATGCTCAGTGTATACAAAGGAATTGAGCTTGTCACTTGATCATTGGCATTGGCAGGTTCTGTGTGAGATCAATGCATATTAATGACGTACTTTGCATCTGATTGAATGAGCTTGTAACCTTTCTAGATCAGAGACTTTGTAACATTTCTCATCAAATTTCAATAAACACTTGGTAAATGGGTTTATATCATCAAAATCTTGGATGACTTCAATTATGAGCATGAGCAAGAGACTGCATACTAATTATGCCTTTATTTTTAGAAAGAATTTTACCTGGATATAGTAAAATAGGTAAAATGATCATTATGTAAAGTTTGGGAGGTAGTTTACATAGGACATGTTCTTACAATATGAAAAAAGTCAGCTTAATAAAATAGTCAACTGTTAAGTTATGTACTCCAGGTGAACAATATCAGGTCTTCTTGGGCCTCTTGTTTGAAAATTACATCTTTATTGGTACCTAATTGATGAATTTGAGAAGAGACTTGTTTACAGTGAAAGATCATTATTTATTAGGGCCCTGCATTAAGATGCGTGAACCCTGTAGTAATCATCTTTTCCATCTTTCCGTCTGTCTTCTTTGTTCACTCTTTTTGTGACTACCATAACTCTGCAACCCTTATTCATAACTGAATATCATTTGGTAGGTGAATTGTCTGTTTAATGTTGATGTACCTTTTAAAGGCTTTGTCATTTCAGGTTCAAATTTATTGTCCTTTTTTTTAGCAACTTTAAAACTCCACTACAGCAGATTCTTGTAACCAGCATAGCTAAGGAAACATTCAACACATTCTGATGCAATTTGGTATGAACACTGTCTCACATATGTATATTTATCTTGTACAGGTTTGGTGTCATGTACTCCATTTTGGACAGAGTTATGTCGAGCATACAGCGTAACTCGAGAACCATATCTTTATTTCATATTTCATATCTTTACATCAGATGTTACATGTATTGATGAGACCTTGAAGGAGCTAGATTTCAAGCATTCCATGGTACCATTTTAGAGGAATCATGGCCCATGAATGCCCATCTTCTAACTTTGGTTTCACAAAAAATGTTCCTCATTTTAAGGTCTAATACATCAAACTGTAGTGAGTTGGGCACTTTGTGATGTACCCATTGCTAATAGCTGTAGTTATGTTTCTTTTCTTTAATTTGTGCTTTCTAGCAATCCACAATGCTGGTACCCTAACCTATTCACAATACTGGTACCCTAACCAAAAATGACTATTTCACTCTATTTTAATTCCATATATGTTTGTGTTTATTACAGGTGGCAAAGCTGACATGCCATGGGGTTTGCCTGAGGAATATTACATGGGATTCAAGGGCTGTATAGGACAAGTTCAAATTAATAACATTGACCTTCATTTATTTGACCACAGAGATGGTCAAAGTAATACTATTGTAGAATTCTGCAACTAGCATGGCATTTTTATTTTCACCTACAGCTCTCATGTGCCAAGGATTAGTCAATGTTCCTGAATAAAAGGTTGTCTACAGTAATTGTGTTAATGTAACTTTGTGACAAAAAATGTATTTTATATCTGAAGCAAATTCTCGCTCTATAAAATATTTCCTTTCAGATATATCACTATTTCAGGTGTGATGCCTGTTTTTGTTGTTGAACATGCACCTTATAAACAAGTCATTAAACTTTACTTTTATGTCCTGAATATTTATAAATATTGTGTTACATTACTGTGGTACCATAATTGACTGGTCTGTATGAGGGATAATTTTAAGATGCGAGTTTTTCCTTATACTTTGAATTACTGTATATACTCATAAGTCAAGTCCAACTGCAAACTGCACAGATCCAGATCTGCTGTCACATAATGTACTGGCAGATCAGGGTCTATGCAGTTTGTTAGGAGTAATCAGTAGAACAAACAACATAGACCCTGATCTGCCCTCACATTATGTGATGGCAGATTAGGGTCTATGTTGTTTGGAGTTGGACTCAACTTATATGTGAGCATGTATGGTCTATATTACTGAGGACATGAGATAATATGAAACCACTGATGTAAATGTAAATGTCCATGATCCATGAAACAGGTTTCATTTTCTTTCCTTTAGTCCTTGTGTGGTGAGCTGTCATTGTCATTTGATTGATGGATAATTGTACTGTAGACAATACTTTAGCCTATAAGCTTGAGTTTCATTGGAAAAATTGGGTAAAACTTAGTTGTACCAAAGTATATGTCCCAGTGCATAATTTCACTTGAATAGAAACCATTTTTTTTTTCAAATACAACTCTTCTTATGGTAGTTAGAAATCAAACTTTGTTTATTACTGAATGAATTTTTAAATAAAAATATGAAATTTCACTGCTTTGAATACATCTTTATATTTTAGTACATCGTGCATACCTGAGATATCTCTCAGAAGTTTGGGCAATTGCACAGGCTCACTACATGAGTACAGTTTGTCATAGAATTTTGTATGCTAAAATTTGCCATAATATTTTTTTATATTAATGGTAAATTGATCAACTTCAAGCATGTAAATCTAAATCAAAACCAAGCTTAATATTCCTTACATTTTTTTTTTAATGTGTTTCAGGTCGACTTCAGTTTGTTTACATTTTGAATAAAAGCACATGGAGAAAATGTCATTAAATTACTCTAATCTCATAATATTCTGATTTCACATTTTGGTACATAGAAAATATCATATATGTGCATGAAGTTTACAAAGAATTCTCATCAATCTATGGTTTTCAGTTACACTTAAATTTGGGTAGATGATGCATAGATGTTGGTTATTAGGACCAGTCTCTATAGTTATTACACTTAAATTTGTGTAGATGATGCATAGATGTTGGTTATTAGGACCAGTCTCTATAGTTATTACACTTAAATTTGTGTAGATGGTGCATAGATGTTGGTTATTAGGACCAGTGTCTATAGTTATTACACTTAAATTTGTGTAGATGGTGCATAGATGTTGGTTATTAGGACCAGTCTCTATAGTTATTGCCTTCTAGTTTATCAATTAGCATGCATTTTATATGAAATGGATTGAATAATTTTCCACTCACCTGGCCATAAGGCCATGTGAGCTTATGGTACGACTCTGCATCTGGTGTGCATTGGTCATCATGAATCAATCAACATTGGCTATTTTCAGATTCTCAAAAAACATTGGACCAGTTTCAAACAAACTTGGCAGAGACCATCTTGGCATGAAGGGCTTTCAGCTGGAGCTGCCGTCACAAAAAATAGAATGTTTTAAATTTGTACAAATGATGCTGATTCACCATCAAATATTTTGCCACCATTACTAAATATAGAAAAATCTCTGACTAACTTCCCAAAACCTACTCAGTAGAATTTTACCAAATTTGAAAGAAAACAACAGTCTTGCATGCAGGTCTTTCAAATTGGTACAAAAGATGCCCATCCACCATCATATATGGCTGCCATTGTGAAAAATTAAAACAATCTTTAAAATGCTTCTTCTCAAACACTGCTCAAAAAATTTGACCAAATTTGATAGAAGCAATTTGGCCTGAAGGGCTTTCAGTTTTATAGAAATGATGCAGATTTGCTATCAAATATGACTGCCATTGCTAAAAATAGAAAAACCTTTATTCGACTTCTCGAAAACCACTGAATCAACTTCTGATGAAAAACTGCTCAACAGAATTACACCAGATTTTACAGAAAGTATCCTTGCATCAAGATCTGCAAAATTTGTGCAGATGATGCCAATCTGCCATCAAATATGGCTGCTGTTGACTAAAAATAAACAATTCTTTAAATCTACTTATCAAAAACTGCTCAACTGGATTTGACCAAATTTGACAGAAAACATTCTGGCATGAAGGGTTTTCAATTTTATGCAAATGATGCTGATTTGCCATTGAATATAGCTGCCATTACTAAAAACAGAAAAATGTAATGGACTTCTCAAAATTTGCTTCACACAAATTGACCAAATATGACAGAAAACATCCTTGCATACAAGATCTTTAAAGTTTGTAAAAATGCCAATCCACTGTCAAGTACAGCCACAGTTACTAGAAATACAAAATCTTTTAAAAAGACTTCTGACACACTGCTCATCAGAATTTGAATTTGACAGAAAGCATTCTGGCTTGAAGGGCTTTCAGTTTTATATAAAAATTATGCCAATTCACCACCAAATGTAGCTATAATTACTAAAAAGAACAAGCTTTAATTGACTTCTCAAAAACCATTCAACAGAATTTGATCAAATCTGACAGAAAGCATCCATGCATAGAAGTCTTTAAAGTATGCACAAATGATGCCAATACACTGTCAGATATTGCCACAGTTACTAAAAATACAAAATCCTTTAAAATGACTTCTCACAAACTGCTCAACTGAATTTGAATAAATTTTGACAGAAATTATTCTGGATTGAAGGGCTTTCAATTGTATACAACTGATGCAAACTTACCACCAAATATGGCTGCCATCACTAAAAACAGAACAACCTTTAATCGACTTCTCAAAAACCACTCAACAGAATTTGACCACATTTGACCG
Source organism: Margaritifera margaritifera (assembly GCA_029931535.1). NCBI lineage: Eukaryota > Metazoa > Mollusca > Bivalvia > Unionida > Margaritiferidae > Margaritifera > Margaritifera margaritifera. Next base: position 4,220,986 of record JAQPZY010001570.1, on the reverse strand, counting down.
CACACTTGCAAAGAGGTCTTTTAAGTTTTTAAATGATGCCAATCCACTACTGGATATGATTACAGTTGCTAGAATTATAAAATCCTTTTAAATGACTTCCCCCAAACTCCATAACAGAATTTGACCAAATCTGACAGACTGCATCCTGGCAAGAAGAGCTTTCAGTTTTAAACAAATGATACCAATTTGACATCAAATATGGCTGACATTACTAAAAAAAGAAAAACCTTTAATTGACTTCTCAAAAACTGCTTAGCAGAATTTGACCAAATTTGACAGCATCCTGGCATGGAGGATTTACAGTTTTGTACAAATGATGTCATCTGGCCATCAAATGTGACTTGTTACTAAAAATAGAAAAACCTTTAAAAACTTCCCAATAACTGCTGAGCAGATTTCAACCAAATTCACAGAAAGCATCCTAGCTAGAGGGCCTTTCACATTTATACAGATGAAGCCCATCTGTCATCAAATATGGCCACCATTACTAGAAATAGACAAACATTTAAACAATATTATCTATTTATCTATAACAAAAATGCTCAACAGAGTTCGACCAGATTTGACAGAAAGCATCACAGCATAAAGACCTTTCATCATTGGACAAATGATGCTGATGTGCCATCAAATATGGATGAAGATGCAAAAACTTGAAAATCCTTCAAACAGTTGTTTTCATACAATATGCAATATTCAACACTGGAAGAAATTTCTTGACAAATCATCTTACTAACACAGATTTCTTGCAGTTGGCTATATAGGCAGATGCCAGCTGGGTGAGCAATCTCAGACACTTGGGCCTCTTGTTATAATTTGTAAGTCTTCGGAAGAAATACATAAAAATTTAATCATGAATTTATTAAATTTCATACATGACAATAAAATATACTAGTTGATTTATTACATGAAAAATTGCACTGTTGTTCCGGTCAATGAACAGATGAAATGCAGTATTTATTGGTTAGCCTTCCATTACACCTGGAATCTTCCAACATTCCACATATACCAAGTGTGACATGATGATAGTTTTCATATGTACATAGAAATATGATATGGGTTAAGAAACATCTTAAATGAGCTGTTCCAAGCATACAGTTCCTTTATACCATATGAACTTGATAATAAGTCAGGTCCACCTGCAAACAGCATAGACCCAGATCTGCCATTACATAATGTACTGGCAGGTCAGGTCTATGTTTGTTCTACTGATTAGTCCATACAAACTGCACATACCCAGATCTGCAGCAGCACATTATGCAATGGCAGATCTGAATCTGAAGTTTTCAATTGGGTCCTACTCATAAGCAGGTATATGCAGTATATGGAAAAAAAAATCAAATTTTTATTTTGTGATGAGAATGATACACTTTACAAAGGAGTTACTGAATTTATGATTTTTAAGGTCATTTTCTTCAATTTCATCCTTCATTTTAAATATTTTTCAATTTTATCTCACCTGAATGACAGACCAGGTGAGCTTATGGTATGACCCTGCATCCATCTGTGTTGTCCATCATCGCTTTCAGCATTTGCTATTTTTGTCTTTTTCTCAAAAACTAGCAGACCAGTTTCAACTTAATTTGGCACAGGACATCTTGGCATGAAAGACTTTTAGATTCATACAAGAAATGCTGATCTGCCATAAAATATGACCACTGTTACTAAAAATATTTAAAAAAGACTTTAAACAATTTCTCAAAAATCACTAACAGATTTTGACCAAATTAGACAGAAAGCACCCTGAAATGACGGGCTTTAAAGTGTATAAAAATAATGCAGATCTGTCATTAATTATGGCCACTGTAAGAGTACAAAAACATTGAAACAACTTTATCTCAAAATATTGTGCAACGTAATTTAACCAAATTTGACAAAGCATCTTTGCATAAAAAGGCCTTTCAGTACTGAACTAATGATTCTGCTGTGCCATCAAACTTGGATGAAGATACCAAAAACTGAGAAACCTTCAAAGAATTTTTTTCATAACAATGTACACTCAACAGCATTGGAAGAAAGTTCTACAGAAAGAATCTTACTGACCCAGATTTCTTACCAAATTGCTTTTGGCTATTAAGCAGACATCAGCCAGGGAAGTGATCTTTTTAACAATATTCATTTAGAACTAAAATTATGAAATCATATTTTATGTCAACATCCAGTTAGTTACATCACAAGCCTGATACAACCTTTATGTTTGGGAAAGCTCATATTAATAAATGATGCAATATGACAAACGATCATGTGACAGTTTTAAGTAATAAACAATATATGTTTCATGTGACTAGATGTTACCGATCTTGCAAAAGCCACGTCACCCAGATACCTGTCCCATACACGTAACTCGTGTGTCAGGGGAATGTTAACATTTATACAAGTGCACATGAACAGTTCAGCTACTCGAAACATTGGCAGGGTTAAAGGGTTTGTGGATGAGTCTGTCATGTACATAATGCGCTGACAGATCTGGGTCTATGCAGTTTGTTGAGACTAATTAGTGGAACAAACAACATAGACCCTGATCTGCCAGCACATTTGGAATTTCTATGCTCACATGAACTTGAGTTCACTAAATGATGATGCAGCATATTTTAGACAGATAAATCCTTAGTGTTTTGAGTGTTTGCCATGGAGTTGTTCAGCTGAAAGGATAAATAAGTACTAGCACACGTATTTATTTTCAAAATAGACTCAGATAGATGAGGAATTTAGCATTCATGACAAACATTCTTGTCAGTGTCTGTCAAACCTATGACATGTCTTGCCTACATGAACTTGTTGAAAAAGACAGCTCTTGAATAACCATCATTTCTGGGATACAATTACCGAACAATAGGTGTGACCAGAGAAAAGCAATAGGTGTGGCCAGAGAAAAAGAACAGGTGTGGCCAGAGAAAAACAAGTACATGTATTAGCTTTAAAAAAATAAAAGCTTGAAAACTCTGCTTTATTCAATTCATTGTATGGTTTGAATAGAAAGAAACTTGTTAAAACATTGTAGTGGCAAGGGGCTGGAGATAGAGCAGGTAATCTATTTGAAACATGAATATTCTTGTAATGTTGAGTTGGTGCAGGATGACTTTAAGGTGTTTTTCTTATGTCTTGTCATTGATGAGCATAGTCTGATTACTTCACTAAGGAAATCCATATGTGATATATGGTGAACTACTAGTGAATGGATTGGATTACATCTTTTGCGCAGAACATGTAGCCTAACTCTAGTTACATACATGCACTTTTAGTATAATGCAACTAATGCAATGTGGTGTACTGGTGACCATCAAAACCTGGCTAACAGAATCTAGAGTACTTATTTTTTTGCCACAAAGCCTAGAATGATGCAAAGTACTTTCAAATTTGTTCATGCACTGGCAGATATTAATACTATTATACCACTTTAATGTGGCATTGGTATGTGACAGGATATTTTTAAAATATGTATTATATAATAACATACAGTGAATTAAAATAGGTGTTTGATATCTGTAATTGGACAAGTTAGTGCTATCATAAGTTGCCTCCCTTGCATAAAAATTTAACTTTAAATGCCTATTGCCAAGCTGCTTCAGTTATTGCCAAATTCTTTTGATGCAGATTCTAAGCATATTAACAATCATGATACATAATACTTTTTGAAATTTCAATTTTAGATTGACATAACATGGTCTCATAAATATGTAACAGTTTGATTCTGCACTGGTCTGCATTTGATCCCTTCTTAGCCAGCTGAAACTGATGTTAGAAAAAAACCTGCATGCCCCTTTTACACTGACATGAGAAAATAATTTAGTGCTGTACCAGTAAGTTGGCGTGTCACTTCTACCAATCAAGTGTCCTTGCTTATATGGATTTTGGGTATATATCCCTCAGAACAGCCGAAAGACCTTCCAAAATTAATATACTCCTCACATTGATGCAGAACAACACAATTAATAACTGTACCTCTCCAAAAATGATAGAACTCTGTATAGAATCAGTAAACAATATATAAAAAACTGCAGCTGAACATAGAACGAAAAAAAGAAAGCCTGTTTTAATTCTTTACTACATAACCGTATATACTCATGTATAATCTCATACCAACTGCAAACTGCATAGACCCAGATCTGCCATCACATAATGCGCCAGCAGATCTGGGTCTATGCAGTTTGTGAGGACTAATCAGTAGAACAAACAACAAAGACCCTGATCTGCCAGCGCATTATGCGACAGCAGATCAGGGTCCATGTTGTTTGCATTTGGACCTGGGTTATACATGAGTATATACAGTACATTATCATCTGTTAACAGACCTTGTATAGTTGACATTTTACTGCATTCATTAATTGATGGAAAAATCATTTACTACATTTTGTGACAAATTTTGAAAATATGGCTTGATGTATGAATTGTATGAGCAATTGTTTGTATTTTCAGACTGTCAGCATAGTAATATGCTTTCTGTGATTTCATAATTTTTTACACATTTCCAGTTTTGGATAGAATCAGAACATAGGAGCATGGGCCTTTTCAAATACCGGTACTCATAAATTTCCATCATGGCTGTTTATTCACAGAATATTTCCAGATTGTAATATTTAGATAATTGTTCATTAAATCACAGACGGTGGTCACATTGCCCTACTTACTAGGACCTGAATGTGTTGAAAGATTACTTTTGTAACTTCTATTAATTTTACCTTAGGTTGGTGTCAGGGGGGAGGGGGGTAAGAGCGGGATTTGACTTGAAAGCTTCAGTGCTTGTGATTTCTTTCTTGAAGCACATGTTATTTAAATGTGAAAATATTTGTCATCAGAATTCTGAAGGAGCAGAAAAACAGAGAGAAGAAAAAAATGCACCAAAAGATGGGTTGTAATTTTCGCACCACTTCCAGTCCCCAAGCCCCAACTAAATGATAGTTGTAAAAATGGATTAGTGGATTAATTACTAAAGTACATAAGGTCAAAATGATTGACATATTTTTATTCTTTTGGGGTTACAAATAGAGGAGGAAAAGGCAGTTTATCTACATTACCTAACTGTTAGAACAATGTATATAATATAAGTTGCTTCTTTGAAATCAAAGTCTGTTGCAGATAATGAGTGTTACAAAAATAAAAATGTATTTTATTTCAACATTAAGCAAAAATATAAACTTCTATTATTATATTTCTGTGACAATCACTACCTATCCTCGCTTATAAGTCAAGCCCCACTGCAAACAACATAAACACTGATCTGCCATCACAAAATTTTGCTCTCATTGCTCTGAACTGCATAGACCCAAATTTGTTGGTGCATTGTGCGATGACAAATCTGGGTCTTTGCAGTTTGTAGTTTGACTCGACTTAAAAGCGAATAATGTTTTGTATTTTAAATGTATTTAATAACCAATTTAAGATCAAGAGGGGGATTATTATTGGTAATATTTGCCTTTGTCATGGGACAGTTTTGTGTTTTGAGTCAAGATTACAGCAGTCTTTGTATTTATTTCATGTTTTTTCTCAAGTAATAAATTATAATTTCAGTATATCCAGTTTTATGTTTGTCACTATTTATTGGGTTTTTCATACAAAACTCCATAGTCAATGACTACTGATATCAAGAAGTTTTGATTCAAAGTAGGAGATAAATCTCAGATGATAAGTCCATCCCCACTGTTATAAACTTTTGGCAAAGATTTACTTTGGATATCTTTTCTGATAATTTATTAGGATGGCCACCTGGTCTTGTCATTGAAGAAATACTGAATATTGCTTATTAGTTCCATATTAGTACTTTGCCAACCAGCACCTGATAATCTTACTAGCAAACACAGGTCAATTTGAGCCCTGCTTGATGAGCCCTACTGTAATCATGTCCATTCATCTGTCAACAATTGGGGTTCTGCAAGATACCTTTACTGAATATCAGAGGATCTTAACCTATATTTGGTATACAGTATTATGTTAATGTGACCTTGAAAGTGTTAAATTTCCATTTTACTGGCTTAGGTTAAGTTTTGCATTTAGCTCATGACCAAATAGACTATTTACATTATAATAGGCCATATCTTACAATTCACCGACTTTAACATTTTTGTTTGATGTTTATTTCTCAGGCACCGTTCATGCTATAATAATGAAATTGATGATTATATGCCTCTCTATTAGTACGATATCCTTTCAACATACCAAGCTCATCATGACCTATATTTCATCGTTTACTGGCTTTGGTTAAGTTTTTGCTTTTATCACATGACCACACAAGTTTATGGCATGTCATTTGCATACTATATCTCTTAGAATCATAAAACTTTGTGAGGGATGCAGCCTGATAAATACTACCCCCTTATTGCAAAAAGAGGTCGCTCTGAACTATATTTCATGCTTCAGTGACTTTGTTGAAACTTTGTGTTTTAAGTTGTTTTATTGGGTGCTGTTTATGTCCCAATCATGAAACTTGATAATTGGATGCATCTGTTAGTACTACACTCTTACAACCAAAAATCAGTTATCTACATTTTAATGCATTGCTAACAAGGGTAAAGTATTTGCATTTCGCTCACAACCACATAGATTCTTTCATGCTATTTACATCCTAGACTATTCGGAAGGCCCTTTCTGACCAGTGCAGTGGAAGTAGGAATATTATGTTTATTCAGTGGTAAACATTCCATATGAATGACTATACAATAATTTTAAACTGTGATAGGTTACCCTCAACAGGTTATCTTTGTATTGTACATGTGAATGAGCAGAGCTCTAGATAAGCAGTGTATTTGCAAATTTTATGTAAACCAATTGACTAAAAATGCATAATGATAATAATACTGTAAGCAGTCTGTTTCATTATGGCATTCGATCGATACAAACTATGTCATCAGGACATGTTATGAATGTTTGAAATTATAGTACTTGATGACTAATAATAACAGTCACTCAGTCATATAATCTGATGCACTAGGAGTTAAACTCGGTTACTAAGCCGTTGTACGCATTCCAAAAGGCATGATTAACATCTTTGTCACTATGCCGTTCTAAAAGGCATGATTAACATCTTGGTCACTAAGCTGTTGTATGCATTCTAAAAGGCATGATTAACATCTTGATGATTAAGACTTACTTTGGTGTTGTTAGTTTGTTTTGTGGTGTTCACAAAACTGCCCATCAAATTTAAAAAAAATGCAATTAGTTCCAAACCAGGGAGTAAAATACCCAATTCATTAAATTCTTATCTAGAGCTCTGAATAAGTATAGGAATTAGGTGAGTGGACTGCATGCTGCATGCTTTTCAGCTGTAGTGGCTAATCAAAGTAATTACTGATGCATGAATTAAGATTCAGGGTTCCTAAGCTACAAGAAAATTTGGAAAAAGTCAGGAGAAAGAAGAGTTTGTTCCTGACCAGGAAAGCCCTTTAATTTTGCAAATATTGATCAAAGTAGGTGGAAAACAAAACATTTTTACCCACGACTTTATGAAAATAAAAATATGTAATTAAGACATAATTGAACTGATTGCAAGTTAAATTTATTGAGTTCTAACTGGAATTTTCAGTGGTTGTGTAACTCTTAGCTAGTTGTATGTTAGAGAAAAATAATAAAGCTCATCTTCCCCAGTTTTGCTTATTATTTGGTAGTTTGCACTGGGAGCAAGGTGTTATGCATTTTCATCAATGGTAACCATCCTCACTGCCAACTCGCCTTTGCGGTGAATTTTACTATCAAACCTTGCTAAATATGTAGAAATTTACCAACTGATGGGGCAACTTTTAATGCAGAATCCCATGCCCTGGGTGTCCTTAACAATGATTGCATTTAATATACAGTCCATAGTTGGATTACGTTGAAGGTAGATGTTAGGGTACCAACTAGACAAATGCAGGGCTCAGTAAAACCACTCATCCTGACTGTGTAAAAATCAGTTGTGCAGAGGGAAACTTTACTTCTTACTTGACCCCGAGTCAGATTCACACAGTGAGAATGTGTGCATCTTCTACCCTTAACAAGCGCTGAAGTACAACATCTAGCATATGTCAATTATTGATTACTTTAGCCTACTTTACCTACTTCTTGTCAGTCCAGAACATGTCACAACAGAAGCCGACTTTGCTTTTTACACAGGCACCCAATGCAAACTTCATACTAAAATGGGTTCTGATCATGAAAATATATATTCAGAGGGAAGATAGCAGATTTCAAACCCTTCTAGTATCAAGCTTGCATCAGGTGCCAGTGTTTTTTTAGTAAGTACGTAAGAAATGTAGTGATAAGTTTATTGTGTTGAGTACAGTGATGACAGGGACAAGTATCCGTTGCAACTTTCCAAAGACGAGTGCTTGGAAAAATGTTCCCCGAGACCTGCATAACAGAATTTTTTTAAAAAGTCCATTCCATCTTTTTATTTGAAGGTATATAATTTTTAAGGGCTTCTTGTCAAATTTACAACCCTTTTCTAAAAACCTTTCTGCATTCCAGCATATGCAGTAAAGCAGAATAAAATTAATATTTTTATTGTGTAAATGTAAATGAGTTGCATTTATGTGAATTTCAGTAGTTATACTTATTTTTAGTGATACATCCTGTGGTTTAGTACAGGGTCATATGTCTAATTAAAATGTTATGGGAGAGTCTCAAAATAGAAACAGCTTTTGATTTCAAAAACGCATGTTTTCTAAGCCAAAATGTTTTTTAATTCCATCCAATAAGGGTCATAAGTGAACCCTGAAAAAATCAATTTAATTTAGGAAAAAAACCTGGAAATTTTTGTTTCAAAAAGTGCAGGGACCCTGTTTTTTCAGAATTTGATCACACATACCTTTAGATGGGGATTATTTAAGTTTATTTTTTCTGCTCACTGATTAATATTTGCTGCAAGATCATTATATAACCATCTCAGGAAATTTATCCGAAAAAAATAACTTTAAGTACATGGACATTTTTAGATGAGGCCAACCAAGAGGTGTGATCTAGCATAAACTGGATTCATATGTTGCACACTATGATGTCACAATTAAAGCGCCAAGTATTGGAAAAATTGTGTACTATCCCCATCACTGGTAATGATCAGACCCAGTTTCCACTTTTCTTGACCAAGTGTAATGTCCAGCTCACACTGTAATAGTCTTTAATGACTGAAAATTATTGACTGGAAGTTTCATGATGACAATTAAGGTGCAGACTCACTCAAGAATCAGGTGAACAGAATTTGGTAAAACTACATCAGTATTAAAATTTAGAATAACAAATGAATATTTTATTTAAGATCAATAAAGGCGCCTACATGACCATGTTGATGTACACTTTAGTTTGTCATCCAGCTTCCTTCTACCTGACTGTCACTTAAATATAATGCCAATAATTTTAATACAATTCTGAAAGCCATTTCAGATTAAATCCATTTTTCAGACTAACACACTTTCCTATGTCATAATTGGCATCAATATGTATTAGATTAACATTATGAAACTGCATAAGTAAGTATGGTAGGTGTACATGTAAGTGAAGCAACACATTTTTGGTTTAATTTATTTAATTTACTGTAACAATCAGATCAAATTGTAATTATTTAATATCTTGAATTGTAAAATGAAAAACATTTCACTATGTATGCAAAACATTTCACTAGCTCAAAATTTTATAAATTTGCATCAAACTATTCATACAATTCACCAAAATATCAAGTAATCTACCACAAATATCATATTGATACTACTTGGAGAACATACCCAAATTAAGGCATTTTCAGTGTACAAATATAGGTAAGTATATACCAGCACCTATAAAACCTCTTTGTTAAAATTATTTTCAACATACTGCATCAGTTCACAAAATGCAAGAAAATTTCATTCATTAGTGTTGATTGGCTACATCAATTTCTAATGCATATGAGCAAATTATTATGTTTCCACTGTGGAACTGTTACTGCTGAATTCCATTTCTAGGTTAAACAAGAGTATAGTAAATAGTACACTATAAACCTGCCATATGTGGTCAATCATATTATTATACCTGTTATATGTGGTCAATCATATTATTATACCTGTTATATGTGGTCAATCATATTATTATACCTGTTATATGTGGTCAATCGTATTATTATACCTGTTATATGTGGTCAATCGTATTATTATACCTGTTATGTAAAACCCCACTTTCATTGGTTGGATGCATTACCTTTTGTTTCCAAAATAAACTGGTGTCTTGTCTTAAATGCAAGCCATCCACAAAATTTGGTCACAGTAAAAGACACAGAACTCCAGTTATTTTCCAGAGACCATTTTTCTTCTTTGAATTGTGGTGACCTAGACCCTTGACCTATCGACTTCAAAAGCCATATGCACCTTCCTTGTCTCAAATGCAGGACAAAAATGAAATGAAATAGGAAATAGACAGATGGACATCGTAAAATGATATACTACACCTTATAGCAGGCATATAAAAATGGGTATATGTCAATAAAATTCACACATATAGTTGGTGCTAATGGCAATATTATCATTCAACAGTCCAACACAGTTCTAGAATGGCAGAAAAGTATAGTAAATCCACATGACCTTTAATCACTAGGCAACATATTCACTATCACATCAAAGACATCAACAAAATATGTTTAGAACAAAATGGATCATATAATGTGTAGTTTTACTTACCAACCTGAAGCCTGTAAAAAATGCATCACTATGCAAACTGTTATTGAGAATTTTGACCAGCTGCTTCCATGTGTACCAAATTCACATGATACCAAGTATACCACACACCTTTCTTCCAATAAAGATGTGTACCAATTCACATTAAACTAAGTATACCACACACCTTTCTTCCAATAAAGATACATATAATCAAAATATACCACACACCTTTCTTCTAATAAAGACACTTGATATCAAGTATACCACACACCTTTCTTCTAATAAAGACACATGATATCAAGTATACCACAGACCTTTCTTCTAATAAAGACACATGATATCAAGTATACCACACACCTTTCTTCTAATAAAGACACATGATATCAAGTATACCACACACCTTTCTTCTAATAAAGACACATGATATCAAGTATACCACACACCTTTCTTCTAATAAAGACACATGATATCAAGTATACCACACACCTTTCTTCTAATAAAGACACATGATATCAAGTATACCAAACACCTTTCTTCTAATAAAGACACATGATATCAAGTATACCACACACCTTTCTTCTAATAAAGACACATGATATCAAGTATACCAAACACCTTTCTTCCAAGAAAGATACATATAATCAAAATATACCACACACCTTTCTTCTAATAAAGATACATATAATCAAAATATAAATCAGGGTCTATGTTGTTTGTTCTACTGATTAATTCAAACAAACTGCACAGATCCAGATCTGCTCGCACATTGTGTGATGGCAGATCTGAGTCTGTGCAGTTTGCAGTTGGACTGGACTTCTGAATATATACAGTACATGTATTTTTATAATCCCTGACAAAATATCAGTATATATAGCTTTGTAGTACAAGTTTAATTATCAAGATCTCTTGTTTACATTAACCTCTTCCCAATGCTGAATATATGATACATATTTATAATCTACTATAAACTGGATTTGAAAATTTTCATATATGAATGAGCAGTCAGAAATCTTTTCTAAATTCAACATATCTGTATTCATGAAATCTAGTGTACATGTATTAAAAAAAAAGGGATTTTTTTTCTTCAAATGATCATGCGATCTATTCCTCATGTGTGTGTGTGTTGTCGGGGGGCAAAATGCAGACTGTAATTGAATATTCTCAACCAAACTACCTTAACACGATTGAAAATCACTCCACTCACCCTAAAAATGGATCAATCATCACTTCTCCAACTTAAGTGCATGAGCTCAGAGTGTTGTTTTAGACTGACTTAATTAATTCAATCAAAATGAAATGGTACATTAAAATGAAATGGTACAATAAAACAAATAAATTTTTAAAAATTCTGTTTCCATTTATAATGCACAGGACAGGGCAGATTTTTTAGTAAAATTTTGTAATAAAAGTGTGCATTGGACTTGGACTCTGACAGAAGTTGTACATTAAAATAAATATAGATCACACACTTTTCAATCCCTTAGAAGTACATTTTATGAATAATGACATTCAGTCTAGAGAATAGAACACATGCAGCCAAGTTCATCTTACAAATGAGTAGTTGAGTCCAGAGAAATGGATCATATGCAGACAAGTTCATTTTACCAATGAGTAGTTCTGTCTAGAGAAATAGAACATAATTATGCAGCCAAGTTCATCTTACAAATGAGTAGTTCAATCTAGAGAAATGGATCATATGCAGACAAGTTCATTTTACCAATGAGTAGTTCTGTCTAGAGAAATAGAACATAATTATGCAGCCAAGTTTATTTTTCCAATGAGTAGTTCTGTCTAGAGAAAAGGATCATATGCAGACAAGTTCATTTTACCAATGAGTAGTTCTGTCTAGAGAAATAAAACATAATTATGCAGACAAGTTCATTTTACCAATGAGTAGTTCTGTCTAGAGAAATAGAACATAATTATGCAGCCAAGTTTATTTTTCCAATGAGTAGTTCAATACCCACTGAATATTTTTCTTTGCTGAAAATATCAACAAAACTGTAACGGTACAAAACTGTAACTGCCTTCCTATCTTTCAGCACAGCTTTGAAGAAAAACATCAGATTGATGTGAATAGGTCAGTCTTAACAACCCAAAAAATTCAGTTTTTTACCTATGCAAACAACTTAGACTAAAGAGATTGCATGAGATGTACAATGAAGCCACCATTATAACTCTGATAGGATCTCTGCATAATAGGACTTTAAAAATTCTTTCCTGCATTTTTGACAGGACAAAAACGTTTTGTCAACCTCATCAAAGTGGTAGTCTGGGAAAACCCATCACCAGTGCACCATTAAATGTTGCTATATCTTAACATTTATAGAAAATCTTAACAATATGACACGGACAACCTTGGGGTAAGAGGAACTTTTGACAACTCAACTCTTCGAAATTAAGAAAACCTCATTTTCAGAATAATTTCTTCCATATTAAGTATTCCCTTTTTAAAAAAATATATTTTCACTCTCTGAGTGCTAGGAGAACCTCTAGATTCTGAATACTAGGAGAACCTCTAGATTCTGAATACTAGGAGAACCTCTAGATTCTGAATACTAGGAGAACCTCTAAATTCTGAATACTAGGAGAACCTCTAGATTCTGAATACAAGGAGAACCTCTAGATTCTGAATACTAGGAGAACCTCTAGATTCTGAATACTAGGAGAACCTCTAGTTTCTCCTTCTAGGAGAACCTCTAGATTCTGAATACTAGGAGAACCTCTAGATTCTGAATACTAGGAGAACCTCTAGATTCTGAACAGTAGGAAAATCTCTAGATTCCGAATTTTAAACATCCTAGTAAGTTCTAACTTTTTGAATGTTTTGTGCACTTACCCCTCCATACCAAATTAAATAGCACTGATACTTGAATGCTAAAGTCTAAAGGACTATATTGAATAAGGTCCATTTACTGCCCCCTCTCAATGTTATTAAAAAGAATTTTTTAAAAATAAATTTGAAGACTGTGTTAATGTGGGAGTCAATATATAAATAAAACTGTTTACCAGTCATTTTGTTTATAGATTTCTATTTCATTTAAAAAAAGCAACTGTCAAATTGAAGGCTGATATAATGGAAGCTGTAGAATATATGCTCAAAGGATCCAAGATATTAAGGGTGTAAAGAATGGAAAACTGAAAACTCAAGTCACTCAGCAATGAATATAAGGTTGCAATTTGGTATGGTTAAGTTACTTTGTATGAGATGCAATACATGCCAATTTTTACCAGTGATGGTGAAAAAATAGGGTGCACGATATTCAGGGTGTAACTGAGAGCAAGCTAAAACTAAAAAAGCCACTTAAGCATGAAAATTGGTTTTCACTGACCTAGTTTTGGTATTGATGAACTACTTTTATTGAGATGTATCCACATAACAATTTTCATGAGTGTGGGTGAAACAGGGTCCAAGAAATTGGGTGTGTAACAAATGAACAGCTGAAAACACAAAAGTCATTCAGTAAATATTGGGTAGAATTGATATAGTTTTGCTATGGTTGAATTACTCTTGTAAAAAAAAATATTAAAATATATATATATATATATATATATACCAATTTTCTAAGTGTAGGTGAAATAGGGTCTAAGATATTGAGGATGTAGCAAATGAACAGCTGAAAATATGAAAGTACAAAAGCCACTCAAGTGTGCTAATTAATTCACAGTGACCTAGTTTTATGACTGAGATTCTCATCCTGAGATACATTCACATACCAATTTTTGTAAGTGTAAGTGAAATGGGGTTTGAAATAATGAGGGGTAACAAAATACTGAGATAGTAACAAATGAACCAATAAACCAAAGGGAAAAACACAATATCTCCTCCCAACTCTGTTGGTGAGAGAATAATAAAACTCTGAAAATGTTATGTCTTAGTCCATACAAAACACTGACCACAGAGGATTATCTTCAAAAATAAATATGTGACTCAATGGTTTAAGCCACACACTATACTCAATATTGTATATACAAATTAGAAATTTTTCATGAAATAAAATCACAAACGATATTGAAATCTGTAGTATCGGCACGTCATAACGATATTGAAATCTGTAGTATCGGCACGTCATAAGAAAAACACATCATCACTAGTCCTATCTTAAGCATTCATTGCCAGTGAACAGGGTAAGGGAGATAACTTTTCAAAACTGATTACAGTAATTGCATAGAACTATATTGGAAACATATTACAGCATCTATGTCAAACTGCACACTTAGAATAACATATAGTTTTAATCGTTAATTCTTATTCTTATAACAATTGGTTTGATTTCAACTGTCAATGACCAACAAATCATAGTTATGTTAATATAATCTGCAAAAAAGAAACAGCTGTGAACACAAAGAGATGCATAAAAAACTAGAAACTATAAAATCAAACATAAACTACACAAAAAATATAATGATACAATCCTAACATAAACTAATCACAACATTAAACTCTGTTAATCAAATCAATCAATAAAACATTTTATTACTTTCATAAAAATTATTCTACAATCCGACTAGCTGAACAGGTCACATGCAGTTAACCATACAGCACCCCCTCATCATAAGACTGTCCATGGTAGCCATAGGGTATATCAGAGTGAGACCACCTTATAATGAAGTACTTGATACAGTACTCCCTCATTATAATGCTGTGCATGGTAACCATGGGGTATACTGCCCTAGAGTGAAACCACCCTATAATGAAGTACATTATACAATAATTTTACTACCATTTAATAAAATGGGACCCATAATCTAACCCATAAAAGGAATAGTGTTATAATGAAGGGCCTTATAGTGACGGAGTGATGTAATACAATATATTGGTTTCTTCAGTGTTTCACCTCTGAAAATCAATGTATTGTGGTCATGTGGTAATATTTTTAGATCATGCTATGAAAGTAACAACACAATTGCAGGCTTTTGTTGACTTTCAATACAATGTTTCATTGAGGAAATATTGATATTGGCTTCATGTAGGCCAATATCATAGATCACAGCTCAATAAAATAATGTGCTGAACTCAATAAAAGCCCATAACTGTTCAATATTCTCCCTTGCATTAAACATTTTAAATTATATAATCTGTTGTTGAGGTAACCTGGTGTGAGACTTAAATCAATCAAAACAATCTTGCACTGTATTCACCTGCAGGCCAAAAATGGCAATAACTCTAACAAAAATCAGTGATTTGCTGACATTTGCGTCATTAAATGATGATCACAAAATTTAGCAGGTTTCATGGAGATCGATGATAAAATGTGAGACACTGCACCCAGATGGATGTCAAAAAGAGCATTATCTCTTATGAGATTCTCTTAAAGATACTGGGGCTCTACTGACTGAAAAGAATTTCCAGAAATCCAGATAAGACTGTTTTTTCATTTTGACTGCTGAGTGTTGAAACCATCTCTGATTTTCAAACTGGCCACCTTGGCAACCTAATTAGACATAATCAGCACCATTTTCATTTAGGACCAACTATAGATCATTTGAAGTCTTTTGGTGAAAACCCCATGTCAATATAACCATCCATTCAGGAGGAGTAACGATAACAAGCTTCCAAGATGGTCATCATGGCAGCCATATTGCTTGTAAGATTGGCACCGTTTTCATTTAGGATCAACTAGATATCATAACAAATCTTTTCATGATATCTCCATGTTGATATGGCCATTCATTCAGGAGGAGTAGCTATAACAAGATTTTCAAGATGGATGCCATGGTGGCCATAGTGGATCTTAGATTGTCATCATTTTCATTCAGGACGAACTACATACCACAAGAAGTGTTCTTGTGCAAACCCCATGTTGATATGACTTCTGTTTTGAAGGAGCACCAATAACAAGATTTTCAAGATGGCTGCCATGATGGCCATATTGGATGTCAGATTGGCACCATTTTCATTTAGAACCAACTAGATATCATTAGAAGTTTTTTGGTGAAAAAACCATGCAGATATGATGATCCATCTATGAGTAGCAATAACAATATTTTCAAGATGGCTGCTATATTGGAGGTCAGATAGGTACCATTTTATTTAAGACCAAGTAGACATCATAAAAGTCTTCTGGTGAAAACCTCAGTATCAATAACAAACTTGTGTTAACAGAGGGACAGACAGACCATGGACAACAGGTCATCTCATAAACTCTTCTTGTCTATGAACAAGAGAGCTAAGAATTGCAGAAGAAAAATGAGTTGTTGAAATGCCCATCCATCAAAAAATGCAGGACTATTTGTGCTAAGAAGACTGTCATATCCTGCATTAAGCTAAAAAAACAAAAAGGGCAATAAATTTAACAAAAATTGTGGCAGCAAAATGATCTGTCAATATGGACCTCTTCATGTTATGAATGTAATATTTACCAAGTTTTATGGCAATCCATCAAAAACTGGAGGACCAGTTGTGTTAATGAGACTGTGTTAAAAACTGAATTAAGGTTAAAGGCAGAAATGGCAATAACTCGAATGAAAAATGGCAATAACTCAAATGAAAAATGCAGCAGCAAAGTGATTTATCAATGTGCAAATCTTCAGCTGAAGACCATAATATTTAACAAGTTTTATGGCAATACATCACACACTGCTCAAATAGTTGTGTTAACAAGATTGTCTACACTGCATTATGTAACAAGATAAAAAGGGCAATAACTCCAAAAAAATTGTGGAACTAGCTACACTAACAAGACTGTATCAGACATTGCATTAAGCTACAAGACACAAAGTGCAATGTACTGAACACAAATTGGGGGAGCAAAGTGATTTGTCGGTATGTGCATCTTCAGGTGATGACCATATTGTTTAGCAAATTTTATGGCAATTCATCAAAAACTGTACTAATAAAACTGTATGCTGCATGGAATTGTGAACTGGATGGACAGACTACATATTACACCTCTATGAAAGGCAGGTGTATAACAATGAATACTAGACAGATGACAAAAGTAAATAAGACTGATACAGAAAACACAAAATGAAATTTACGCAATGCACTTTTAGAATGAAAGCCATATCCATTTTAAAAGTGCTAGAGCACAGAAAAAATATAGAATTTTTTAATAAACTTGAACATTACATAGTGTAAATGTTCTGAATTTAATGTAAGCATGTATTTAAAACTGACAAGTTTATTTTTGCAAATGGTGTAATAGATCTGCTTTTGCTTTATGTGATGCTGCAAAATGATATTACAGGTTGTAAGATAATATCACATGTGTTATATTTAAAATTATATTACAGGTTGTAAGATAATATCACATGTGTGTTATATTTAAAATATAAAACAGCTGATGAAATGTGAGATCAGTGACACATTATAAAACTAACATGGCATACAGACTGTAAAGAGTGGTACAATTTATTTATAAATGACTGTCTTGATATAACAATGAATAGGAATTACCAACTACAACTGCCCCATATATTATTCCTGTCAATTATAATTGCACTATGGGTTCTGCTTACCTATTTTGAAAGTCTAGCTATTGAGCAGTCTTTTAAATCAGACAACCTGTCTAAAAAATCTGAAAACTTGCATCAAATTGCAAGAGACAAAAGTAATGGGTGAGTACCATTGGAAATGCAATGTGAAAACTTGCATCAAATTGCAAGAGACAAAAGTAATGGGTGAGTACCATTGGAAATGCAATGTGAAAAATTGTGCTCATTATAAACTGGGATGAATATACTCATCATGCTTAATGCTGGGTCTAATATATCTATGAAAACATTGACTATGACTATTCACAATCACAATTTGACTGGATGATTTTGCTGGAATCTTTTATAAGCCTCGCGTAGTCTATCCCAGAAAACTAGGCTCAGTATGGTATGTGGAGCGAGTCTCATCAGCGAAGGTGCCCATCCTTTATAAAAACCCCACAATCCCTCTGTCTGGAAGATCTTAACAAAACATTCTAACACATTCTTGTATATATGTCCCTTTCCATGAGCATCGGTTCTCTGATTGTACATCCGTGTGGAGACAACATCAAATGGGGTCATGCAGACTGCGACAACAAAACCACTCATTACTGCTGCAGCAAAGGCACTCAACCAACTCTCATCAGGAAAAATCTGTAATAATATAGGATAATATGTATGATAAAAAGACATGATGAATTCAAGATGTTTCAGTTTTCTCACATATTAATGGGTAACAGACTTTTATATTTGATGATTTTTGAATGTTAATGGTGGTGTTACTGTCACAAAACTTTGTTTTACTGGAGACATGTCAGTGGCACTGGTTAAGTGAATATTTATTGGAGACATGTCAGAAGAGCTAGTCAACTGTATATTTAGTGGAGACCTGTCAGCAGAGCTGGTAAAGTACATATTTACTGGAGACCTGTCAGCAGAACTGGTAAAGTGCATATTTACCGGGAGACATGTCTGCAAAGCTAGTAAAGTGGATATTTATAATTGTAAAACCAGCATTCAAGTCATCAATCACAAGACTTCTATTCTTATTCTAAAGTACAGTCAAACCTATTTTCAGCAGTCACCCATGGGAAAGGGCCAAAGTGGCCTCTGAAGACAGGTGACCTCTGAAGGCAGGTTCAGCTCTCTGACTTGGTTCATGACAAATACATGTACTTTGCACCGAATAGCATTAACATTATTAGGAGTAGTAGTAGTATGCTATCAAGATACATGTATTTAGTTTAGCTAATTAGCAAAAAGAAAAGTAACAAAATAATAAAAGAAAAAGTTCCACTTTAATCCATCATGTACATTAAATCATTATTTATCAGTAGAAATGGCATCTAAATAAAATTACTAATTGACAGCTTTGCTTACCTGTGATTGTCAAACACAGGACTGACTTTTTGTTAGGCCAGCTGGTATAATTAGGTATTAAAACAGGTGTTCACACTTCAAACAATTGATGGATTAAGCAGTTGCTCAAACTAACCAAGATCAAAAGACAGTAGGCTTTTGTGCGAGATCTTTGATGATTAGGGAATGAAAAGAAGCTTCCTGTGGATATTGTCAGTAGTACATAAACTATAAGGGATATCACCAGTGTAGTGTACATGTGTCTCTACTTATTTGGTGTGATTGTATGTAATCTCTTACACTCCGGATTAACATTGTTCTCAAAATGAGCCATAATATCTCACTTACACTTAATAATCCCTTGGATATGAATTCATCCGACTCCCATTTCTGCTGAAAATACATGACTACTTTGTCCACTATCCACGAAACAAATTGCTTTGATTCTCTCATGTAAGGACAAAAAATGCTCTGCTTTTGAAGCCAACATGTTGACACCTTTGAGTTTTACTGACATGATTGGAGTACGGCAAGTACAATTGAGATATGAAATGCTTAAGCATAGATTCACATGATATACCTTTATCTAAACAATGCCTTGCTCATCAAACAAAAGACGTTTTTAATTTGCATACTTGGAGCAGTCACTCCTGATATGTTCCAGAGACCACTTAAGGCAGGGTGAAACCATGGTTTGGTTAAGAGACACCTGGCTGCTGACCGCTAAATACAGGGCATTTATATAGGAAATTTGCCAGGAGGAAATTAGAATGACCGCTGAACACAGGTGACTGCTAGGACAGGTTTTACGGTACTTTGAAAACTTGTGTTAAAAAAGCCTAAAGATGCAACTCTCCACTTCACCACGTCCCAATAACCTTACTAAATTTCAGTGACACAGATGCAGTCAAAGTATTATCAATGCATCAGGAATTTTATCTTAAATTTCACAGAAAAAAAAAAGTTTTAAGAATAGTTGGCATTGTTGGCACAGTTGGAAAAGAAAAGCATCCCCTCTAAAACTCTTGGATCCATAATCTGACTTCTGTTGTTACCCTGGTAACTACATGATATGGTACTTACTCTACTATATGTGCTTTAATCTATTTACTAGTAAATGACCATTCTAGATTCAATAATCTGATCAATTATTTTTAAGCTGCTACATGTTTTTTAACAAAATCAAATCTGAAAAATTCTTTTCATGAATCTGTTTTCCTTCATTTTCAGTGATTAATAAGTGAAAAGTTTCAGAAGTGACATATCAAATATCATGAAAACAAGAAATATTTTACTAAAGGTATAGATGCTCATCTACCCCTTTAGTAAAAATGTTCTTGTTTTCATATGACTGCAATTTAGCAGGATTTGCTTCAAAATTTACATTCTATCAGTTTAACTTGTAACAACAACAAAAACAAGAGACTCCCCCCACACCAATCTTTCTGCTAAGGCCCACTCTTATTCTGCTTGAAAGTAGAAAATAAAAAACTTTAACACTGAACTTAATCTAAGAAACTTTAAACATTGACCTTAATCTGGAGTGTGGACAGACAAATGAACAGACATGTACATGGATGCCAAAGTGATCACTATGAAAATGATCAAATCCCAATATTTATTACAGACAGCAAATTTAACCCCTTGGGATAGTGTACAGATCACATAATTTTTCATTTCTCCAAGCATAGCAGAAGGGGTGGAGAGAGTGCATCTGAAGAGGATTAAAGAAAAGCCCATTCACAATGACAGCTTGCAAACTCATGGCATCACAGCATTTTAACATAGAAGATCCCCTAATAATATTGTGGAGCCATGTCACAAAGTTGTAGTGGAGAGATAATACAAGTCAAGGCCAACTGTTGCAAAGCATACTCAATAAAAGGTCAAAATATTACAAAATAAATATGAAGTATCATTCTCTTATATTACATATTACTTTAATATGGAAGTTTCATTATTGTAAGAGATGTTCTGCTTCAGTTGCTAATACTCTGCCTGATAATGCATCAAAAAACAATATCTAACTTGCTTTAAATATGCGAGCTCCTTAAAAAAATGTATTTACCCTAAAAAAATCTGACATTTAAATGCAATTCTTAATTATTAAATGTGATATATGTAAAAACACAAACCAGTCACTAAAAACTAAACATGCAATAGATTGTGAAACCCATGTTTGCTATTCAGTGAAAAACTTCAATGCTGAATGACAAAAATCTGATGAAAATATAGTTAACTGCATAAATATATTTGGTAATAACAGTGTTAAATGTGTGCCAGACAAAGACACAGTAGGTTGGTAATAAATGTTAAATGTGTGCCAGACAAAGACACAGTAGGTTGGTAATAAATGTTAATTGTGTGCCAGACAAAGACACAGTAGGTTGGTAATAAATGTTAAATGTGTGCCAGACAAAGACACAGTAGGTTGGTAATAAATGTTAATTGTGTGCCAGACAAAGGCACAGTAGGTTGGTAATAAATGTTAATTGTGTGCCAGACAAAGACACAGTAGGTTGGTAATAAATGTTAATTGTGTGCCAGACAAAGACACAGTAGGTTGGTAATAAATGTTAAATGTGTGCCAGACAAAGACACAGTAGGTTGGTAATAAATGTTAAATGTGTGCCAGACAAAGACACAGTAGGTTGGTAATAAATGTTAATTGTGTGCCAGAGAGAGAGAGAGAGAGAGAGAGAGAAAGAAAGAGAGAGAGAGAGTACAGTAGCTTGTCGGTGCCTGCAGACAACTTGAATTGCATGACACTGAATTAAGGCTAAAAGTAAATGTTCAAAATGCAGTTGGGGGGTGGGAGTGGAGAGAGTAAAACTAATTTTAAATATGCAATACTGCTAATATTGCATTGCCATATCTTTTCCTGGTACTAGTTCCAAGTCCAAGGAGATTATTCCTTGATTTAGGCAGACAGAAACATAGAGCTCTAACTGAGCAATGGAGTCTATCTTTAATCATCAACAACACAGACACAACTGAGACTGGAGAGTTTAGTATTTACAGATTTCAGCAGGAACAGGAGCTACTGAAGGTAGATTCTTAACCAGAAACCTGGATGGCAGAAGAGAGATCAAATCATAGTTACAACTAAACCATAAAGAACTCTTTTCCACTGACAAGGCATGAATTTCAATCCTTGTCCTCACTGACACTAGGGAAAGAAGGAAGACTGTTTTAAGTGTAAAGTTCTTGAAGGAAGTTAAACTCTTCTTAAGGAGGTTTAGATAAAGACAAAAAAATACTTGAGAGGTTCCACCTCGGAATTGAATAGTGAGAGACTGGTCTCTGGAGCTCAGTTCTAAAAGCTATGGGTCCAACACTATAGTGGAGTCCATAGAGAATTTAAGAGAACCAGAGAGGACTGCTCTTCAGCCCTTTATAATATCGTTACCGAGTAATCTTTCTCCTCAAAGAGAAAAGAAGAGAATCTGCAAATGCAGTTAAGGGAAGCAGATAGGATCAATGCATTTCCTACTGCAACAATTACAGAAGACTCTCCACATGGTGCTGTAAACCTTGGAAGTCAACTGCCTTCTAGCCTGAATAATGCATTTGGGAATCTTGCTTGAATTTGGTACTGGTAGATAGATTGTTTGATGTGAGCTAGGTGTGAAAGTGGAACATTTGAGAAGTGTTGTGCAAGAGGGACTCTCTGTGCTGTGACAGCAGATCCATCCTCAGTGATAATTCCCTCGGATCATGAGACCACTGAACTGCAATTGCTGGCACCACAGGGCAGATATCAGGATCAGCCATGACTTAGAAGTCCTGACTCTGTGAACAACTTGAGGGATTGTTCTGAAAGGTGAGAATGTGTAGGTGTACAGTCAATCCCATATAGGACTGAATACCCATGCCCTCTGGTCTGACACTGGAGAGACATAAAGAGGAGCTGATTTTTATTTAGCTCTTTACAAACAAGTCAACCATTGGCTTTCACCCATAGATGAAAAAGTGTCTCTACTACTGGCTGGTGCTGAGACCATTCCATGAGAACTGCTTGCCCCTGTATGGACTAGCCGTCCACCAGAATAGTTATCTTGCCTGGAATGTGGCTGACTCTGAGAGTGATCTCCTCTAAAGCTGTCCAAAGGAGAAGGTTTCAGACTGCCAAACTGAGAGAAGGGGCACGAGAGCCCCCTTAATGTCTGAGGTACACTGACTTGTTGTCCATACCATCCATGACACAGCAATGTCTTATGTGATTGAGACACCCTTGAAGTGCTAGAAAAACAGCCCACATTTCTCAATTGTTAGTGTGATGGGTACATTCTTTCATAGACCACGGACCCTGCAAGACTACACCCTCGGGCTCAAGGTGAACACCCCAGCCTGTATCATGCGAGAGGTGGAGGGTCCCAAAAACAAAGCCAGTAACCCTCCTTTATTGTTGAAAGGACCCATGCATTGTCCATGAGATCCAACAAAGCCACTGAAAAAAGGCTAAATCTGCCATCTGCTGGAATGTTGAGAAAAAGGTAACATTGTAGGAGATGGTGCAACTCCCACCGGACGATTGCCTCCTTCCTTATGGACAGGAGAGGTCTGTAGACTTCCTTCCTTGGCCCCTCCGGCATTGGAAAGATGGGAAGAAAGGAGTTTTAAACTGGGTCTGATGGTTCTGTCAGTTCCCCTGCTTAAAATGTTTTACGAGGGGGACCCACTAACCTTCTGGAATAGGGGCGTTTCTTTGCTGGTTTGGCTGGCCCAGGACTGCAGCCAGGGACTGGTGTTGCTGATCCCTCAAGTCTTGTGAGTCCACTGTAGGGATCAGCCCTCCGAAAAAATGTCTTGACATCAAACGACAAGGCCTGCAAAAGGCTTTTGATCTGCTTGAGCAAAATCTTTGATGTCTCCAGCGTGGCATCCCTATGGAGGTGAAGAAGCTCTGCACCATAGACCTCAAGAGTGGCCTCCAACAATCTCTGCAACACAGTTGGAGATAATGATTCCTCCTTCAACAGACTGAAAGAGGCAGACAAAAACAGATTGCATGTTAGGCTATGGTAACTAATGTACAAGACTTCATTTCCAAAGATTTGAGAGACCTGATGATGAGATGGGTCCAAGTCCCTTCCAAAATCCCCACCTGGGAAGTACCCAAGTCCAAGGTGGGGGGTTTATGGGGCAAAACAAGTGAATGGATCCGGTAACTGGAGGCTGAAACCAGGGTCTAAAGCATTGAAGAGGGGACAAAACAGCCCTTCTGCTGGCTGGCTGCCTCCTGGCCTTGAGACAATTTTTGAATCAGCTCCCTCACCATCACTGAGTGAGGGAGTAACAGCAGGTCCAATTTAGGATGTGCCCTGGAGTCTCCCCAAACTGGTAGGATCTCAGCATCTGATTATCACCAGGGTTTTGGATACAAATCTGGGGAAAGGAGGTGGTAAACCTTGTTTACTGCCTTGTCAAAAGGTCCACATTTCCTCCTCCTGTCACTGGACCTGGAGGTTGGGACGAAGATGAAAACTCCAGATGAGAGGAGGGATCCAATGAGACTGGTTCTTCTGGGAACTCATTTGTGTAAACCAAAATTTATAGTTTGTTGTCCTGTCGTAACTCTTGGGGCAAGGCAGGACTATTTTGTCTCATCTCACCTCCTAGCAGAAGAGGACTCTATTATTGGGTATTTGTTGTCTCACCTCTACCCACAGGGGGGCTGGGGGAATGAAAAAATTGAACAAGCTGTACTGTACCCTCTCTCTCTGGAGGAAGGAATTGATGATTTCCTCTCGACTAAGGAGGTGGCAAGTGGCAGTTCCCCTCCCCTTGTCTCGATAACAAGGCCAGAAAAGGCAGAATGGTCTATGGCATGCTTGGTCTGCCAATTCAAGGAGCCATGGCAAAGTCAACCATGTTATTATGGTAGGAAAAGAAGACGTGACTGACTCATCACAGGATGGTGGGAGTTCCAAACCCTGTAGGGGTTGAACAGGAACATTAAGAAAGAAGAGGTGTCAACTCAATCCCCTTGCCAGGTCATAAAAACTTGGAGCCTGTTCCCCATATGGCTTGAATTGAAACATAGAGAAAGGTGGATTATCGAATCAATCACTTCCCCATAACCGGTGGTCAAAACCCAGTGCCCGGTCCTTAGACTGGTGTTCATTGTTCAGTGCCTGGCTTTCAGTGACCGGTGACCAGAAGTCTAAAATGTGAGATCAGTGTCAATCACCATACCCAGTGATCAGGGCCTGATGTCTGGCACACAGTGTTTGGTGCCAGGTGTACAGCCTGTATTTCTTCCAACAGAATCTCACAAATATTTGCTCTCATAGCAAGACTAGATGAGAAGGCTTCATTGTCTGCTCATTTGGGATTTTACCCAGTGCCCAGTACTCAATGCCCAGTGATTGGTGACAGACCTTCTATGACTGTCACTTGACACATTTTCTGGTGACCTGTGTCTAGTGACAGACCTCTGATGACTGTCACTTGACATATTACCTGGTGCCTGGTGACCAGTGACAGACCCTCGTTAACTGTCATTTGACACACTACCGAGTGACTTCTGCCAAGTGCCTGGTGCCTGTGCAATTACTGGTCAGATGATGTGGACTGTACTGGGGAGTCGCAGTTCAGGGAACTTGACTTCAATTAATGAGATCCCTATATTTAAACGCAGGTCTACTCAAGTAAGAAGATGATACGCTTCCCTTGCATCGGGAAGGTGGGACTTGCTACTGGGTGCTGACAACTTCCTGCAATGTATCAGTGATTCCACCATTGCAGAAGTGGGCAATTTCTGCATTCTGGAAAGAGCCATGAACTCCTCCATTATGGGAACTGGTGACTTTCCTACATTAGGAAGTGCCATAGACCCCTCTTCATAATGGAGGAGGTCTTTCAGTGACAAAGGGGAAGATGCAGGTCCCTTCATCGAGGCCTTATAGGCACAGCAACTTTCTAGTAAGTCCCATACCTTATCAGTCCAAAGACAACAAATCGATTAATCATCCATATATACACATTCAGCACACACAAAGCAGATGGGCTGTGTCCCAGGCAGTCTTTTTATGACTGCATTAGCCCACACCTTGAGGCATAATGAATGCTGAAAGGAAATACAAGAAATAACACAATGAACCAGAACAAGAACTGGATAGGTGATAATTACCCTAATACCAGTTACAAATAGAGGGATGAAAAACAAAGACGCAACACTTCGCTAGCAACGTATGCAAAACCCTCAAATCCATCAAAATGAGAGACAGATACACAAAGATTATACAAGGACTGAGTGTAAAATAACAAATACAACACAAAAAAGTAAACAATTGACAGCAGAAATGCCAAAAGATGACTTAAATGATGAAAAGTTGAGTGCCCAAGAGATACATGTAGAAGTGCACTAAGTCCAAGGAAAAGAAGGATGATATTCTGATTGTTCGAAATGACTAAGGTATCAGACTGGGATCATGTAGGTTTTTTATTCTGGACCTCCAATTACTAACTGGAGGAGAGAATAATCTCCTTGGACTGGGGACCAGCACCAGGAAAAGATAAGGCAACTCAGTAATAGAAGGTATTGTATTACTGCTATTAAAATATGAATGAAAGATCAGGGTTAAACAAGTGGGTACATGCATTCTCAACATCACAAAATAGAGTATAAAAAACTAGTTATTTCATTATCAGCTTAATGCCTGAAAATACAATATACTGTATTACTGTATTATCATATTATCAAATTCCTTTAAAGAGAGAGAGATAGAGAGAGAGAGAGCAGCAATGTAAGACTGTGCTCAATGTTGCCAAAGACATGCAAATCTAGATTTAAATTTCCCGACATATGTAATATTTTCCAAAAGCTGTATAAACAATACTAGATATCAGATGAAAAAACTTTTGTATGCATCCACTATTTTAAAAATACATGTGATCTATTGAATTAATCAAACTTAATTCTGTTCATAAGCATGTCTATTTCATGCAGATGCATCAACAAAAGTCTCGCTGTTAACAAAGAGCTACAGAAATATATTTACATTGATACTTTTAAAAAATAAACTGTAGGTTCAATTTTCATAACATGGTAAGAGAGAGAGAGAGAGAGAGAGCGAGAGAAAGAGAGGACCTGTATGCAGGATTGCTACAGATTGATAATTGTATTTTCACTACCATTTCAGATAAAGCTACATACAACAATCCTGAATATTGGATGAGGAAGTTTTGTTTTGTTTTGTTGTTCAGAGTTGGAAAAATACACCTGTATTGATGTACATATTTCTTTGCATAAAAAAATGAACACATTAACATTTCCAAGTTGACAATGATCCTCATTACTGTAGTTCGATAACTGCACATCTATAAATGAATAAACTAAATAAACCAGAGATTTATTTCACACGACAGAAAGGATTTTTGGAAACTAAGATTTCTTTCTTGAAAATTGTATAATTTTAAACCACAACACAAAAATGAAAGCACACAAGTTATAATTGTGCAAGGTGTTTCTTCCTCTTTGTCAGAAAAAGGCAAATATAAATCTCTCAACAGCTGAGATTGCAATGTAGTTAAAAGAGATTGCAATGTAGTTATAATGGATTGCAATGTAGATATATGAGGTTGCAATGTAGTTATAAGAGATTGCAATATAAGTGATTGCAATGTAGTTATAAGAGATTACAATATAGTTATAAGAGATTGCAATGTAGTTATAAGAGATTACAATGTAGTTATAAGAGATTGCAATGTAGTTATCAAAGATTGCAATATAGTTATAAGATATTACAATGTAGTTATAAGAGATTATAAGTAACTACAATGTAGTTAAAGTGATTACAATGTAGTTAAATGAGATTACAATGTAGTTAAAGAGATTACAATGTAGTTATAAGAGATTACAATGTAGTTAAAGAGATTACAATGTAGTTATATGAGATTGCAATGGAGTTCTAAGAGAGAGAAAGAGGCTTTGACACATTAGTCTTCGAATCATCATGTCATGATTTTGCAATTATTATTCATTCCAACACAACTTTTAATTAAGTTTTATTATGGGCAATAATCAAACTTCCACTACTATAATCAGGGTAGTAAGATAATGACACTTCCGGTCGTATGGTTTTGTGTAAATTAAATGACACCTTTCCCAAGTGGGGAACTGAAACTGGAATAGCCTCTTTCTTACATCAACCAAAGTCTAGGCCCTGTCAGAAAGGACACTAGCCCCTGTCAGAAAGGACACTAGCCCCTGTCAGAAAGGACACTAGGCCCTGTCAGAGTGGACACTAGGCCCTGTCAGAGTGGACACTAGGCCCTGTCAGAAAGGACACTAGGCCCTGTCACTGTGGACACTAGGACCTGTCAGAGTGGACACTAGGCCCTGTCAGAAAGGACACTAGGCCCTGTCAGAGTGGACACTAGGCCCTGTCACTGTGGACACTAGGACCTGTCACAGTGGACTCTAGGCCCTATTGCTCTGAACTGAAGCTCCCTCTAAACACACGCTACTGTTGACAGTATGTACTGCCATTATGCTCAAGAACTATGCATGTGATTTACATTTCTATGTAAATATGATACAATTCTGTGAATTATCTGCCCTTTATTTTATACAGCAGTGATTGTCACTTGGAATTTTGTGTGCATATATCATCAGACTACATTTTATTTCTAACAAAAATATGAAAAATTTATGCTTTCAGAGAAATTTGTTTTTGTTGGTTTCAATGGCATGTTTAACACATTAGTGGGTATATGATACAAATGAAATGAGGCTAAGTGCCTTTCCCAAGGACACACTGAGGCAACCCAACCAGGCTGACCTGGGTGGTTATCAAACCTGCGACCTTAGGATTACGAGTCTGACGTTCTACCAACTGAGCTACTGTGGCTCCTGTCTCAGGGAAAAGCTGAAGACTGTGCTTCCCTTCAAGTCATTGCATAACTAAGTTTAAATTTCTTTAAAGTATAAAAAAAACCCATAAAATTCCACTTTGCTCTGATCTGAAAGTAAAAATGGTTGGCTACAATGTTTGAATTGAATTACGAATGCATACAGATTTTCGACATCAGCGATAAAGGCAAAAAGAAGTCATGCAACAGAAGCAGACAAGCCTTTTCTAAATACATGCATTGAATACTTAAGTCTCTTTTGAAATATTTTTTATTTATTTGCCACACATATAATTGATCTCAAGATGATTCTCATCCAATTCTAAATCACAGCTATCTCATTTTTCCATGGGTGATCTTCATGCATTGGCTGTTCTACTGTCAATCAGTCTGACATCTCCAACCCATCTATGGTGGAATTTATCCATTCACAATGACTTTCAATGAAGAGCAAGCACATGATGGGTGGAGAACCGAAAAATCATATGAGCTGTACTGTACCCTGATTTGGTGAGTTGCTATGGAACTCTGATCCAAATATAAACAAGTACAAACAAATGCAGATTATTTGGACTCTCTGAATGGTTATTGTCTGGTTAAATGATCATCAAGATAAAGGATAATTTTATACAAGAGTCCCTCAAAGGAACTTACACTGTACTGGTTAAAACAAATTTCCAGGAATCCAAGATATGACCGTTTCTTGTTTTGAACTGCCGAGTGTTGAAAATATCTCTGACAATCTTGAGTGATGAGATTTTCATTTTGAAACCATTGTGGCCATATTAGATATAAGCTCTACACCATTTTTATTTAGGACAAATTATACATCATAAGCAGACTTATGGTGAAAACCCCATGTCAACATGACTTCCCATTTAGGATGTGTAGCAATAACAAGATTTTTAAAATGGCTACCATGGTGGCCATATTGTATGTCATATCAGCAACATTTTCATTTAGGTCAAACTTGACATTATATGAAGTCTTTTTGTTGAAATCCCCATGTCAATATGACCACCTATCCAGGAGGAGTAGTAATGATGAGATTTTCAAGATGGCCATCATGGCTGCAATATAAGAGGTCAGATCAGCACCATTTTCATTTAGGGCCAACTATATATTATAAGACGTTTTCTGGTGAAAACTCCATGTAGATATAACTTTCCATCCAGGAGGAGTAGCAATAACAAGATTTTCAAGATGACTGCTGTGGTAGAGATAATAGATTGCATATTGGCCCCATTTTCATTTAGGATCAACTAGACATCGCAAGAAGTCTTTTAGAAAAAAAAAACATTTTGATAGGATTATCCATTCAGGAGAAGTAGTGATAACAAGATTTTCAAGATGACCATGGGATGAATGTGTCTGTAAACTTGCATGGTATTACGTCAAGTAGTTTTGGAGTAGTGATAACAAATTCGTGCTAACGAATGAATGGGTGACAGACAACAGGCCATCCCATAAGCTCTACTGGTCTATGACTAGTAGAGCTGAAACAAGAGTCACTACTGGTCAAAAAGAATTTCCAGGAATCCAAGATAAGACCATTTCTTCTTTGTAGTAGATCAGTGTTGATACCATTGCTGATATTCTTGAGCAATAAAAAGATTTTCAAGATGACCACAATGATGGCCATATCGGATTTAAGAATGCCACCATTTTCATTTGAGACAAACTACATATAATAATAAGTCCTTTGGTGAAAACCCCAAGTTGATATGACCATCCAACAAGGAGTAACCATAGCAAGATTGTCGTCTGATTGTTAAGATGGCCATTGTGAAGGCCGTATTGGATTTCAGATTGGCATCATTTTCATTTAGGACCAACTAGATATCATACTAAGTCTTTTGGTGAAAAACCCATGTCAATATGACATTTAGAATGAGTAGCGATAACATGATTTTCAAGACAACCATCATGGTGGCCATATTGAACATCAGAGCGGCATCATTTTCCTTTAGGACCAACTAGACACCATATGAAATCTTCTGGCTAAAACTCCATGTCGATATGACTTTCCATTTAAGAGATGACATCCATACTGGATGTCAGATCAGTACCATTTTCTTTTAGGGACAACTAGACATCTTAAGTTATCTTTTGGTGAAAAGCCCATGTTGATGTGGTGGTTATATTGGATGTCCGTATGGACCATTTTCATCTAGAGTCAACTAGACATTGGAATGAATGTGTGTGTAAAGTTTCATGGCAATCTTCCAAGTAGTTTTGGAGTAGTGATACCAAACTTGTGCTAGCAGATGAACGGATGGATGAATGATGGACAATGGACAACAGATGGACAATGGACAACAGATCATCCTATTAGGTCTTCTGGTCTACGACAAGTAGAGCAACTAGATTTGTGTTTGTAAAACGTGTATACCTGCTCTCCCCTCAATCACAATGCAGATCAAGAAGTAAGTCCAAACATTTTAAAATTTTTTATACAAATTTGAATAGTTACTATACTAGCATAAAAATCTAACCAGGTCATGCATATATGAATACAAACAGGCCTACCAAATTTAATTTGTTTACCTCAAGTGATTTTTGTCCAAAAAGTTTTTTTAAAAATATTTAGAACACGAGTCCCTCAAAGAGACTGGTGTTCTACTGGCTGAAATGAATTTAGGTCCAAACGGACATCATAAGAAGTCTTTTAGTGAAAACCCCATGCTATAATTAGTGTACTTAGATCCAACATATTACTGTATTCCTCAGTACATGTCAGTTATAGATTCAATGTATCCGGTACCTTTAAATGTACACCGATGCAACATATAACTGTATTTCCCAGTACATATAAGTGAGAGATTCAATATCTCGTACCTTTAAATGTACACCGATGCAACATATCACTGTATTTCCCAGTACATGTAAGTTATAGATTCAATGTATCCAGTACCTTTAAATGTACACCAATGCAACAAATTACTGTATCTACAAGTACATGTAAGTGAGAGATTCAATGTATCTGGTACCTTTAAATGTACACCAATGCAACATATTACTGTATCTCCCAGTACATGTAAGTGAGAGATTCAATTTATCCAGTACCTTTAAATGTAAACCAATGCAACATATTACTGTATCTTCTAGTACATGTAAGTGAGAGATTCAATTTATCCAGTACCTTTAAATGTACAGAGATGCAACATATTACTGTATTCCCCCCCCCCCCCCAACACACACACACGTCAGTGATAGATTCAATTTATACCTGTAAATGTACAATATGTGCTTTGGCAGTGCTGAAAGTGGACAATTGGGCTGCTGAGCCAACCATTACACGGAGGATAGCGGCACTGACACCTCGCCATAATCCCAAAAAGCCCCTGGCTGAATAGACACCACGAAATCCTTTTAGCATTGAGTCATGCTCATGTTGTGTCCCTACAGCAATAGACTGGGAAGATCTGGCTTGTAGATGTGTCTTCACCTGACAGTGTAAAGAATATGCTGTTACTCTAATGTTTACATGACAGAATCATACAGTCTAGATTCACCACTTTTACTATGAAAAAGCAGGAACTTTAAAAGTACTGTATTATATATGATAGAAATCTATGGCAAGGTAGCATTTCCCCTGATTTTCTCTTTATAGAGTATTTCTGCTGTTATTGTAGTCCGCTATTGTAAAATCAATGCTTACTGTACAGCTTGAAATGAAGTGATCATTACATTATGATCTCATTGATATTAAATTAATTTTTACTATGGCTGCAATATTTACCAAAATTTCTAAATGTGTGCATGGCATAAAATTAACCAAAATGATACCGTTTAATAGAAATGATTTAAAACTCAACTTTCCTCCAATCCGCATATTAGGCTTACAGCTTATGGCTATTTATATATAAATCCGTGACGTGATTCTTTAAAATAAAATATTAATCTTCAAGGGTTCTGTTAACAAACATGTTTTTAAAGGTACCATATATATTCGTGTATAATCCGGGTCCAAATGCAAAAAAACATAGACCCTTCTCTGCCATTGCATAATGTGCCCGCAGATCATGGTCTATGTTGTTTGTTCTACTGATTAGTCCTTACAAACTGCATAAAGCCAGATCTGCTGGTGCATTATGCGATGACCGATCTGGGTCTATGCAGTTTGCAGTTGGTATAAGCTTATATGCGAGTATATATGGTAAATAATGTAGTTCAAAGAAATTTTTATCAGCAAGGCCAGTAAATCAACCCAATGTGTAATGTTGTGTAATGTGTGGTACAACCTATTCTTGTCAACTTCAGCTTTTCCCAAGCAATGATACATGAAGAAAAAAAGATCATAAATAACATAAAAATCTTACTAAATAGTCCTCTTAAGCAGAGATTTGGAAATATATCACTGAATTGAAACGGGTAGTTCCCGAGTCATTGACATTCACATTCATGTTCGTTTACACGGTTACTGATTCTGTAAATGTTTACAGGCAATAAACTAAGCCATTTACACATGTAAACACTGCAGCCTTTCTTTTAACCAAGGTGTATTGCAGGGCTATGAACTCTGGGAGAGATTGTACGTAAAAAGATGAGGTTGTGACTTTTGTCTCCCATTAAAGAATGGAAAAGACAATTTCTTATACAACATTAATAACTGCAGTAAGTCATGAAAAAGAAACTGATGAAGTCATTGACAAGTATATGAGACCTTCGCAAATCTTAAGCAATTCATGAGCTGTGATAAATCAGCAATACAGGCTTTCTGTTGAGGGAAACAAACATGATATCAAAAACAATGTCATACTGAAAAACATCCATCAACATACATTTTTCTTGATATACAGGGGTATTTGATAAGAAGAGCATATGATCTCTTCAACCTGTGCAAATTTGATGAAATTTTAAATACTAATTCAGATGTTGCTTTATGGACAATATGTTGACGGGGTACTTTTTACCACACTCTTTTGTGAAATGATCCTTACTTGAGCTAACAGTAACAAAAGAAAATGTGCACCGACCTATACATTTTTTTGTGATTTTGGATTGCTTGGACTCCTGCAATATTGCACTTGGTTGAGCACACAGGAGAACATTTTGTCTACCTCTGTACCCCTACAATGATCAAGATATTGGAATTTGTTAAATAGAGGGACACATTGCTTACTGTGGTGGAGAATGTTCCCTGGGTTCATTCAAGGTGCAACACTGCTTATGTATGTAAGAGTATCAATTTTTTTTAAAAGTTAAATACTCCAACATTTCACAAGCAATCATCCTTAACTTTGTAAAATGCACAACACTCCATGAATAGCATAGACACAGAAATGACATCTGTGCTGTTTGCCGGAAATAACCGGATGAACAAATTAACTGATTATGATCTGCATGCCCACCATGTGATGGCAGATCATGTCTAATGCTATGAGCATATTATACATAAATAAACACAGTTTGTTATTCGTGAATAGACAGATATAGCATAATCACAAAGAAGGGATCAACAATCTGGTCAAGTCAATTGATATAATATCAATGTGGTGCATTTAGTCATCATTTTTATCAGACAAGTTATACCGGGTCCACACCATATATACACATGCTTGTTTTCCCACTGAAATAGGGGATTAAACATTCTTGATCTTTTACTCTAGATCCTAGAAATATGATTCTATCTCTCTTCACAAATTAAAGTCACTCAAGAAAAAATCACTAGTCCAAGTGTAACATAGTTTGAGATTTGAACCTTTTGTTGCCAATCACTAGACTAAGTATAACATATTTTCAGGGTTGTATAAAAGACATAAGGGGTTTGCAAATTAGTATTACAGTGAAACCCTGCTATAATGCGCCCCGCTATAACGCGAATTCGGATATAACGCGATCGTGGCGTGGCTCCCAAAATTTCATATATTCATTCGCACATGAACATTTTTTTTTTCAAAGTACGAGAAATAGTGTATAAAAATGTGTATATTACAGTATCATTTTGGAGAAGAGATCGCGTATGAATTCGAGTATAATTCGTCTGTGGCGTGGTTCCTGAAACTTTATATACATGTACATGTATTTTTCTTGTACACGGAAATTTTTTTTTTTTTTGAAGAACGAGAAATAGTGTACAAGAAGTTTATTATCATTTTGGGGAAGAGATCACTTATGAATTCGATCATGGCGTGGCTTCTGAAATTTAACAATTTCACCAATTTCTTGAAGTGTTATGCCAAAAAAAACATTATCGGAAATGTTACTTATTATTGATCCATGAGTAAAGCCAGAAAGTCTTCTTTGTGTTTGTCTTCAATTCATTCTGTATACAATCATTGCTCAAACAATAGCCGACATGTTTTTCTTCTTTAACTGCATACACAACCGAGCATCAGACAATGTGGTGGTTGATAAAAGATTCTCACGATTTAATAAACATCAAAAAACGTAAGCCACCAACACATGCACTGGACTTAAATTCATCCTGTATACAATCATTGCGCAAACAATAGCCGACTTATGTTTCTTCTTTAACTGCATACACAACCAAGCACCAGAGAATGCGGTGGTTGATCAAAGATTGTCATATGTGGGTGCTTATATAGAGACTGAGCTTGGGCAGCAAGATCAAAGATTGTCATATGTGGGTGCTTATGTAGAGACTGAGCGTGGGCGGCAAGATCACAGGGAGTTCAAATAACCACTCTCTGTTACTTGGCACTGAACAAGTACAGCTGTATCAATCTCGTTGCTCAATCAAAGGGTTGTCATGTGGGAAAACAAAGACGGATCGATATCAAATAGTAAATGGCGTTGATACCCTATTCATGCTATACATTAGACGTGTATACGTTGTTCTCTGAATAAAGTAAAATATAGTAAAACCCCGCAATAACGCGACCCCGCTTTTTCCGCGATCGAATTTTATGGACCCCAAATATCGCGTTATAGCGGGGCTACACTGTATATACAATATTTTTAGCTTAAATCAAATATTTCTTAGTTTCATAAAAATCTGAGAAAAAAAGAAATTATAAAAGAAAACACTCATTGATAATGAAGGGAGAGAGGAATGAGGAGTAACAGGAAACTTAGTACAGTCCTACCCACTTATATCGACATAACTTATGTCAACAAACTGCCTATGTCAACAAAAAAGCAAAGTTCCAGGCCCATGGTCTGTTGTTACTACCAAATTTGTCATGCATAGGTTGACGTCGAGATAAAAAATAAATGTATATGTCAACAGAAGCCCTAGGTCCCAACTTGAACAAATCCTTTGCTTTCTACTCATTTATGTCGACAAGCTGCCAGTTCCGACCCATACTTTGTTCATCAATTACTTGATGTTGCCACCAGGCTTTAATGTTGTCATCGCATTAACAAAACAGGCATTTGTTTGGTCCTCCAAAGTTGGCCTTTCGCGGCAACTTCAATAACGCATGCACCCTTCTTCAAAGTGAACCGGCTATAATCTTCAATAAAAACAATGCGCCCTTCATCAAAGAAAGTCATCAACAAACTTGAATAAAAGCAATGGAATCTGATTGATTGCTGCTTTCTCCAAAGTGATCGGCAATTGGAACACATTTATTGTGTCATAAAAGTTTCCTTTTCTGCAGGAAGAAAGTAACATTATTTATGCTTACGATGGCTACCAATGGTGGCATAAAATTCAAATTAAATGTTTTGTGATCATTTGTCATTAACATTATTACTGCTATTTCGAGAGAATTCATAACTTGTTGACAGGTTTTCATTTTCCTATAAGTAGCCCCATCCCCTTGGTAGCTTCAGTAAGATGATTATGTTTGTTGTCTCAGGCAGACCAAAATCTAGGCCAGTTTATGTACATGTAGCATGTAAATAACAACTATACAGCCACGTGCTACTGGTGACAATGAACATCACAGTGTATTGTTTAGTCACACGTGTTGGTTGACAATGGGATATAGATCAAACGAGGACTACCAATGTTTGATACGTGTTTTCTAACAGGATGTGACCAATATATAAATTTTCTAGCATGTGACCTATACTCAAATTCATGGATTTTTCATATACATGTACTTAACGCATTATGGATTTTATTACACGATGGTAACAAAAATGTAAGTTGTCATTATACAAGTGTATTTCACACTGGTTTTGTCTTCATTTACTCAAAATTTTCATTCTTTATTTTCTCAAAGTGTAAATCATACTCACTGATGACAGGTCACCCTTACAAACAAATTTCACTTGTATGCGGGTCAAAGAAAAATTGGGCCTGAGGATGTCGAGATAAACGGGTAGGACTGTAATTAGATTGTCCATACAGTAAAAGTCCAAAATACAAGTGTAAACTTGAGAAAAAAATTCAAAAGATTGTTAAAATAGCATATGCATACAAACATGTATTTAAGGTGTCTACCTTAAGTGGGTTTTTTCTTAATTGTCTTAAGATTTTCATCCAAAAAGTTTAAAAATCTGAAATAGATTAGAAGAAAAATTATGAAATGTCTGAAAATCTAATCAGGTCATCTACATGTAAAGACAAATATGCCTATAAAATTTAATTTGCCTCAAGTGGGTTTTGCTTAATCAGGCTTACAAGATTTATGTCAAAAATGTGTAAACAACTGAAAAATGGCTGAAATGGCCTGAAATCTAGTCAGGTCATCTATATATGGATACAAATATGCCAGCCAAATTTCATTTGTCTATGTGGAGTGGTTTTTATGAAATATTGCTAACAAGCTTCTTGGAATGGAGTGGTATGTATGTACAGATGGTGTGGAATGTATGTACAGATGGAGTGGTATGTGTACAAATGGAGTGGTATGTATGTACTGATGGAGTGGTATGTATATACAGATGGAGTGGTATGTATATACAGATGGAGTGGTATGTATGTATGGATGGAGTGGTATGCATGCACGAATGGAGTGGTATGTATATACAGATGGAATGGTATGTATATATGGAGGGGTAGTATGTATGTACAGATGGAGTGGTATGTATATACAGATGGAATGGTATGTATATATGGAGGGGTAGTATGTATGTAGGGATGGAGTGGTATATATACACAGATGGAGTGGTATTTATCTATGGATGGAGTGTGATGTATACACAGATGCAGTGGTACGTATGTATGTATGTACGGATGGATGGAGTGGTATGTATGTACTGATGGAGTGGTATGTATATATGGATGGTGTGGTATGAATCTACAGATTGTGTGGTATGAATCTACGGATTGTGTGGTATGTATGTATGTATGTATGGAGGGGTAGTATTTATCTACAGATGGTGTGGTATTTATGAATGGATGGAGTGGTATGTATGTATGGAGGGGTAGTATGTATGTATGGATGGGGTAGCATGTATGTATGGATGGTGTGGTATGTATGTATGGATGGTGAGGTATGTATGTATGGAGGGGTAGTATGTATGTATGGATGTGGTGGCATGTATGTACGGATGGTGTGGATGTATGTACGGATGGTGTGATATGTATGTATGGAGGGGTGGTATGTATGTATGGAGCGGTGGTATGTATGTACAGATGTGGTGGTATGTATGTACAGATGTGGTGGTATGTATTTACGGATGGTGTGGTATGTATGTACGAATGAGTGGTATGTATTTACAGATGGTGTGGTATGTATTTACAGATGGTGTGGTATGTATGTACGGATGGTATGGTATTTATGTACGGATGGTGTGATATGTATCTACAGATGTGGTGGTATGTATTTACGGATGGTGTGGTATGTATGTACGAATGAGTGGTATGTATTTATGGATGGAGTGGTATGTATGTACAGATGGTGTGGTATGTATGGATGGATGGGGTGGTATGTATTTACAGATGGGGTGGTATGTACGTACGGATGGAGTGGTATGTATGTACAGATGG
Organism: Margaritifera margaritifera; assembly: GCA_029931535.1. NCBI lineage: Eukaryota > Metazoa > Mollusca > Bivalvia > Unionida > Margaritiferidae > Margaritifera > Margaritifera margaritifera. The sequence continues at coordinate 4,181,914 of JAQPZY010001570.1, read as the reverse complement.
TGTGGTATGTATGTACAGATAGAGTTGTATGTATATACGGATGGGTGGTATGTATTTACGGATGGGGTGGTACGTATATATGGATGGGGTGGTATGTATTTACAGATGGGGTGGTATGTATGTACGGATTGTGTGGTATATATGTACGGATGGAGTGGTATGTATGTACAGATGGTGTGGTATGTATGGATGGATGGGGTGGTATGTATTTACAGATGAGGTGGTATGTACTTACGGATGGAGTGGTATGTATGTACAGATGGTGTGGTATGTATGTACAGATAGAGTTGTATGTATATACGGATGGGTGGTATGTATTTATGGATGGGGTGGTACGTATATATGGATGGGGTGGTATGTATTTACAGATGGGGTGGTATGTATGTACGGATTGTGTGGTATATATGTATGGATGGAGTGGTATGTATGTACAGATGGTGTGGTATGTATGTACAGATAGAGTTGTATGTATATATGGATGGGGTGGTATGAATATATCAGATGGAGTGGTATGTATGTACGGATGGAATGTTATATATGTATGGACGGGGTAGTATGGATGTAGGAAAGGAGTGGTATGTATGTACAGATGGAGTGGTATGTATGTACAGATGGACAAAATCAAGATGAAACTGTGAAAGCAGTGTGGGCATAAAAACAGGTTGTCTTCGAAGCAGCCTTACATGGTGTACAACTCTAGTCATACTGCATATACACATCATACTAATTCTCATGCGGTATCACAAAGTCCTTGTATTTTCTCCATTATGGATTCTGCAGGACATTTTTGTTTCACCTGCAAACAGAGCTTTGATTATGTTATACAAGTTTCAAGCACTAAAGACAAAAGTATGACAAAATATTGTTCATATTACAGCAATTATGATACTGATCATGTTGACAACAATATTGATATTATGTTGACAATAATGATGATATCAATAATGTTGACAACAATAATGATATAATCATGTTGACAACAAGAATGAACTTGCTTCCAGAAAAGGATCTTACTATTTGAAAATATATAAAAAGTATAGGGAAAATAAACAAGAAATGAATGTTTGCCAAATGTTACCATGTAGAAAGGACTTCCAAAAAAGGCCCCAACACAACCTGCAAATGCTCCGGCTATCACACTCCGCACAAAACTGACCTTCCCATTTTCATCTTGTGTTAAACCAGCATTTACCAATCCTTGGTATGTTCCTAGTCGGAAGCCATTCATGAAGAACTGGTAATATATTGCAGGCACTAAGCCTTTTTGAAGGGCCAGGAGCCCATCTGTTTTGCCAATAATGTAAAATGCATGAAAAGAGTTTCGATAGTGCACAGTATACTTTCCCCTTTCCTGAAGCTCCCCCTGGAGTTGCATACGGGTCTTGACAACTTCAAGAGGGTTGGTGAATAAACCTGCACCACTTGCTGCTAGACCCCCTAATCCAAATTCAATTAGCTTGTTCTTGTCCATCTCTGGAAGCTAGCAGCTGTAAAACAACCAGTGTAATGAATAAATAAGCTCACCCCCACAACATTTTTATTAGCAGTAGCCATTGTAAACATTAATTATCATGCAAAAAATAAGTTGAGACTAAAGTGATCTTGACAACAAAATGTTTGCTCCTTTTCTAATTAAACCTTTATTACAATTTTTTATCTGTACAAAAATGTTAATCTTTTTACAAATTTAAAATATGACATCATAATCAGCACTATATGGCCAGAATTATGTCTGACATATCATTAAACCAGCCAACACCAACCAACCCACATATTTACTGTGACAAGACATAAAAGACACAAAACAATAAAACAGATCATTCTTTTATATGATATTAATAAAGCATACAATGTAGGCCACAGTGACCTTCTTTGATTGTAAGGGTGTAATACTAACTAACAGTACTAACCCAATCAATTAACCTTAAACAAAAAATGTGAACATGTCACTGAAGCATGAAATATAGATCATGTAGACCTCTTTTACAATAAAAATACACAACTTATCAAGATACATCCACTCACCAAGTTTAATGATTCTAGGTAGGATAGTATGCATATAGCTTGCCAAAAACTCATGTGGTCATGAGCTAATTGCAAAAACTTAACTAATGCCAGGAAAAGATGAAATATAGGTCATGATGAACTTTTTTTGTTGTAATGGTGTAGTAGTAACAGATATGTAAATCATCATAAACTTCACAATTTTAGCATGAACAAGTGCCTGAGAAATGAACATGAAACACAAAATGAAACCCAAGTCATTGAAGCATAAACTATGGGTCATAAGAACCTACTACTGAAATGAAGGAGTAGTGCTCAAGTTTCATGATTCTAGATAGGATACAATGTACACAGCATGCCAAAAACCTTATGTGGTCATGAGCTAAATGCAAAAACTTAACCTAAGCCATACAAATGTGAAATGTAGGTCACAGTGACCATTTTGGTATGGGTGTGGTACTAACAGAGACATATATACAATCTATTTAATGATTCAAACATGAACAGTAAAAATGCAAAATTTTAAGCATGAAATATGGGTCAATTGTGACCTAATTTATAATGAGGTTGTAGTACTCATCAAGAAGCATCCCCTCAACAAGTTTCATGAATCTAGGTACAGTGAAAAACCACTATAACATGCTTTGTTATAAGATGAATTCATATATAACATGATTGTGATGTGGCTCCCAAAAGTGTACAATAATGTCAAAAAAGATATGAAGTACTACAAAGTTTTATTGCCAAAATAAACAGTGGTTTGATTTAATAATTTGGCAAGATGTGTTGTATTCTTGAAGAAAAAATTTCTTATCACTTGACAATAATCAACAGATGTTTTGCTCAGTCAACCAGCATACACAACCAAGTACCAAACAGTGTGGTGCTTGATAAAATTCTCCCACCTGAATATATGAACAACTAATTTACCCACCTAAGGGAAAATAATAGACCACCAATGCCTGGTTAATCAACCTGCATATACACCTGAGCATTAAACTCTGCCATTGTTGAAATCACCCAAACTGTCATAAGCAGTTTTGGTCATTGCCACATACATGTATCCCCATTCCTGTGCAAGTTAACTCCATAATCCCAACATTAAGTTAACTCCATAATCCCAACATTAAGTTAACTCCATAATCCCAACATTAAGTCAACTCCATAATCCCAACATTAAGTTAACTCTATAATCCCAACATTAAGTTAACTCCATAATCCCAACATTAAGGTAACTCCATAATCCCAACATTAAGTTAACTCCATAATCCCAACATTAAGTAAACTCTATAATCCTAACATTAAGTTAACTCCATAATCCCAACATTAAGGTAACTCTAAGATCCGAACATTATGTAGACTCTATAATCCCAACATTAAGGTAACTCTATAATCCCAAAATTAAGTTAACTCTATAATCCCAACATTAAGGTAACTCTATAATCCCAACATTAAGTTAACTCCATAATCCCAACATTAAGTTAACTCCATAATCCCAACATTAAGGTAACTCTATCATCCGAACATTAAGTAGACTCTATAATCCCAACATTAAGGTAACTCTATAATCCCAACATTAAGGTAACTCCATAATCCCAACATTAAGGTAACTCCATAATCCCAACATTAAGGTAACTCCATAATCCCAACATTAAGTTAACTCCATAATCCAAACATTAAGTTAACTCTATAATCCCAACATTAAGTTAACTCCATAATCCCAACATTAAGTTAACTCTATAATCCCAACATTAAGTTAACTCCATAATCCCAACATTAAGTTAACTCTATAATCCCAACATTAAGTTAACTCCATAATCACAACATTAAGGTAACTCTATCATCCGAACATTAAGTAGACTCTATAATCCCAACATTACGGTAACTCCATAATCCCAACATTAAGTTAACCCTATAATCCCAACATTAAGGTAACTCTATAATCCCAACATTACGGTAACTCCATAATCCCAACATTAAGGTAACTCCATAATCCCAACATTAAGGTAACTCTATAATCCCAACATTAAGTTTTTCACGTAAGTTTATAAGACAACATATACCTATACCCATATACTTAAAATCTGACTTAGTCCTTTTATTTTCTCATTTTCTTAAAGTGTAGTTAGAAAAGCAGACATCAGCTTAAAATCACTCATATATAATGAACACAGGCCACTGGTCATTGCTATGCTAATGTTACATGTACTGTAGAAGAGCACCGAGTTTTAATCCAACATGCTACTCCCTACAAAAAAAAACAGTTGAGTCATTCTTGAAAAGACAGAAAGAATAAATAAAATAAGCCTTAGATTGATTGAAACATTTGCTCTGTACAGTCATAATTATCAGCAAATGTTTCAGTCAATCTAAGGCCTATTTTGTTTATTCTTTCTGTCTTTTCAAGAATGACTCAACTGTTTGTTTTTTTTTGAGATTGCTCTTTGCCCATGAAATGGAATGGTTTACTCCATGCAAAATTTCACTTAAAGTATTTTTCAGGCCAAAACACAAGTTTCTAATTAGAAACTCCCAACGTCCGATTTGGGCATTTTATTGTCGGTTAAAAATGAGTCCATTTGGACATGTCCAGCGTATATGTGAATGTTTCTGAAAATACAGCGTTTCATAAATTAGCGCGAGTGCATTAGCAAGAAATTAAGTATTTGGATTTTAATGGAATCTAACACATAAATTCTAGAAATGATGGTTCTTTGTGCATGTATTTTATTACATGTACATGTACTATTTACACCATTCAGTTGCCAATTTTCTTAATTATGTACATGCCTATACCAATGCATGGTTCTTTAATAAAACTTAAAAATGTAATCAGTTTTAGGAATTTCTTGTTGTGCATCAATTTAAATTGGTAACTGCTTCACTGAAGCCCGTAGTTTTGCATTCCTCCTCTCCCCCCCCCCACATCTTGTATAATCAAGAGAATACACATGAAGCATTTTCATCAGTTAGCTGACTAGTCTCGATATTTCATGATACATTATATAACATGATTGCACTTTGTGGACCCTGACCATAGTGTTATAGTGGGGTTTCACTGTTTAACAGTATATACACAGGTGCCAAAAACCTATTTGGTTATGAGCTAAATGCAGAAAAACTTAACCTTTGCCAGTAAAATGCAAAATACAAGTCACTGTGACGTTTTTCTTAATAGTGTGGTATTAACTAGGATGCATACAATCATCTAGTTTGATGATTCTAGCATGAACTGAGCTTCAGAAATAAATGTAAAACACAAAATTTAACCAAAGTCAGTAAAGCGTAAAATAAGGGTCACATTGACTAACTTTTGTGATGAGGATGCCGGTGTAGTTGTCATCAAGAAGCACCCCTCACCAACATTAATAACACCAAATATAACAGTACATGTACTTAGAAAGTGTGCCAAAAATCTAAGCTAAATGCATAAACTTAACCAAGAATTAACAACTAATTTACATTCATGTACAAACTTAGCCCCAGCCATCATCCCACTCCCATGGGGGTAGGTGCTATGAAACCCTCTCCAAACTGTTGCCAAGGAATTAGGATAAAAGAGTGGTTGAGATTTAGTGATGATGTACAGGCATATATGCTTTTATCTGCCCAGATGCTACAGCCAATGCTGTACAGGCAAATATGCTTTTATCTGCCCAGATGCTACAGCCAATGCTGTACAGGCATATATGCTTTTATCTGTCCAGATGCTACAGTCTATGCTGTACAGGCATATATGCTTTTATCTGTCCAGATGCTACAGCCAATGCTGTACAGGATATATGCTTTTATCTGTCCAGATGCTACAGCCAATGCCAGGGCTAGTACAATAACTCTCTAGCACACGGGTCCCCAACCTTTTTGTGCCTACGGGCATATTTGTGAGTTTATGAGAGAGTGGCAGGCACCAACCAATTAACTTGACCCATTTTTTAAAATTATTATTATTCATTATAACCTCTTCTGCAGGCACACAAAAAACCTTGGCAGGCACCATGGCGCCCGCGGGCACCGTGTTGGGGACCACTGCTCTAGCAGAAGTGAGCTAAAAATGGGAGATAAAGCAATAGGTGTTCCTTGCATGAAGATATGCCATGACAGCTGACCCAGGCTGGTCTTCATGGGATTGAAAACTCTTAACCACTGGCTGTGAATTTAAGCTAACACCTTTGCCACCATGGAGGAGAAGCATATTACTATAATATATAATACCCATTAAGATGCATCAACATAGTAAAGTTTCATCAGCATAGGGTCAAAACAAAGTTTGATCAGTCTAGATGAAATATGGTTTAAGTTCAAAAGGATGTAACAAAAGACTGAAAATGAAAAAAGTCACTCAAGCATAACAATTACGTAAAAGTGACCTAGTTTTTGACATGACTGAGTTACTCTCTGGAGATGCATTCACATACCAATTTTCATGTGTAGGCAAAATAGGGTCCACAATATTGAGGGTATGATGAACAGTTGAAAGAAAAGTCAATCAAGTGTGAAATTATGACACATTAACCTAGTTTGGGTATGCTTTAGTTATTTTTCTTGAGATTCATCCACATACCAATTTTCATGAATGTAAGTTAAATAGGGTCCAAGAAGTAACCAATGAGTAAATGAATGAACAAACACATGAACACCTCAATGATCGGATTATTGAACAAGCAAAATGCTCTATTGCTGATTATACAACTGTTGACACTGGACCATGCCATTGATGCTGGACTATGCCATAAGCTAAGTTAGCCTTCAGCCAGGTGAAATAATCTGAGTTCTCATTTGTAAAAGTGTATGTTTACTCACTTGATCTCAAACAGTTCTCAAATTATAAAACTGGATCCCCACCCCCACCCCACCCCCCAAAAAAACACTGAAACACTGATCAGCCACATTGATCTTAAAGATACAGTCTTGATGGTAAATGACCTGTGGTTTTGACCTTGAAGAAATGGATCCAAAATGTGGTACCCAACATATCTTTGAACTGAATGACATACATTATCCAATCAAAAATCACCTGTTACAATCAACCCAAGATAATGACTTGAATCATCTGTCTACTCCTCTTTGCATCTTTAGTGGTAGATTTTACTGGTCAATGATGAAAAATATATCCAGTGTTCATGATGGGGAAAAAATGAGGTGGCCAAAGGGTTTATCATGCATAGCAGGAACATGTAGCAAACGAAAGGTGTACATATTTCAGTGCAAATTCACATGGAAAAATCATAAAAAATGCCTGTAGCTCTCATAAAGGTAAGTCTGTTTTGCTATGTCCAAAATGTCATCTTGAATATTTTGGACAACCCATGGAAATAAACATTCTACATCTTCCAACATGAATCATATTTTAAACAAGAGTACCCTGTTTTACTAGTCCTGAACCATATAGCATGGTTGACTCTGGAGATTATTGACCATTGGATCACAATGATCTTGACCTTTGGTCAAAGTATGCAGTCTGGAACTAAACTTACTGTGCAGGAACCATTATTTTCTTATTAGATTGGCCATGACCTTTACATCTGACTTTTAGACCCCACCCAACTACAAAAAGGATGCTTTATTCTTATTCTAAGTACACGACATCAACAAAGTTTGGTCTTGCTCTAGAACAAAATTTATTCTGCAAAACCCATTTTTCTTTGAGCCACAATGACCCTGAACTTTTGACAATAAATGAAATAGGCCCCTTCCTTTCCACAAGTACAAGCCCTCTATAAACTTTGTTCAAGATATATGTTATAGAACTAAAGTTATTAAGGAAAAAACATTTTTCTTCTTTCAGTAACTGACCTTGTCCCCACAAAAAATAGGCTTCACCTTATTCCATGTGCAAGCCATCCACAAAGTTCAGTCCATGTCTGTGATGCAGAAATAATGTAAATGTGTGGAAACCATTTTTCTTCTTTCTGTCAAAGTCACAGTGACCATGACCTTTGACCTTTTTACACCAAATTCAATATGCTTTTTTAACCTAAAGGGTAAGCCAGCCACAAACTTTGGTGAAGCAACAAGGTAAAGAACTGGAATGTATGTGCAGAAACCATTTTTCAGTCAGTTACCTTGACCTATTACCTCAAAATCAATGGACTTCTTCCTTTACTCCATGTGCAAGCCATTTACAAAATTTGGTCTACATCTATAATGAAGATTAGAATAATAATAATATTGAAACAAGGTATGCAGCTTCCACTAACAACAAATCTGACAAAGTTTCATTTTTGCCATCTCAACAGAAAATATAAAGAATTGGGTCCCAAATCAAACCTTTCAATGCAAGAAGACACATTTTTCTTCATGTTTGATGCTTTGGATTTGTATACACCCAATGAAAGGCAAAGTGTATATAGTTATGACATCCATCTGTTACCTTTTATGTTTCCACACAGTAAATTTAGTTTTACACTGAGAAACCTTTGCTACACTTTGTGGATGGCTTGCACTTGGGATAAGGAAGAAGCTTATTGATATGGGGGTCAAAAGGTCAAAGGTCAAGGTCAATGTGACTGATGGAAGAAAAGTTGTTTTTGCACAATAACATTAGTTAAAGTAATTAAATCATTTAGGGTCAGTCAATGGTAATATTTGGGTACTGTTCACACTTACCACCAATGGCAGTACATGTACACAATGAAGAGACTGACAGTTATATAAACAAAAAAGGAAAACAAACACCAGAAATGCAACCTGAATATTTTATTTGTTAACAAAAACACTGATGCATCTTCATGAAAGTCTTTGAGACATTAATTTTCTGAACAAAATATTCTGGAAAATTGGTCATTTTCATTCAGAGCATGAATTGTCCAGAAAGAAAGAAAAGTCGTTATTTTTAATACCTGGATATATAGGACAATGACGTGGTTATAGGATGGGGACCTTAATTATGTCTATATTATAACCCAGGGGCTGGCTCCCTGGGAGTAGGGAAAGACCACAAGATCTGAAATATGTCGACACCTGGATCATTGATCACATGTGTAGATTGTCATACATGTGAGACTCACAACTTGAGAGTGTTTTGAAATTTATTTAAATTAACCCCTACCACCGATCTCATCCTGAGGGGCATGATCAAAATTCCAAAAGTACTGGCACAATATACACCCATAAGGCTATCATTGATCCAAGTTGTATGTGTCCAGCGCTAATGGTGTTGGAGGGGTTCAAGGACAATACACACGTACATACATACATGCATACATACATGTACATATACACATTCAGTTGGTTGGTTGGTTAATTTTAATGCCAATTTTAACATATTACTTACAGACTATATCATGCCAAGGAAATTGGAGCTAAATGTCTATCCCAGTGACACAACAAGACAGCTGACTTAGTCTGGCCTGGGAGTGTATCGAACCCGCAACCCTTGGATTAATATTCCAATGCTGTACCAACTGAGCTACTGTGGCTACCAGATTTAATCACAATATCTCTGCACTTCTTCATAAGTGTGGGGATAATAAGGTTTTAAAAAAAACTGTGACCCTGGAAGATAACTATATTCTCCTTTATAGTACTGGTTTCATCTTTTCACTTTATTCGGAGCCGCGGTGGCTCAGTGGATAGAATGTCAGACTCACAAACGAAAGGGTGCGGGTTCGAATCCTACCATTGGACCAGCCTGGGTCAGCTACTGTGGTGTGTCCTTGGGCAAGGCACTTTACTCCAATTGCCTCGGCACTAAATAACCTACTTGTGTAGCTGTGCCATAAAACACCAAACTGAAGCAATGCAAGCCAATCATTTTATTTACTGTATATACTTGATTGTAAGTCCAGTCTAATTAATTGCAAACTGCACACACCCATATCTGCTATTGCATAATGTACCTGCAGATCTAGGTCTATACATTTTATTAGGAGTAATCAGTAGAACAAACAACTCAGACCCTGATCTGTCAGCACATTTTTTAAAAAAATGTGACCCTGGAAGGTAACTACATTCTTCTGTATAGTACTGGTTTCATCTTTTCATTTTATTCGGAGCCGTGATGGCTCAGTGGATAGCGTGCCAGACTCACAACTTTACTCCAATCGCCTCGGCACTAAATAACCTACTTGTGTTGCTGTGCCGTAAAACACCAAACAAACCAAAACCAAATCATTTTATTCAAGGAGCCACAGTGAAAGGAGCCACAGTGGTTGAGTCATCAGCATGCTGGACTCAACCAAATAGATGCAGGCTTGAATCCTGCCAATGGATTATCCTGGGTTGGGTACAATGGTGTTGCCTTGGGCAAGGCACTTTGCTCCAATTGCCTTGGCACTATATAACCTACTTGTGTAGCTGTGCCATAAAACACCAAACCAAAGCAGAGCAAACCAATCATTTTATTTACTGTATATACTTGCTTGTAAGTCCAGTCTAATTGCAAACTGCACAGACCCATATCTGCCATCGCATAATGTACCTGTAGATCTAGGTCTATGTAGTTTATTAGGAGTAATCAGTATAACAAACAACATAGACCCTGATCTGCCAGCACATTATGCAATGGCAGATCAGGGTCATTGTTGTATGCAATTGGACTCGACTTATAAGTGAGTATATATGATATTTTACTTCTTTGTTATCTAGAAGATTTGGACACTTGGTGTAAACAGCCCAGAGAAGATCAAGATCATGTGAAGCAACACTGGATATTTTTTACAAAAAAAAAACTTTACTGCAAGTTGTCACACATGATAAGGTTCTCATTGTGCATGTTGATAAGAACCTAATATGGCGGGAATCTCAATACTTTCCAAGTTATGACCAAGAAGCAAAATCCCTGGGGTTAGGGATGGACCCCAGGGTCTACGTTGAATACACGTAGAAATGTCTTTTAATGCTTGTTAAGTGTATATATAATTATAGAGTGGGAATCTCAGTAGTTTCCAAGTTATGACCAAGAGGAAAAGTCACTGGGGTTAGAGATGGACCACACACTGTATGTTGGTTATATATAGAAATGTCTTTTCACACGCGACAAGTGTATACGAGTATATGATTATATGGTAGCAATCTCAATAGTTTCCAAGTTGTGATCCAGAGGTAAACTCCCTGGGATTAGGTATGGACCCTTGGGTCTATGTCAGTTACATGTAGAAATGTCTTTTCATGCCTGGTAAGTGTATATATGATTATTGGGTGGGGGATCTGAATAGTTTCCAATTCGTGATCCAGAGGTAAACTCCCTGGGATTAGGTATGGACCCTTGGGTGTATGTCAGTTACATGTAGAAATGTCTTTTCATGCCTGGTAAGTGTATATATGATTATTGGGTGGGGGATCTGAATAGTTTCCAATTCGTGATCCAGAGGCAAACTCCCTGGGATTAGGTATGGACCCTTGGGTCCATGTCAGTTTAACATGCAGAAATGTCTTTTCATGCCTGGTAAATGTAAGTGTATATATGATTATTCAGTGGGGGATCTCAATAGTTTCCAAGTTAAGATCCAGGATCTAAGTCCTTGGGGTAGGTATAGACCCTGAGGTCAATGTCATTTGCATACTAAAAAGTGGGTGATTGAATAGACAATTGTCACACTGTGAAACTGCTTTAATTATCCTACTTATTGCCTGGATTAACTGAATGTGTTGTGAGGAGGCAGCAGTTAAAAAAACAGACAAGTAACTCCACAGCTTGTGATGAGACAGTTCTCTAAACAAAGTGAGTCATAAGCTTATTAGAGGTGATGATAAGGATATTTGTGATAAAGTGGAGAACATCTATGATATGTGAGTTTCACAAGTTCTTGTTGTCTCAGTTTTATTCAGGAGCAGATTTTCCCTTTATAACCTCATTTAGACATGTAATGATAAAGGTCTCCTCTACACTCTGGTTGCTATCCAAAATTAAATACTTCCTCACTATTTCTCTTATAAAAACTATGTTCAGCCCTACTTTGATTGTTGTAATATGGTATGGGGAAACTTGCCAAACTTATCTGACAAAACTGACCAGACTCAAAATAACAAGCATTTAAGATTATACTATGTGAAAATTATAGATTCCATTCATGCAATAGACCAACTAGGAATACTTTCAAAGAAAGGATATTTAAGAAGACCAAACTGATGTGCAAATTCCAAATCAAGAGTGTCCTCAGTACCTCCTAACAAACCACAGCAAGCAAATCCAAATTCAACATTTATATGGCCTTCATCATTTCTATATGTAACAGACACAGACCCAGGGATCCATCCCTAACCCCAGACATTTTGCTTCTTGGTCATAACTTCGAAACAATTGAGATTCCCAACCTATAATCATATATACCCTTAAAGAGCACTAGATAAGAATATAATAAATTAGGTATTTTAATCCCTATTTTTGAACTACCGTATATACTCACATATAAACCGATACCAACTGCAAACTGCATAGACCTAGATCTGCCGTTGCATAATGCGACGGCAGATCTGGGTCTATGCAGCTTGTAAGGACTAATCAGTTGAACAAACAACACAGACCCTGATCTGCCGGCACATTATGCGACGGCAGATCAGGGTCTATGTTGTTTGCATTTGGACCCGGATTATACGCGAGCATATGTGGTAACTGCATTTTCTTGATATTAGATGGGGTATATTGTGACCACAGCAAAACACAAAACTTATGCTATGGAACTGAGTTATCAAGATGTTAATCATGCCCCACTGACTGTGTCAAACAACTTAGTGACAAAGGTTAGCTAAAGGTGCATTTGATTATTTTTTTATGACTATTTGAGTTAGTGTTCTCAAAGTGATAAAGTACTATATCTAAAAAAATACTACAAACATCTGTAACTTGAACTGTTAGTTTATATTGATCAAACACACATTCATGCAAGATAGACTATGCTAATGGCAAGAGCAATACACTGCCAAATTTGGACTAAATTGAATGCTTGAAATTAAATTGCTATGCATAGTTTGTGCTCATTTAAAAATGTCATCATGCAGTTTTAGTCAAATTTTTATGTATCAAATATGCAAATACTCTGCTAATCTAGAGCTCTACAATTAAAGACAAATTTATACATGCAACCAAAATGACCATGGGTCCATCCCTACTCCCAGGGACTTAGCCTTTGGGCTATAACTTGGAAACTATTAATATCATCGCCCTATAACAATATACATACATTTACTGTACATGAAAAGACAAATGCATATATCTAATTGACATCTGCACCTTGGGGAGTCCTTACCCTCTGGGACCTACCCAAGAAGCTCAAACTTTAGAGTGGTCAAAATGGGGAAGCACTGGAGTACACGTTTTAGAAACACAGAATGCTAGTTTAAGCTTGTTTCAAGAGAAGTTCTGCCAATTATGTGCTCTCAATGGCTCAGATATTGCTTTACGTGGTCTTGGAGGTGGTGGAAACTGCAGAAAAAGACAAAAGCCACTGACCTCAGATGGTTAACCATGTACCAGTGCAAATGTTAGAACCAGGTATCGAGGCTTACCTGCCAAACTTCCAGACAAATTCAAAAAGTATATTTTATAGCCCTAAGGGGGGTCAGTGCACATGATACAAATAAACGTTGTGCAATTGAGAATACGTGATCTACTCCTATATGCGTATTGAAATAACTAGGAATTCAAATCTACTCCTATATGCCTATTGAAATAACTAGGAATTCAAATCTACTCCTATATGCCTATTGAAATAACTAGGAATTCAAATCTACTCCTATATGCCTATTGAAATAACTAGGAATTCAAATCTGAATAAGGGAGCCATGGTGGCTCAGTGGTTAGCATGCCAGACTCACAACCAAAAGGGTGTAGGTTTGAATCCTACGACCAGACCAGCCTGGGTCAGCTATACCATGGTGTGTCCTTGGGCAAGGCACTTTACTCCAATTGCCTCGGTACCAAATAACCTACTTGTGTCGCTGTGCCGTAAATCACCAAACCGAACCAAAGTCTGAATAATATAAAGTAAAATATATATTTTCTTTGAGGCATTTAATTTGCTGCCAAACAACAACAAAAAAGCTGTCAGACATAGCATTATCATTTATCGTCAACACACACACACACACACATAATCATAACCACAGAGACATTAAATAAAATACACAAAGTTTCTGTCTTTAAATCCATTAAACTGTGAAATACAGTATTAACTTGTAGTTGCTGACTTTGCTGCTCAAAATTTCAAGAGGGTTTGAAGGTGATGCTCAGCATGAGTGTAATTACTGTTCATCTTTGCACTCATTAAAGGTTGGATAGTACTGTTGTTCAAACTTCCCCAAAGATCTTGCTGACTTTTTCTTAGCATTTAATATGTTCTTTCTGCATCTGCCCTGATGCAGGGTTGTGTTGCTATATCGATGGATGTCATGTCAACATGGTATTTGCAGTATGTGAAAAGTATAAATTTCTCCCCCTTGCTGCTCAGAGTTTCACAAAACCAACTCCAATAACCAGGTGTTTTGAAATATAGTTTTCCTGCACTTCACAGATGGCTCATTCTTCCATTATGCATAGCTGAATTTCAACATTTGCCATAAAAAATGAATCACACTTCTTCACTGATAACTTTACCATTCCAAATACTGAAATAATCCCATTTTGCATTTTATGTAAAATCTGACTTAAAAGAAATGTTGCTGCTGATCATAAACTAATCTAAAGATTTTCATTCATGGCAACAAAGTGTAATAACTTCTTGCTTTTTTAACATTCATCTAACTTAAAAAAAAATTGGATTGTTCCACTTGTGTGCTTTACTTATGTAAATTTACCTGATGGACTCTTTCACAACAATACTCAAAGGAATGGCAAACAAAATCACCTTAGCTATTGTCACTCAATTATTAAGTAATATGTGGAGTGGAGGTTATTTCTGACCACCTTCACCTTTTAATAACCTCTATACCAATTAAAAACTGCCCAGGGATGATAGTATTCCGTGCGAATAAGTGTGAAGTTATGCAAATCAGGACTGTTTTCTGTTTATACAGACTACAGGTTATAGGGTCTTTCTTCTTTTATTTATCTTCATAAGATTTACTAGAAATCATGTTTTTATAAACACAACCATGTCAGGAAGTTTGGGGGTCAACAATTTTATCTTCCCCACAATGGCTTAAGTGCAAAAAGTAAAGATTTGCCAAATATGCAGGACAGTTCTGGAAAAAGTCAGGAATTTTCTACTTGCAATTATGGAGCATACACCTGATGATGTTCCAAGGTAGCATGCAGATCAAGTGCATTTGACCTGCCCTACATATATATGTTTGGTTCTTTTTCCCTGGATTTTGATTGTATTGCAATCTATTGATAGAAGTAAAGTAGAATCCAGTCAACATGCTCATGTACTAATGCATGGAGACAACAGACTAAGGTTTAGATGCTACAGGTACCGGTATATTCTGAAAGCATATGAGGTGTGAGTAGCGTGAGGTTAACCCTTGCAACTGCACCAGAATACTGAATACTCAGATGTGAATACCTTAAGAATACAGATGCTTTCATTGTGTGTGTGTGTGTGTGTGTATATATATATATATATATATATATATATATTGCTTTTCATTGTGTATATATATATATATATATATATATATATATATATATATATATATATATATATATATATATATATAAGTAATCTTTGATATTTACTTATTTTTCTTCACCAAGTGGACGCTTTCACCGCCTAAGGGACTGAGCATTTCATTTCATTTTTGAGGGATGGGGGCGGGATTAAAATATCTGGCCCCTCAAATAGCTTGAAGGTATTATTTTCAATCTGATTTTTTGAAGAAAAAAAAAGTATTTATTTATCCAATATATTAGTTGACAAAATTTAATTATCTTGTGGTAAAAAAAAAAAAAAAGTATTCTGGTTTGAAAGAAAATCCTGGCCTCCCCTAATGTATGGCCTTCAATCTACAGGGGCTCGTTACAAATGAAAATAAGAGTATTGGCCAATGGATAGAGGACTGGGGGGCACTGGCGTACTGAATAGGGGGCAATGGGGGCGAATCGCCCCGAGCGGCACTTCTGTTGGGGCGGCAAAAAAGTAAAAAAAGAAAAAAGGAAACAGGAATAAAGAAAGGAAAAGAAAAGGAAAAAGAAAGAGAGAAAGAGAGGGAGGTGTATAGGATGATAATATTTTGAAAATTTGGCGATGCCACCCTTGATGATGCCGCTGCACAGTGGCGGTTCCGTTGCGACCCTTGACGGCTTGACTTCTGTGAGCTGTGTTTACAGAGATCAAGTCACTGATATGCTTGGATGGCTTTAGTGCTAAAGGCAAATTCGACAGTCATGTGTACTTTAGTGCTAAAGGCAAATTCGACAATCATGTGTACTTTAGCCAAATACAAAAGTTGATATGGACCAATGACAATTATGGCTTATTAGAGACGTGGGTAATTTCAGGTGCAGTGATTATTAACATTAAAAATATTTTAACTCTACTAGTTATTTACGAAAAGAATCTAATTAATCAGATTATTCGGATACTAACTTTTCAATCTGCAACATTAAACATGTTACAACAGTCACATCATGAGCAAGCTGCAGAAAATAAGTAGGGCAGAATATAGAAAGCGCAGAGGAAACCGCAAAAAAAAACAGAGGCAGGTGGCGTTGCAGCTATTCATTGATATTTTGTTCCGACTACACTTGCAACTGAAGCTGCTGACAATCAACCTGACAGTGCTGAGCTGCATAACTTTAATGATGATCCTGTTCTGGCTGTTCAGGTTCAAGCAACAACATCAGCAATGCCGGACCTGGAGTATTTAGTTGACAACAATGATGACATTTGTGATAGCAATATTATCAAAGCCAATGAAGCTGAAGGTGAACGAAGTTGGAATGAAACAATACGAAATGATGGCTCAGCTGACAGCGCCTCAGCCATGTCAATGACGTGAACAGCAAATTTGTCTGTACTGCAATATCAGCAAGTTACACAGCAACATTTAAATGAAGAAATAAATGTGAATCAGGACTCTACCAATGCCAATTTGGTTGTTTTCAGTGATGGTGGCCATTGGCCTGAAACTATAATGGATGAACTAAGAAATGAGCTCGTTTTGTGAGACTCTGAAACTCTACAGAAAAAAGATGGACCATTTGCCATAGTTCAACATGAGTTTGGTGAAGGTGAACATGAGAACATATCATTGTCAAAATATTGGTTCTTCAAAAAGCTAGGAAATGGAGAAAATATTTTGACGTTTTGGATGCTGTACTCCCGCTCAAAGGGAGCCCTCTACTGCTTTTGTTGCTGACTTTTTAATTAAAATCAGAGCGCGTTTGGCAAAATCTAAGGCTTCAGTGCTTGGAGAAAACTCAGTCCAAAAGTTGGAGAACATGAGATAAGCCGGCATCATACGACTGCCTTCAACAACTGGAAAGATATGGCAATGAGACTGCGGGTTGGTGCCACGATTGATCAACAAGTTCAGAAGCAAATTGTTGGAGAAACTGCAAAGTGGAGAGATATTCACAAAAGAATTTTGTATGGCATCATATTCTTGGCTAAAGAAAACCTCCCGTTTAGAGGGCACAGGGAAACCCTATCTTTGGAAAGTGACACTAACTCTGGACATTTTCTTGAATTGATGAAATTGCTAGAAAAATACGTACCTGTTATGAGAGAGCATCTCACCACGGTTATGTTTGGGACATTAGCTGTGTCATATCTTTCACCTAATATTCAGAATGAATTCACTGTACGTCTTGGAAATTGTGTTCGGGCCACCATTATTGATTCTGTGAAAAAAGCTAAATACTTTATTATTATGTTTGATAGTACTCCCGATCTTTCACGTGTTGACCAAATGTGTCAGATACTTCGTTATGTAGACATAAATGAAGGAGAAGTAGAGATCAAGGAGTCTTTTATCGATTTCTTTCATCTTGATGGAAAGACAGTTGAAGCTGTAACGGATAAAATTCTGACAAAGCTTCAAGGGGATGGTCTAAATTTGTCCGACTGCAGAGGCCAAGGTTATGACAATACTGCGACTATGGCAGGAGTTAAGCAGCAAATTTTGCAGTTAAACCAAAAAGCTATCTTTATTCCATGCACAAACCATAGTTTGAATTTAGCTACAGTTCATGCGGCAGCTTTCAGTGCAAATGCAGTAACGTTTTTTGGCACTGTCGAAAAATTGTATGTATTTTTCTCTTCTTCCATACATTGATGGGGCGTTCTTCACAAACATGTTCCAAAAAACTCACTGGAGTGCAAAACATGATGATGTGGAGGCTGTGGCTTCACATCTTGAAGAAATTGTTGACTCACTGGAGGAGCTAAGAGATGGCGAATCAGAGACAGTTGAAACCAGAGGTGATGCAGGAACAATACTCACTGCAATATTATCATACTCTTTCATATCATATCTGTATTTTTGGAATGCCATACTGGAGGAGATAGACAAAATGCAGAAGCATCTACAAACAAAAGGTCTTGGAATGGATGGTTGTGCAATTAAGATGAATGCTCTAAGTATATACTTCAACGAAGAAAGAGACAATCTAATTACGAAGGCCCAGATGTCTGCTGTCAAGTTTCGCAAAGACAATGATATAAGTACAGAACGCCGTGTTCGGAAGAAACGTCAAATGCTTGAAGAAAAGTCAGATGATGTTGGACTAACTTGGCCACAAGAAATCAATTGTGAGCACATAGAGATTGTCGATCATCTGCATGTGGAAACTGAGCATAGATCTCAGCAGCTGCGCAAAATGAACTCTAAGTTCAGATTTCTCACACGATTTTACTTTTTTATGAATCCTGCAAATAATGACGAAATTCGTATTGCAAGTGCGAATCTTACTTAACAGTACGACGAAGTTGATGCTGATCATCTGTGTTACAAAATCCTAAGTCTTTGTCGTCACATTCAGAGTTATGAGGAAATTACAAGCAAGAAAGCTAAAATCTGGGAAGCATTGGAACTTTTACAATGGACTGTCAAGTGGGGATACACAGAATATCATCCAAACCTTACCATTGCACTACGCATATTTTTAACAATGTGTGTCAGCATAGCTAGCTGTGAGAGGAGCTTTTCAAAACTCAAACTAATTAAGACATATTTCAGATCCACAATGAGCGAGGCACGGCTGACCAACTTGGCAATGCTGTCCATTGAAAGGGACACGGCTGAAACAATTAACAGCCGTAAAAGTGTGCAAAATTACATTGTGACATTGTGACCTGAATGACACAAAGTCATACAACATTAGATATTTTTGATCATTAGATATAGATTTGAAATATAAATGTGAAAGTTTCTAATTATAAACTCTTAATTTAAAAAATGACAGTGACACTGTGACATATATGATTACAATGTTGTTAACACATTTTTTGTTTTTGTTAATGGTCGTTTTCAAATAACTAACCAGGGTATAACTAAATAAAATAAGTGGCAGAGGGCGGCATCTGGGACCTCCGCCCCGGACGGCATTTTATTTTTAGCTCCGTACGCCAATGCTGGAGGGTCCAAACCTATCTATCTATATCTACGTTGATGCAGTCACACTTGACTATTAAACAACGGATGGTGCTCGGTCAAGAATATAGGAAATAAGGTGTCGGTAGGACCGACAGAAGAGTAATAATAGGAAAGGTAGAAATAAATGAAAGGGTGTAAATCTACGTTTTCGTCCCTTCATACTCGGACCAATCTGGCTACCGTGGCGGCGAAGTGATAAATGAACCTCAACCGGCACAGCCCTGAGAATCACTTGGGAGCCGACGATTGCTTTTGAAGGTAATGGTGGAAAGCTCCGCTTGTGAAATACCAAGTCAGGAGCTGCTGTAACTGTTGCCGGCAATTTGTTTTCATGTCTCCATGGTGTGCGGAAAAAAGCTGAATTGAAAGAGTTTGTCGCTGCTGATTGCTGTATTAATTTCTTGGTGTGATTTGCCCCAGTTCGGCTAGATGCTTGGGTCAGATATTTGTCCCCGGTAAAAATATAACACAAGTGTTATACTGTTTCAGGTTTGGACCTCCCAGCCATCTATTATTTGATCGATACTCTTAATTTCATATGTAACGAGCCCCTGTGCTTCATTCCGCATAATTGACACAAGTCAATGGCCGATCTGTTAAGAGATAAACACTGTGCATAAAGCTTGATTTATCGTTCACCAAACTGTTTTATATTCAAAATAAACAGAGCAAGTAGATCTTACATCATCTTCATATGGACATTCCTGAACAAAAACTGTAAACAAAACAGAACTGTCACATATATGGCTTACCCCAGTTTCAGCTGCATACAATCAAATACACTGAACGCAGAACAGCACCTACTCCGGAACTTCTTATCGGCTGAAACGAAACAAAAAACAAAAAAAACAAAAAAAAACGGGGGGGGGGGGGGGAGGGGGGAGAGGAGATACGTGGGGATGAATTATACTCTACCAACTATACCTACTCCAAGTTTCAGAACTTATCTGCAGAAAAAGAATAGAGAGTATATGCAGATCATAATAATAATAATAATAATAATAATAATAATAATAATAATAATAATGATGATGATGATTATTATTATTTTTATTATTATTATTATTATTATTATTATTATTTTGACAAGTGCCTGTGCTCTATCACGCATGCTATGCCGATTTGTGAATAAAGACCCTAACATTGTAAATAAAAAAAATTTAAAAAAATTAAAATATAGGAAACTGTAACCTGCGTTTAAAAATGTGAAACTATGTGACATTCACAACGATTGAGCTCATCAAGTTTGATCTCCGTGTACGCAAAGTGTTAAAGAGGGCTATTAGACAATTCGGCCCAAAGACAATTCGGCCCAAGACAATTCGGCCCAACTTGGACCGAAAATAAGACAATTGGGCCCAACTTTAAAGACAATTCGGCCCAATAGAAAGACAATTCGGCCCAACTTTTTCTTCAAACAGCAAGTGGATACTATCCAAGTTTTATATATAGTTGTAACAAATATTTATTTTTAAAAGAAAATACTTAGCAAGATATACTGATATATTTAGAAAAATCGTCGGCACAAGAGTAATAACTGAAATTTCACATACACAATTTACTCACAAACATGGTCATTTATTGCACTTTCTAATTAAAAAAAAGTCATAAATTTTGTATGCTTAAAAAATATATGCATCTGCACAACGACATTCTCAATTGAAGTCGTCTGGTCAAATTATCCATATTGATTTATCAAATAATAATTAAAAGATAATATTCTACAGACACCGTACATGAGATATTATACAAATATGTATAATTTTAGGTTAAGATTGTAACACCGCTTCATATACGACACACTCGACTGCACATGGCTTTATAAAATAGAAAGGATATATTGTTACAAATCAGCGACAAGAGTACAAGCCATGCATACCTCTTGAAAACACTAATCCTACTTCAAAGGCTTTGTTACCTTTTAATTAATACTTACTTGTTTTGTTAGACGATCTGTTATTTTATTAATAGGCAAATAGAGTAGAAAATCAAGGACCATTGGTGCCTATGACATATGTTTCACCGAGGCTTCATAAATGTACTTCAAAGAGACTATAGTAATTGTTATTACATCTTTTAATCGATTCTCCCTTTCGAAATCGTTGTTTGAGCAATGTTTGTTTAGCGCAGGCCTATATATACATATAGAACCAATCGAATGCACATTTTTTTATTTATGAGTTATAGTGTTATACCGTGTGTCTGTACTTTGTATATTCCAACAATGCACTATCCATGTATTCAGTGTACTAAGGAGGTGACGACTCGTCAACAAGCTGTGGAATGTGACTGTTGTCATCGATGGCAACACAGGACATGTGGCACAGGTGAGAATAACTTAAATATTTTGTTAGCTAAATAATTATTAATAGTTTCAAATAATACGTATTATAAAACATCATTTGTGCAGTATATATGGAGAAAAAAGGGATTAATTAAAGATCGAAAAAACATAGTAGAAGCACTATGTTTCGGTTTTACATGTAAAATGAGCAAGTTTTGTTCTTATACAAAGATAATTATATTATGACTAATTTTGGTACTAACTGTAGCGTGACTCTTGTCATCAATAACATAATCATAACATTTGTTTTCAGGAATTTCTTTAAAAATGTATAAGGAGGCACTGAAGTTGGGTAGGTTGAACTTTGTCTGCAGCCCATGCTGCAAAGTGAGCGAGCAAGCAGATGACATCAATAATCCGCCGGCACTTGACCTTAGTGTAAGTTAAAACTAATTCTAGGTTTATTGTGTCCTCATACGATAACATTAATAACGTCATGAACTTTAACCAGTCGCTGTCACAGAGTCATACGATGAAGATCCACCAACTCGATAGTTTATAATAATGTTAAAAACCAATACAGCTTTATATACCCTATTATGATAATAACTGCATTATATCGACTACCTTTATAATTATATATATATAGTGAAATATTAGCTTGCGCTGTTGACCGTCGCTTATATCTTTATACCTTGGTGAGACATTATTATAATTGTTTAATTTTTCAATGTTACACGTATATATATGTTTTTTGTTTTTATTCAGACTCCAGTTGCTGTCAATGCATCAAACAACGTAGAGCCGCCAGCGCTTGAACTTAGCGTAAGTGGCAATAGAGTAAGAACTTAGTGTGCGAGTTGCTGATTAAAAAATGTCATTATAATTGATATATATATATATATATATATATATATATATATATATATATATATATATATATATATATATATATATATATACTTTCAAATTCATCATTATTTAATCCATTATATTTGATCAAGTATATGTTATACATTTATGTGCATTGTTGTGGATCATGATGAATTTCAAAATATTACTTTTTAATTATTAGAATTATGATGTCACCCACTCATGGTCAACTGTAAATCCTATCGCTGAGTCAACGCCAATGGATGCTTATCCCTTTTTAGAGAGCACCTTTATAGACAACCCTGGATCATCTTTCGACTTGCCAAACAGAAGCGTTCAACCAGTACACTCCGTTGAAGATTCTACCTTTGATACAACGAATATGTCTTTGATTCAAC
The DNA here is from genome assembly GCA_029931535.1 of Margaritifera margaritifera. Lineage (NCBI taxonomy): Eukaryota > Metazoa > Mollusca > Bivalvia > Unionida > Margaritiferidae > Margaritifera > Margaritifera margaritifera. The sequence continues at coordinate 4,158,880 of JAQPZY010001570.1, read as the reverse complement.
TACATGAAGAAGTACAAGAAAAGTATATATGTTGTTTTGTTATTTGTTCTTCCAGGCAAACACACATAGTGTCATTAGAAACAAATTACAAATTACACCATTTTATATATACAAATTTCCTAAATCCTGGCCAACTTAAATATTAATGAATTAAATACTCCTTGTAATGATTACGTATTACTTGTATCTGAACGATTAATGTACACTGAGTGAATGAAGAAACTAGTATTTATTTAGTTTTAAATCAATGCTCCCATTAAAAATCTTTGTAACGCTAAATCCAAGCGCGTTTGTTCATTTACAGCTGTATGTACGGGTACATGCAACAGCATATCTTTTTCTTGTCATAGATCGCTGACAGATGACTCAATCCAAACTGGGAACACTACGGCAGATGCTGTTGTTACGTACACAGTTGTCGACAAGGGAACAGAGAGAGGCAAGAGAAAACTCATCGCTAGTGATGGTTATACATATACGTTAAAGAGACAAAACAAAGGAATTACAGAATGGCGTTGCAGCACCCGCAACAAGGTTACTACCTGTCCTGTCATCATCCGACAACAGGGTGACTCGTTCATTGAGCCTCAACAGACACATTTACATGCTGCTAAACCTGGTGTACTGACAGCAGTTAATATTCTCAAGGAGGTAGAATTCAATTACATTTTGTACATTTAATGGCAAACTAGTGATAACAGGACAACACGATAATAATACATAAACATGATATATCTGCTCACTTATAATCTGTTTTAAATGATTTCGACTATGTTCTAAACTTCACTATATGAATAATATCAAATTTTCATAAGTATAGTTGCAATTATGTATACTGAATAAAATTCATGGCAAACGTATAGTGTTGCATAAATGTATCAAAATTCTTCTTTTCAGCTGAGAGTAAAAGCGGTACAAGATCTGTTTGATCCTGCTCAGAATATTGTAGATCAGTTAATTCAGGAGCACATAGATCCTGAACAACCTGAAGCATCAAGACCTACTTACAACAACATGATTCGAAACTGCAACCGATATAGAGAAAGAGAAAGACCTACAGATCCATCAGACTTATCATTCGAGGTACATAAATGACGTTACATAACTCGTTATTTTTCTCTATCGAATATTACATGTAAAATACAATCGCGACTTTATATTGAATAAATTATATCCATTTTACGTTTGATTCGTATCAAATAAATGTTCTTAAGAATGTGTTGTTTATTTTCAATTTTCAGCTGGACGAAGAGTACTTGTCGACTGCAATTACAGAGCCCTTTTTCAGACAAGATGTAATCCGCAAAGACAACCGTCATTTAATATTTGCAACGGATTACCAGCTGGAACTACTGAGCAAGGCTAAAACATGGTACATCGATGGTACCTTCAAGATCGTGAAGAAACCGTTTTATCAGTTACTAACAGTTCACAGTTTCTTGAAGTCCGGCGAACATATGAAGCAAGTACCACTTGTGTTCATCGTCATGTCCGGCAAGAACAAGAAAGATTACAAGAAGGTAGTTTATTATTTTGCTCACCTCACCACTTTAGATCAAAATCACTATAAATGAAAGCGCGAGTAACTTTACAATGTCTTCGATCTGCATAATATGAATAAAACAGACATTAGTTTACATTTTACATGTTCTCTGTTCGCTATATAACTTTTCTCCATATTAAGTAACTTATTGTTTCCTTATTAGGTGTTCCAGGCTCTACTTCGACTTCTACCCAGAGAAGCATCAGTAAAGTCATTCGTAGCCGACTTCGAGAGTGGAATATGGCAGGCACTCCGTTTGGTATTCGATAATCCACATATAAGTGGATGTGCGTTCCACTGGGGCCAGGCTGTGTGGCGAAAACTTCAAGAAAAAGGTCTTCAGGTATTGTTTTAATTTTATATACCACTGCTATAATATATTTTTTCATAGTCGATTCGTGAGACGTTAAGTCGTCATATATATAGTGTTTTCAGCTCTTCACTGTTTGAACCTAGAGATACGATGGTTCACGGTATTCATTTTTACAATTTGCCTTATTTTGTTAATGATCTCATTATCTGGATCAATTTGATGTATAATATGTATATATTGTTTATTTGTAGACGACATACACCCAGCGGGATGCTGTATTCAAGTTATGTAGGAAGGTGTTTGCTCTGGTATTTCTTCCAGCCGAGCATATCCCATCAGCATTTGCAAAATTGAAAGGAAAGGCAAGAACACCCGCGTTACAAGAATGGATGACTTACATTAGTGACCGGTGGATATCCAGCAAAATTTGGCCCGTATCCACGTGGAGTGTCTTCGGTAAAAGTGTACGGACAAACAACGACGTGGAGGGCTGGCACAGTCGTTTGAATCGCAAAGCGCGAAAGAGCAATCTGCAGTTTTATCTCATGATAACTTTACTATATAAAGAAGCACAAATGATACCGTGTCAAGCAAAGATAGTATCGGAAGGAAAACTTACAAGACATTAAACAAAAATGATCCGTACCTTGCACGGAAAAATTTTTAAGATGTGGAGGATGTACACCAATAAGGAAATCAGTACTAACAATCTTCTACGATTGTGCGGAAGAATCTACGGTCCACGAAGTTGAAGAACTAAGAACTGAGAGAGAGTGAGAGAGAAAGAGAGGGGATGAGAGAGAGAGAGAGAGAGAGAGAGAGAGAGAGAAATGCCGTTAATTTTGTGAATAAACTGATTACTAGTCTTAACTAAGTTACATTTTTTGTTTGTTCCCTTGCTTGTAAGCTGCTATTTTTTTAAGACAAATATACACACATGCAAAGAATGTACGTCTGAATGCGTCTGTCCATGTGTGCGTCTCTCTCTCTCTCTCTCTCTCTCTCTCTCTCTCTCTCTCTCTCTCTCTCTCTCGCAAATTAGAAACAAAATAATTGCCAGAAAGGGATAAAGTGAAACAAAGCAAAATACATCTGAGCCCGTATACATAAAACTCACCAGCCTGAGTGCACATACATATCCACATACATACACACATGCATGCATACATACATACACACACACACACACACACACATACATACATACATACCTACATACATACATACAATTGATGCTGCATCGATTAATTGCTTTTGACACCAAAATTCACTAATAAGGCAAAAATTAATGCCGCAGACACGTTATCACTAAAGTAACAGGGGTAAATTTTTTCAGATGATCAGGCGTACTGCTCTTGCGCGTGCCCACAAAAAAATCGGTAATCTGAAATCTGACGTTTCAAACCTGAAACGTAAGATAAAGAAAGAACTTACGAAATTTGAGCGACTACGTAAAATACTATGACTGTTGCCAGAACCGACGGAATTAGCACCAAGTAAAAGAACCGATGCAGAGGTGTACAAATGTATATCCGATCCCAAGAAGACGGAATCTTGTAAGACGAAACCTCCTTGTATGCAATGCATTTGCTTCACGTTAGTGAAATACATAAGTTACCTATACCGTACACTTGTATCGGCTAAAAACTTTGTTTTCTGTATGTGAGACTGTATATCAGTTTAGGTCATTTTAATTACTCACAAAAGTGTACATTTAAGTTGTTGGAACTTTAAATTATATCTATTTTACACTACGACACAAAGGTTACCATTCTACGTTACATTTTGTTTTTATAAAATACTTTTTTTTTTTTTTAAATTAGATGTCTTTTCTATAACTCTTCATAGCAAAACGCAATAATGTTCTGAACTAAATGTATGTGCAATTATCACAAAACAACTAAATATGCAATTTTCAACCATTTTTCACGTACAATTTTATTTGTAAATCATAAAAAAAACGTTCAAATACGAGAAGATCTCTTGTAACGTATGTATTTTGCTTGATAATTAAGGTTTTGAGACCATGTTTGTGAGTAAATATAAACAAAATATGGATCGATTTGTGTATGTGAAATTTCAGTTATTACTCTTGTGCCGACGATTTTTCTAAATATATCAGTAAATCTTGCTAAGTATTTTCTTTTAAAAATAAATATTTGTTACAACTATATATAAAACTTGCATAGTATCCACTTGCTGTTTAAAGAAAAAGTTGGGCCGAATTGTCTTTCTATTGGGCCGAATTGTCTTTAAAGTTGGGCCCAATTGTCTTATTTTCGGTCCAAGTTGGGCCGAATTGTCTTGGGCCGAATTGTCTTTGGGCCGAATTGTCTATAAGTCGTTAAAGAGATAGAGGTAAATGCAACAGGAACTGGAGATGTCTTATGACAGCAAACCTCGCCTGCACATATTTATGCAGACAAAGGATTTGTGTTTCTCAGCACCTGTGATAGTGGTAATGAGGGATACCGTTGCGAGAAATGGGACGGCGACAAGGGGAATGGTATGTGAAAAACGTCCATAGGTGGAACAGGGTGGGATGGTGTGGGGGACAAGAGGAAAGATAATGTGAAAAACGCTGACCCCATGTTACTAACCAGAACTCATTTCTATAGACCAGCACACCGTCTTATTAATAAACACCCACACTTACTGACCAACACGCCGTCTTACTAACCAGCACTCACACCTACTGACCAACATATCATCTTACACATGAACACAAACACCTACTAACCCACACAGCATCTTACTAGCCAGCATTCACACTTACTGACCAGCACCCACCTCTACTGACCAACATCTATCTAAGTAGTATAGGGGGTCAATATGGGTACAAAACGGACAGTATTAATATGGGGCACTCTTGGGAAAAACTGGAATTAACATTAAGCCGTAGGTTTACATGGGGGGACACTCTGGAGACAAACGGGAATTTAACACTGAGCCTCTAACTATAAGTTAACATTGAGGATACATTGTTACATTGTTAGAAGTTGTTGACCTTAATACTTCGGGGACAAACTGGAATTAACATTACGCCGTAGGTTTACATCGGGGAACACTCTGAGAACAAACGGGAATTTAATATTATGGAATGTAACATGAGATTTTCTGTTTGTCCCCATACTGTCCTAGTAATCTAGAAACGGATGGGACTGTCTGGGGACAAACGGGAATTTAACATATACACCGTTTTCTACTATCTAGTACTTACTGATGTAATATCCAAGACTCAATTATTGATTACTTTCCAATACCCACTTTTTGATTACTATCCAATACCCACTTTTGATTTCTATCCAGGATCCATTTTTATACTATCCAAGACCCAACTTTTTGATTACCATCCAAAAATCAGTGTAGTGGCCAAACCGCAACACCCACTATCCAACGAAAAGGGTAGGATGTAAAAGAAGGGGGATGAAACCACATCCTATAACACACACGCAAGGGTAGGAGTGTTTATATACACATTATACCCACAAGCATACTCTCACACACAAAAGAGGTTTTAGTAGTTTGTGAACATAGACATATACACAGACATGCACAAACATACGAACATAAAACACACATAATGCCAATGATTTTGAGTAGTATCGCTCTTTTCGAAGAGATTTGACTTGCCCTAGAAAGGGCTGTGTTGTCCTGAATCACTGATATTTATCTATATCCAGGAAAAAAAAACGCAAATCCCGCGTCTTGATCTACAACAAGGACACATCTGGCCCAAACAGTTCTTTCATCTTCTGACGGAGAGATTTATCCTAAACGGAGGTCCGTTGGCCTCCGTCCACTAACCCTCCTTTGTCAACTGTTGTTGCTACCGCCCCTTCTCCACCACCCTTTGTCTCAACCTCTCTTGAACTTTGATCCAGTTCTGGTTGATACGTTGAAAATCTCTCTCTTGTTCCAACACTCCCATTCGCTCCTCTAATCAGTTCTAGCTGCCTTGATTATCAGCACTTCTACGTCCATAACTTATTTGACGAACTCCTTCGCTATTTCCAAATAGGTAATCTCCCTCATCAGGTGTCTCTTGTTGGGACAGCACCCCATCTCCTCTACCCGACCCAGGAGGTGCTCTACTCTCACCATCAAACTGATGGCTTCCCTCAGTGTTCAGCCAGTCTTCTTCTCTACATTATCGACGATGAAAGGCAAGATTGGCAAACGTACCGCATTATATGCTTTAAGCGCGAATGGAGGGAAAACACCCGTAGGTGTAGTCCAGAATACAATTTGAGAGAAATCACGCGGATCTTTTAAAAAACTATCCTTTTTTTGCGCACAAACCTATAATTATTGAACGATATTAATTAGGGCAGAATGCTTCTGAGGGTAATTAGACTCATTAGTCTTTGTATCCTCACCAGATTACCAGGTCACGTGCCGGTGAGATTATGCCACTTATCAGTGAAATATTGATTGCTTCGGGATTAAACGAAGATAGCATTTGGCAAGAAGAGGCCCAGGTGGGCATGAGATTGCTCACCTGATTGACATGTGACTAAAAGCCAAATGCAAGATCAGGTGGCCAAGAAATAAGGTTCAGTTGGTTGATTTATCTCGAAATTTATTCCAATTTTGCTAATTGCATATGTTTCAAAAAGCAGCCACTTCAAGGTTTCTCTAGGGTTTGTTTGTTTTTTGCTTGTTTGTTTTCTTTTATTCATATTTCATGGCACATCAGCATCATTTGTCTGATATTGAAAGACCCAATGCCGGGACCCTTTGTGTCAACGTTTGGTCAAATTATGTTGCGCAGTTTATCATAAGAAATTGCTGAAATGTTTTTATATTTTTAACAGCGGTAGCCATATTTGATGGCAGATTGGCATCATTTGTGTACAACTAAAGGTTCCCTATGCATATATGCAATAAAATCTGGTAAAACTACTGTGCTGGGTGGTTATTTGGAATAAGTCGCTTAAAGGTTTTTCTATTTTTAGTAATGGTGGCCATATTTGATGGCGCAGCAGCAACAGTTGTAAAAACTTGAAAAAACTCTCTGCCAGGATACTTTTGTAAAGTTTTGTGAAATTCAGTTCAACGGGTCTTTTTTTTACAAGTGGTTTAAAAAAAATTCTAGTTTTAGTCGCGGTTGCCATATTTGATGATGGATCGACATCATTTGTACAGACTTGAGAGGACTTCATTCTTGCATACGTTCAGTGAAGTTTAGTCAAACTGTATTAAAAAAGTTTAGAAGAATTGGTTTCAATTTTTTTTTTCTTTCTTTTTTCCACGCAATTTTAGCAACGGTGGCCATACAACCTAATGAACAACTATGGACAAATAAACACACCGGACCCACTGCACACTGCAGACATGAACGAAAAAGGTATATACAAGAAACACGAATCTATTCTCAATAATATGGACACGAGATGCAAATTCGTAGCAGGATAAAGAATATAGGAACAGTTACATACATGTACATGACCATAGTAACAAGAGAGATAATACATTTGTGGGGCAAATCAACACCCATTGAATTATGTATGCTGAACTAAACTTGGCATGGATGAAACTAAATCCACATGAAAGATTCCAACATCTTTTACAAACATAAGAAATCAATGCAATATATTGTAATAAATTTGGGTATGTTCCATTTGTATTTAGGTAAACCATTTAAAGGTTCGTTAGATTTTGGTGATTAGTTGCTTGATTATGGGAAGTCGGGTCCCGGAAAATATTTCCCAGTCCGAGTAAGTAGCCAATTTCTAGGAACAGACGTCATACTTAGAGTTTTTAAGAGACTGCAATGGCGCGGATTGGTTTCGTAGTTTGAAATGGGGTCAGACTAGCATAAGTGGGCATGGAGCCAAGTGTTACGACTAGGGGTAAATGTAACAAAAGAAAAGACTCAAACAAGCTTTCAAGATTTAAAATACAAATATTTAATTTCTTAAAATATTAAAATATTTCAACAAACAATCAAAGTGGAAGAATTAGAAATAACTTACAGTATAGAATATCCTTAAAAGTCCTAAATTTTTCTATTGTTCACTGATCCGGAAGTTAATCCAAATTATTCCGAATGAAGAACGTTCCGAATGAAATCTCCAATGTGCTGGAGTGCCAACAAGAATCAGTTATATCCAAATAATATTAATTCCAAATAATCCTTGTGAATATGGAATATCACACAAGTTCTAGAAATGTTTCCGATAATTCCAACGGAGCTGAATAATACTTAAATTTGAAGTAACATTTCTAAATCCAAAATGTACTGTATATCTCTGAAGCAGAATACCACACAAAATGAACCAATCTCGTTTATGACCTCTCAAGCTGACGAACTATGTAAGAATGACGAACGCTCCAATTATATCCTTTTATATAGTTTCTTAATCTGCGTCTTTGAATTACAAATAAAACATATTTTTTAATTCCGTCTTAAATCAACATCTCGGTATTTATGAACTTATCTACTTCTGGTCAACAGAAAATGAATCACTTACTGAACTACGAAATCCAGGTCAGAACATTGAATGGAGGTCAAAAGGACAAAGCTCACGCGCTGATCACGTGATATGACTCATGCTTTAACCGACAATATCTTCCCAAGGACCAATGTACTGGGTCACATAGAAATTACCGTATATGTGCACTCTGCAAAACGACACCTATTAGACTATTATACAGAGGTCATAAACTGATAAAACTATACCATTATTTAAAGAAATGATACATAATTCCGTAACACAAGTAGTTCCTGTCTTAATTCAGAGGTGTTGATTGATTGTGCCTTTCGGTGGCAGATAATCGTGACAGGAACTACTGTTTTGTGCCATGGAATAATTGGGAAGAGGTCATCCCTTTGTTTGGAGATGCCTTTCATTGTAGTAGTTGGTGGAAGTACACGTGCGAAACGCTATTCAGACTGTTGTTTTTAGGACTCACTGTACTAATTATACAACAACTGTGAACCAGTCTAGAAATGGGTGAAGATACAATGGTCCATAATTGGTTAATAATGAAAAGTAAAATTTTAGTAAAAAACTTATTTTGAGAGCTTATCCTATCTGTACCTAAAAAAAACCAAAAAAGATAGAGACAAGATTATATTGATGCAGTTTTAGTATTTTTATAGTTCCCTGCATTGGGTGTTTGCTAACAAGGAAAGGCCATACAATTGTGAAGTTGTAGTTGTGACATTGTGGTCATTTATTGATTGATTAGAGAAAAATTGTTTCTAGTCTTGGCGCGTTACGAGAACTTCCAGTTGACAACGAATGTTGTCGGGAAGTCCTTGGAAATAGGGGAAAACAAGGGACTTCCAGCCCAACCTCACGCAGGTGTTTGATTTGCTCGGTAGAGGAACCCCTGTGCGTGTTACAATGTACATCCACAATATCTACTACACTATACTATATGCATTTCTACATTATGATGCATGTTAGGAAATTTTTATTTTTTTTTTCATTTTCCTTTTTTAAGAAGAAAAGCGCGAATTTTTCCCTGCTACAGTTGGCGCTGCGAACAGGATTGCACATATGCATCTACAAACGGCTAGGAAGGGTGCAGTTAAGTGGAAGTTGGACCTTGAGACACAGAGACGTGTCTCAAAAAGGCACGGAGAAAGTGTAACGGGTAAGACTGGACGTGTCGACTCAAACAGTTCAAGTGGTAGAGCGCCCGCCAAGAGTTAGTGAGAAAACATGGTTCAGACACTGTGGAGATTGGGTCGACTACAGTACTCGCGCTTGCCCGTCTTGGCTGTCCCCCATCTTGACATGCTGCCAATGCTACCCCCCCCCCCCCCCCCCAAAAAAAAAAAAAACGGGTGCTGCCAAACATGTGAATACAGAGATATAAACAAGATATGAAACTTAAATGTTAATGAACTAAACTAGTCATCTAAAACGAGAGGGCGACCAAGTAGAACTACTGGTGGGTGGTGGGGATTATTTCGTTTGCATTAGGGGAGTTGGCATGTGTGTACATGCTTGTCTGCCTGCGCCCTCAGGCCCGTCCGCCCTGCCGGTCTCCCCGAAACATGGTACTGAAACTCTACCTCCCCTGAAAGGCAACTAGGTCCCCATAGCAAACTATATATGACAACCCAAATAGTTTATGCCAGCTGCTGCACACAGATGTTATACCCAATACAATGGGACAATGAAAATAATAAGATAAAAAAAGGTAATGGATGGATGGATAGATGGATGGACAGATAGAAAGAGAGTATAACATAATCCCTTTATTGTCTGCAGTACTAATTTTTTTTTTTTTTTTTTTGGAGGGGGTGAGTTAGTTCAGCATATTTGGCCATTGACAATTTTAGAGGCCTCTGTTAATAGTTGTTTGCAGTATTAATTCTTTTTTTTTTTTTTTTTTTTTTTTTTTTGAAGGGGTGGGGTGGGTGGGAACTGTTCCAAGGAACCAGTGTAACGTATTTTCGATATTTTCCAAGTTGTGCAAATTAAGTAACGGGGATGAAATTTGCTAACAAATAACATGCAGAAATGTGTCGATGGAACCCCTTTCAAAGTGATATGTTTCATACAGGAAACGTTCAGCACTACAAAGTGTCAACGGTTGTTAAGATTGATTTCAGAATGAAATACCTAGGAGGAACCTAGGCTAGATTTATAATAAGAAACACAGACTTCTTACACTATTACTATGGACTATTAGGCTAGATTTATAATAAGAAACACAGACTTCTTACACTATTACTATGGACTATTTCGTTCAACCGACTTTTGTGAACATCTTACAGCCATCGTCTCACAACGTTGATGGTTAAGAAATAAATAACGCAAACATATGTCTGTCTGTGTGCGTCTGTCTATAGGAATGCTTTGATCTCATTTGAATGTTCATATTTCATCATACCACGACTGAAATGGACATTGACCTTACCTACGACTACAGCGCTAATATAAAAGCTTGGCGATTTAAAATGATTCTTTCACAAGAGTTCGGCAAAGGTGCCTCTCCATCGCATCCCAGTGATAACGCTATCATTTGTTTCTCTTATAATATTTTTGGTTTATAAACATTTTGTTTCTTTCTTTCGAAAATGTTGTTATTATTTAAGAATTGCCTGGAAGAATTATAGAAAATAGTGAACAACTAAGATATTATGCTAATTATGTTCATGAACCAGGTTACATTGTGCGGTTTCTTTGATTTATTCTCGTATGTCCATGTTTTTGTTTCGATATTTTTTTTTTTGCTGTCGTTTTCTTCTTTTTTTCTTAGATATTAATGAATGTGAATATCAAGACGGGAACTCTTGCGAACAGAGATGTAACCACGTGCTGGGTAGTTATACTTGCAGCTGCAGGGCAGGGTATACACAAAGCATTGAAAATCCATATTTATGTACAGGTGGGTAATGAAAAATATCAGCTGCTTTAAAACGATCGCAATGAATGCTTCGAAATAGAATTTGATTTCAATCATTCAATTGAAGTGAATAATGAAAGTAAATTGTTAAAGTTCCAGCTACAAGTTAAATAATGCATGGTATAGGGGCACAAACACCGGAAATAAATTTAACTTGTTGACAGAAGACAACTCGTGATAAGAAAAGACAAAACAATGAAAAACAAAACAAGTAAAAAATTAAACCGCTACAGGGGAAGAAATGCAAAATGTTTTAAATGCAAAGAATTAACTCAAACATGGTATAACTGTCAGAATCTAAAAGAATTGAGCTCCGTACATAAGAACCTACTTAATACAGAATGACTAACGTAAAAAAGATTGGATGTAACGTCTTTTCTTTTATAATAAGAATATAGCAGAGTACTCAGTATGGAACAAGATCGAAAGACTTGCGGAAAAGGTACGAGATGTCCATGATGACTTTAAACTAGCATTATTAAGCTTGTGTGTGAGTGTGTATATATATATATATATATATATATATATATATATATATATATATATATATATATTAAAATCATTCTCATCGATGTAAAATTGTCAATAACATTCCGAAGTATCGTAGCTGAATAATTTGCATTGACAGTTTCCTTAAATGATACACACGTGTCTGCATGAGGGAAATATATTCGTGGAAATAATAATAATAATAATAATAATAATAATAATAATAGTATTATTATTATTATTATTATTATTATTATTAATTTAAAAAAAACATATTTACAAACACAGCAGCAAGAAGATCTAAATATAAAAATTACGTTTTGCTTAAAGGATAGGGCAGCATGTATGAAGATGCGTGAACTATAAATTACAACTCTGTGGCTATGGACCATAGTCTCACATGTATTTGCTGTTATGTTAAAAGCACAGCTGCATTTAACAGATGCTTATCAATTGTTTACTTAAATATGGTCTTCCATTACGCATCCTCACCAGCGTCGTCACTGAGAGACTGTAACGTTAGTAGAAATTTTACTTCTGGTTACGAACATCCTAGTAAACTTGCACAAGTCGTTCTAATAGTCAAATAGAAGCTCTAGCGTCAATTTCCTCCAACAAAGTATTGAAAATACTCATTCGTAATGATCTTTTTAAATGTTTTCTGAAGATTTCTAGTGAGGAAAATACATATTTGAGCATAGTTTTCTTTTCCTCTGTTGATCATATATCCATTGTGGATGTTAATAAATATCTTACAGCTCTTGAGAAAAAACGATTACAATTGGGTACTTGAGGAATGTTATATTTTTCTTGTCCTACCTTTAAACATCTATATCTATTCCTTGGTTACCACATGAAGAAAATAACAATGATGGTAAATTAATCATAAGTAAGTATAATATAACGTGTCTTAATAAAAACACCAAAGAGGACCAAGATGTTGACTTTAGCACATGTTCAAGTTTAAATATAAAAAGGAAAAAATAATAAAAATAATGCATATTTATCACCTGTTATATTCCCAATTTCAGTTGAAGATATATGTGCATAGGCTGTTGTCAAGTGTGATCACATCTGCATCTCGGAGAGTAATGTCACCACCCATTGCACGTGTAACCGTGGATACAAACTCCTCGATGACAACACGTCATGTACAGGTATAAAAAATATCATAAATTGGGACTCTCTTGATCTGTTACATTACGAAAATGAATGCGGTTTATGCGGATCGTGATTATGAAAAATGCTGACTTTAAAAAAACTAGTTTTTTCTTTCTTTTTTTTAGTTTTCTTTTCCTGTTTTTAAATAATTACATACATGTAATTTGGCTCAGTTATGTAGTTTATTTTATTTATCTATTTAATTCTAACCATGACAACGGCCTATGTCAGTATAAACAGGTATGTTACTTGAACATCTCAGAACTCGTTGTTAGTTACCCCGGTCATCGTCCAATTGAATTTATGTTATGGTATGACCTGCCTTATTTGTGTGTTATTAGTCGTGCGGTCGTCAACTTCTTCTCAAACTCGTTTGACCGAGTGACATTAAATTTAGAAGACACATTGATGCGTAACAGTCTTTCAAGTTTGCTCATATGATACCAATTTGCCATCGAACATGGCTGTTGTTAGTAAAATAAAAATATAAACAACAACAACGTTTTTCATAAACCGATTGATAAGCTTTACAAAAGTACCCCACTAATTAGCCGTTTCAATTGTTTACACATAAAGGCGATACGACTCTTAACTATGATGGTTGTTACTAAATTTAATAAAATCCTTAAAAGACTTCTAAAAAAGCTTTCAACAGAATTTGATCAAATTTGACAGAAAGCATTCTATCATCGAGTGTTTTAAGGTGTTATAAATAATACAGATCCGCCATCAAACATAGCCACCAAGTCAAGAAGTATAAACTCCATTAAATGAATGCATCTTAATATGCGCTGAACAAAGTTTGGGCATGAGCAACCTGGCATTAGGGCATTTTATTTTTGATTTAGAGAAGCCAATCAGATATCAACTATGGCTACTGTTTAAACTAACAAATCTTTGAATTAACTTCTCAAAAACTGCCCAAGAAACTTTAAGCAAATTTCACATAAAGATTTATAATTTATGGACCTTTCAAACTGTTACAAATAATGTGTATTTGTTGTCAAATATGGCAGCAGTTACTAAAAATAGAAACTTATTTAAAAAATTCTTTCTCAAAAGTCACTCAATAGAATTTCAAACTTACACCAATTATGCTGACATTTTAAAATGTCTGCTGTTGTTAAAGATAGGCAAACCTTAAAACGTGTAACAGTAACATGCTTAAATAAATTCGAAGTTTCAGGCAAGACATTCTACTGACCCATAATACATGCCAAACTGCGCTTGCATTTGGCCTATGTCAGCAACTAAGAGATCCAAAGCCCACCTGGGCCTATTTTTGTACGTATTTTTATGTATTTTACAAATGATAGAATATAAGATCACCAATAGAATTTTAGTTTCTGCAAATATCAACGAATGTGCAGATGGCAGCAGTTTAAATATATGTAATCCCCCTGATGGTTGTATTAATAATAACGGGAGCTATGAATGTCGGTGTGCCATTGGACATAAACTTCAAAATGATCAACGCACTTGCCTAGGTAATATAACGTAATTTTTCCTGACTTGGAATGCTACGGACTTTGTTAATTGACCTTTTTCCTGATTTTATTCCATTGTTGCTTCAATATTTGTACAAGATGTGAAACATGGAAACATTTGGTGACCATGCACGCTTTGCTGTGCGTATTAGTTTCCCAAAGTTTTGAACGCGTAGATTCCAAGCCTTTATAGAGCTCTCCAGCAAACATTTCCCTAAGGGTTTGAGTCCGAGGATTCCAAGCCTTCTCCATGAGGTCCAATAAACGTTTCTTAAAGGCTTTCAGCATAAGGAATACAAGCCTTTCCTAAGTGCCCCAGCGAACTTGTTTCGAATGGTTTCAGTCCGAGGTTTCTAATTCTTCCCCAAACCATCGCACTAAAATTACATGTTGTTTAATGTTTTTTTTTTTTCTTTTTTCCTACTTTCATAGTTTTTATGTTTTCCCGATTGTTTCAGTTTTGACATCCCCTACAAGTATATCTTAAACTGGGTCGCTTCTGAATAAGTTGACCAAGACCTGTAGTACCTGTCTAAAATCCGTATTCTTAGCTTAGATGTATATGATTGAATGATCACCTTCATTTTGGGAACGCGTGTATGTGTGCCAATGCTGCTAATAATGTGGAGCCTTTTGTACGAATGTTATCAGTTCTAAAGGGTTGATTTTTACCCTTCCCAAATATAAAATGCATTTTGTCCTTTTCCCACCACTCGTTTAGTGGAAGATGTCTAGTTGCTATTTTGGTGTTCCTTATCTTTGAGATCTGATCCGTATATGGATCAAAAGCAGTAGAGGACCTTTACAGCCGTTTTAACTTCAACAATTAAACGTATCCCAAATTTTGCTCTCAGCATATGACGCCTATCACTATGGTGTGGACTGTATAAACGAATGTCGATGTGGACCTATCCAACATTGTAATTCTGTCGCCGGGAGTCTGTGTCGGACAGGCTGGGAGGGAGAGAACTAAAACGTCGATATCAACGTATGCAGTCGGAGTTTAAGCTTGTGTAATGGAACCAACACTGTCTGCGATAAAATCCCAGGGCACTATCAATGCGTTTGCAAGGTGGGATATTTCAGGAGTAAAAATACCGGAGAGTGCCGAGGTTAGTGTCTAAAATTTTCCGGGTTAATTTGAGATGAAGAAACATGGACAAAATTCGGTGATTTAGACTGATCAAGAGAAAATGTAGACTAAACATTTTCCTAAATATCAGTATCCATTGCCCGAGAATCATACTTACTATAGTCTACAGCTCTGGAAGATCACAGTTAAAGACCTACAGTTTAAACCTCCGTGGGGGGGATTTTCTTTTGAACCATTATTTTCTTTCTTATTTAACCAACTACAATAGAGTTGATATAATACGTTCATTATTATATTCCAAAGAGAGTAAGATTATTTTTTCAAGCTATTTGGGGTCCTGAAAATCTTTTTCAGAGAAAATCGAAGTCCCTTCAATACCTTCCCCCTCCCCCCTCCAAAAATAAAATGGTCAGTCCCTATGTGAATAATGCTTATGCGGTGTGGAAAATATTCCACTTCATTAGATCACAAAAGAAGGATAGCATATAGTTGTGTACTGTAAACTGCGAACACTAATTGGACAAAATATAACAATCATTGGAGTTTATGGACACCAAAAATCTACAACACTCTTTATGGGTTACAAGCACCAAAAATCTACAAAATGTCTATCAATTTGTTTCTCTTCTTAGAATATCATATTTCCTGTTTCACTGTTTATTTGTGCATTTATTTACTTTTTATTTATTTTATTCATATTCAGCACGCTCTGGAAATACATACGGGAAGGAGTGCTCGGAGAAATGTATCTGTTCCGTGAAAAACATACAGGTCAGCAGTCAAGCCTACCACCACGTCGACGGATCCTGTCTTTGCAAACCGCAGTGGACCGGAAGTTCATGTAGAGATGATGTCAATGAATGCTAGAACGGAAACACTTGCAACAATAAAGAAAACAGCAAATGCTTTAACACTGCTGGTGGTTACACTTGTCAATGTCAGACTGATTACACGGAGAAGGATGTTAAATCCGTAAATGGTACCGAAACAAAAAGCGATGTAACCCAACTTCGTTTTGATCTCCAAATTAGTCTCTATTTTGTCATTATTTACATGATATCATTTTAGTTCAAATGTTTGAAAGAGACAAATGTTATAGCACATCTGTCAGTGAGGAAATTCCAATCTCGATTTTGTTTGTTCCATTATATTATATATTATTATTCAATTTTGACTCACGTTTCAGGTTTAGACCAGATGAAAGTTTAAAATGAATTATTCTTCTAACAAGTTGAATATATGGAATGTTTATGAAAACAAAAATCCATCTATGCCATTATATTTGTAATTTTTACGATTTTATTACAGTGTTGTGGAAACTTTGTTCTTTGAAAGTAGAAGGTATATACGGTAGCTATTGGAAAACAACGTGTTTAAATATTTTACATATGTTCAGCTTTAAATGAAAGAAAAAATCCACTTGCTTGCTTAATTACGAAATGAATTTGTAACAGTTACTTATATCACACAAGTCAACTGAACGTTTTTTTTTTTTTTTTTGCAGATTGATCGCTTTGTTTCACAAAACAATGTAACTATATATGCGATGTTAGTACTAATAGAGGTCTGACCTACATTTGAATAATTATTGTAATATCCTAATTAATTGTGAAAATATATATGTTATGTTTGTATGCATTGTACATTTATATTGTTTCTTTTGCATGATATAAAGGATATTGTTGTAGATTTTTAAAAATATTTCTTATTGTATCATCCGTTGGTTCCTAAGAAACGAGAATATATGCTTCTGTTTACTCTAATATTTTTGTTTAAAATTGTGTGGAGATATATAGTTCATCATTTTAAAATCTACAAGTAATGAGATCAATATTTTTGCTAATGATGTAAAATCGCACAATCAGAAATACTGTCGACAAATTAGTAGATTACAAAGCAAACAACAGGAATATGGTCAAGAATAGGCATTATCGTTGACAGCTTGTGTCATTTCAGGAAACACTATATGTGAATGTTTGCTACCTATGTTATATGCCATATGTGAAAAAATACAGCTGTATACGTGTATAAATACAACATGCAACATAACATGCAACATAGTTGTATTGTATTGTACGCTGAATGTGATATTTACATTTTTGTTTTGTATATTAGTAGGCAAATTTGACTTACACGTTTAGTTTTAGACCCGATGAAAGTTTGGAATGGATTATTCTCGTAAGAAATGAAACAAATGGAATGTTTATGAATACAAAAATCCATCTATGCAACTATATTTGTAATTTTGACGATTCTATTACAGTGTTACGTTGTAGAAACTTTGTTCCTTGAAAGTAGAAGCATATACTGTGGGTATTGGAAAACAACATGTGTCAATTTTATTTCATATGTGTTCAGCTTTAAATGAAAGAAAAAAAAAACACTTCCTTACTTAACTACTAAATGAATTTTCGATAGTTAATTACGTCACAGAAGTCAAACTGAATATATGTGATATTTGCATGCATTGAAATTTATATTGTTTCTTTTGCCTCATATAGAGGATATTGTTGTAGAGTTTTAAAAATACTTCATTTTGTTTCTACCCTTGTTAATTACTTACAAAGAAGATATACGTCTTTTTGCTCTGATATTTTTGTTTAAAATTGTGTGGAGAAATTATTTTTCATCATTTAAAAAGTCTATCAGTATCGAGATAAAGATTGTTAATGATATAATATTACACAACGAGAAAAGTTGTCGACAAAATAGTAAATTACAAGGCAAACAACTGGAATATGGTCAACAAAAAGGTCTTACAGTTGACAGGTTGTGTCATAGGTGAATGTTTGCTAACTGTGTTATATGCCATATGTGAACAAAATACAGCTGTATACATATATAAATACAATATGCAACACAACATGCAGCATAGGTGTATTGTGTTGTACGCTGAATCAGATATTTACATTTGACATAAATATGACCAAATTATCAGCTTTTGCCTTTATTTAAATATCTATTTTCAAATCATATTATCGGCACGTTTTCAGCTTGTAAAAACAAAAATGGAAAATAAAGTCTCTATAATTGTA
Source organism: Margaritifera margaritifera (assembly GCA_029931535.1). Taxonomy (NCBI): domain Eukaryota; kingdom Metazoa; phylum Mollusca; class Bivalvia; order Unionida; family Margaritiferidae; genus Margaritifera; species Margaritifera margaritifera. The sequence continues at coordinate 4,140,387 of JAQPZY010001570.1, read as the reverse complement.
AACTGTACTTACAATCAAAGATTTTTCTTTTACCACCTGCTTGTGAAGTAACATGAAGAGGAGGTTGTTGTTGGGGTATTTAGACAAGATTTTTCTTTTACCACCTGCTTGTGAAGTAACATGAAGAGGAGGTTGTTGTTGGGGTATTTAGACAAGATTTTGTAAATAATAAAACATCCTTTGACGCACATGTGAAGAAATATTGCTTTATAGAAGATATCTGATTGGACAAAAAGTTTACCATTTCTCATTGGATTTGAAAAATAAATAAATAAAATTGGAAAAATAAATGTGGAGAATTGCAGTCTTTCAATGACAAAAATTATGAATTTATACCCTTTCAAAACAGAAAAAGACGTCAGGACTAATATTTATTACTTTCTACCCACCTAAGTCTGTCTGTCTGTCTGTCTGTATGTATGTATGTATGTATGTATGTATGTATGTATGTATGTATGTATGTGCGTACGTATGTATATCTCTCTGTCTTCCTACTCACCGTTCTACCTACTTTTCTACCTTGCTATCCTGAAACCTTTTTTCTTTGTTTTTTCTTTTTTATATCTATGAGGCTGTTCCCTCTGTTGCTATTTATCTTATGTTCCCCAGCAAATAAAGAGATACACGTCGAGAACTAAGTCATCGTGTTCTCTCTCTGTCTCTGTCTCTCTCTCTCTCTCTCTCTCTCTCTCTCAGGTAATATTATTTTTGTGCTATATTGTCTGAAAAGAAAGCCCAGACCAAAGTAGGTAACAAACATATTGATCATTTCATATGATGTAATATGCACGAGTGGTAACAGACAAGTATATATAGTATCTCAACCCTCACGCATACTCTATCAGACCTCTTTTTATTTCACGATAACGTCGGAACCAAGTCTTCTCTAAAAAATGTTTCGGAGATAACCAAAAGATCGAATCACATTCTTAGATTTTTAAAAATTGATACATTGAAATAGAAATTTCGGTTTTAATTGGACAACTAAATGTTTTGTCTGATTCTAGATTCCATTCGCGCACAGCTGACATTTCCCCTCATGGTTGTCTCGTCATAGTATTTTTGGTGAATGAAAAGGACTGGTGGTCGTAATAGAGATAAACAGCAGATTTCGTAAACTCGTTAGTGAGATACTGTTATAACAGGTGGAGAAAGATAAAACCAGATGTGCAATATTAGAATATAAAATGGTAAGAACAGCAGCACACTGCTAAGGTTACACGGGCGGGGGATACATAAAATGAAATAAAATCTTTTGAAGTTATTGTATTAATATGTTACATTTGGTCCATTACTTTATTTAAAAATGCTAAATTAGTTCAAAAGAAGGCTGATGAAAGTTTTACCCATACTTTGTTAAAAAATAAAACTTAGTTCAAAAGAAAGCCGAAAAAGTCGTTTCCCTTATTTTATTAAATTGTGCACAATTATATCTAAAGAAAGCGGTACACACAGTGCTCTTTGAATGATGTCAGGTATATTTTACATCAACCTTTTACATCCTTAATGTTTCACTCGTAACTGGACAGCATGAGAATTGGACACAAACCGTAAAGTATTATCGTGTTTGTTTTTGTCCGAAATAAATATTTTGTATTTCTGGGAATTTTGACAGTACGTCATTTGTTTTAGCGCGGAACGACGTTGTTTTTATTATTATTATTTTTATTATTATTATTATTATTATTATTATTATTGTTGTTGTTGTTGTTGTTGCTGCTGTTTGCTGTTACAATCATAATATTTGTTTATTCCATTTGTTCTTATTTTGAACAATCATAATTTTTGCCAAGTTCTAGGATATACACGACGGTCAGGATATTTGGTAGAGGAAGAACCCGGGAAGACTCTGGGAAGAATCAGCGACCTAAGGGAAGCTACTGGCAATCTCATAGTGCACATAAACAGGGTAAACTCCCTTATTTTCATCATTTGTTTGGCATTCTTTCCCAATAATCAAAATTAAAATTAATTGCTACTCATTTACATCCTAAAAAACCTTGTTATGATTAAAGAAAAGTGATTCATGTTTAGAATTCAGCTGAACCAAAGTCTCCAAAATATCTGCGCAATGATCAAGACCAAACCATACCTTTTTGTCACTAGCACAAAAGACGCACTCAGATACATTTTGCATTGTCGACATATACAGATTTGGTAGTCTGGTAGTCTGGTTTCGAAAATAATGGTAATTGTTGTCATTTTTAATTTGTAATTCATATTCACATTATTATTTTTAATACGAAAGTCAATTCTGCATAAAAGTTGAATAGAGGACTAAATCATTATTTTTTGTCAGTCTTAGAAAAACCGACTGTTACATTCCCCACTTAATAAAGAAACTTGTAGTCCTTTAATTCATCCCCTTTTTTGTTGTTGATTGAAGGATGATTAATCTTCTTGGATGCTTAAAATCAATTGTATAATCTTGATAGTAAAAATGATTAGATTATATAACAACTGAGTTCGACTTCATCCATAAATTTCTTACTGAACTAGATTCTTTTATTATTCCATTTTCTAAATGTAAGGAGAGTTGTTTTGATTTATCTATTTTTAATGGTAGAGTAATTTTGAGTCAGTCTTGATTTCTGACATCAATTTTCGATCTTGATCTAATAAGGAGAAAATCATTAAGTATTTCTTTATATTGATAAAATACATGCAATTTCTCAAATTAATCCACTTTTAATATTAGGATAATTACAGATGTAATTCTGGATCTAATACTTCAATTTTTTGCATCATAATTCATTAAAGAATAGACGAGAAAAATTGTTTTCCGATATACAGAAACTTTGTAAACGAAGAGGTGACTTGAATAGATAGCAAGCCAATGTTTCATATAATGCAGTAATAATCTGATCGTTAAACTTTGTTGACTAAAATTTGACTAAAATGTAACCTAGTGATAACATATTGGAACTATTATAATCTATCTAGACTTTATTGATTATCTCGTCAAAAGCGACATAATGTATGGTAGTGCAAATAATTGAAAAATGAGGATGATCATCTTACCTTTATCAGTAAGTGGGGGATTACTTTTTTTATACATCTTTCGTTGATACCTAGTCTATCAGCGGGCCCTGTCTTGAAGGTTCAATTATCCAATTCAGATCATAATTACCAAACTCAGTAAAGCAAAGGTTTATAAAACAGTAATCAAAATGGAGAATAGAAACATTTATATCCCAGTTTATCTACAGAAGCTCAGCAATCATCTCAGTGCATGCTGTATGTAACTGAAACTCCGTCTTTATTGAAAAGGTGTATAGGACTTCCACAGTGTTTTTGACCGAAAAACGTATACATGTAGAGAAATCCAAAGGACGATGTTCAAATGTCTTTCGTCAGGAAAGGCTCTCTACGTGATACATTTAAAAACAATGTTCTTAGGATTATGCACTGTGAAGTCACTATTTTTCGATAGTTACGCGTTTTCGTGGATTTCGTGATGCTACAACCCAGGAATATAAGGACCAAACAAATAGTGATTCTTTATTGGAAGCAGCAGGCTTCTTACCCATGGTACGAAATAAAACCTCGCTGTAAATGTAATTTTTTGCAAAGCCAAAAAATTGATAAACACAGTATTTGGACGTATCTGTTATCGTATTAAAAGTCACGGATGTAGAATATGGCCGTTAGTAAATTTCATTTGCAATAGATTAGAAATTAAAATCTCTCTCTCTCTCTCTCTCTCTCTCTCTCTCTCTCTCTCTCTCTCTCTCTCTATATATATATATATATATATATATATATATATATATATATATATGTGTGTGTGTGTGTGTGTGTGTGTGTGTGTGTGTGTGTGTGTGTACGTATGTGTTGTTGTTGTTGTTCATCCTTCGAGTTCGAAAGAAGGTGACCATGACATCACTAACTGGTTTGGTTTATGTGAGCACGTGAGTGACTGATCAGACCAATTTGTACTTTGAAGTGTCTATGGCATACTTGACAGGAGATTCCAAATGGGTTTGCTTGATCAACAGAGGACGTGCTGCAGTTCTCCTCCGTTCAAAATATGTAGTTGCAGTATGGATGAGACTCCGCCAGGTGGAGCGATCCTGTGTGAGATCTTCCCAAGACTCAGGGTCAATGTTGAAATGTTTCAAGGACGACTTGATGGAAACTTTGAAACGTTTCTTCCAACCACCCTGAAATCACTTTTCCTTCTTCAGCTCGCCGTAGAAGATCTTCTTTGGGAGGCACGTGACCTGCCCATCTCAACTGTGATTTCATCAGCTGAATGTGAATGCTTGGAATGCCTGCCAGCGTCAGAACCTCATTGTCTGGGACCCCGTCCTGCCATCTTATATTCATAAATTTTCTCAGGCAGCCAGTGTGAAACTGGTTCAGCTTCTTGGTATGGCGTCTGTACACCGTGCAGTTTTCGCAAGCATACAGCAGGGTCGGAAAAACAATGGCCTTGTAAACTTTCAGTTCTGTTTATAGACTCCCACATATATGTACGTAGTATGCCAAAGGCCACACTTGCTTTAGACATTCTGGCGTTGGTTTCATCATCGATGTGGACTAAAGGTAACAGTGTTCTGCTGAGATTGGTGAACTTGTTCACTTCCAGGAGGGTTTGGCCATTTACTGTGATGGTAAACTCTATGTAATACTTTCCTGGTGCAGGTTGGTGCATCAACCACTAGTGACTGGGAATAGTTCAGATGACTTACCGTCATCCACAACACGAGCTAGCATGCTATCATGAAATTGTCGAGACATCACGATGAATTTCTCTGAACAACCACTTTTTGCCATGATCTTCCAAAGGCCTCTACGGATGACTGTGCCAAAGGCCTTTGTCAGGTCGATGAATGTCGTATACGGGTTGGAGTTCTGTTCCTGGCATTTATCCTGGAGTTGACGAGCCTCCGGCTTTGTTGACCTCTGCTGGTATAGCATCTGCTCCAGGTACCTTGCCATTTGACAACAGGTCGATTGCTTTTGCAGTTTTAGTCAGCTCTGGAGGATCACCATGTGATATGTTGATTTCCACTTGGGGCAGTCAATTAAATTGCCTCTTCGCTGATAAATGACTGTTGATTGAAGATGTTGTTGAAGTGTTCTGCCCATCTTTGAAGTATTTTTTCTCTGTCAGTGAGCAGCGCGCACTCATTATTGGAGATGTTCCTGATGACTGTGACCTGCAGATTGTCTTCAAAGCATCATATACGTTTTTCATGCCTTCCTGTTTGCTTTGGACGAAATCTCATCTGCCTTATTGCTCAGCCATGAGTCTTGCAACTCTGAGTTTGCATTGGACAGTCCTCTTGATGTTGTTGAAGGCTGCCGTCTTAGATGATGAAGTGCTGCCTTCAAAAAAGGCATTCTGTAGCCGATGTTTCTCATTCAGAAGTCTCTGTATGGCAGCATCGTTCTCATCAAGCCAATCTTGATGTTTACGTGTGGTGGGACTGATGGTTTTGGATGCATTTGAGCACACAGAGTCTCTGAAGGATTCACAGTTTTCCTTGACATTCTCGGAGTTTGTATCGATTGTATCAATTTGGCTGTACAATTCTTCTAAAAATGCCTGTTTCACACTCTCCTGTTTAAATTTGGCGACATTAAGCTTTTTGGGCACTTTTTGCCTTGTGGTTCTCTGCTGGGCTGAATAAGGATATTGAGCTTGGAGACTATGAGACTGTAGTCAGTCCAGGATTCTGCTCTTATGATGACCCTCGTCACTCGTATATCCTGTCTCTCTCTTCTCCTGACGATGGCTTAGTCAATAAGATGCCAGTGCTTGGAGTGTGGGTACGTGCACGACGTCTTGTTGCGATTTGGCAGGCGGAATACTGTGTTGGTGATTAGGAGGTCATGCTCAGCACATTTTCTCAGTAAGATGAGTCCGTTGTTGTTGCATATGCCAAATATATTTTGCCAATGACACCTGGCCATGTCTGGTGATCTGTGCCAACTCTAGCACTGAAGTAACCAAGGATGATGAGTTTTGTCTGCCTTTGGTATTTCTACAATAAGAGACTCTAGGTCTTCATAAACTGTTTGTCCTTAACTTATCTGGGTTGGTCAGGTGGGTGCATATGTGCTTATGGTACCTGCATGTATGTCTTTTTCCCGACAGTGGAAGTCTCATTTGCATTAGTCCGTCATTCACACTCCGTGGGATATTAGTGATCTTGCTAACTAGCTGTCATTTGATGGCAAACCCAAACCAGCTTCACGTCGCTGCTCTTCTTTACTTCGGCCACTCCAGAAGAAGGTGCAGCCGGCTTCTACTGCGGTGAGTTGTTTTTCCTCAACTAGTCGAGTTTCACTCAAGGCTGCTATCTGGATCTTGAATCTGGCCAGTTCTCTACCAACTGGAGCTCTGGTCTATCTGCTGATGTACTATCCGTTAGTTTGAGTATATTCCAGGCACAGATGGAAAGTTGCGTCACCTTTTTTGACCGCTAGGGTGGGATCCCTGTCAGCCGCTGTGTGCTGTCCAGGGTTAAGGTGAAGCAGACAATGTTAAGGTCACCTTTTCTAACCCCTTCCTGGTGCTACGGAGGTGAGCAGTGTGATCCTAAAAGGGCTGCTCAGTCAGCAAGGACGCTTCCGAGTTCCACTGCTGCTGCGGTCCAGTGCTAAAGGACCCTATGCCCTGAGACACCCGAGTGCAGGTCTGCAGCTACAGCTCCCAGTGTATCCACACCTGCTGCTTTGCCGCTTGCCTTCCCACAGGACTTAAAGGTATCTAGTTGGGGGTAGGGAAATAGTGTCATGACGTGCGTGTGAATCGTATGTATGTATTCAATGTATGAAGACTCCTTTCTCTATAATGTAGTTCTAGAAAAGAAATAGTTTACATTTTTGGTATTTTACTAGTTTGTTAGTAGTCTACATTTCTGCAAATTGAATGGTGTTGGTCAACTTTATATAATGACTGAACCTAATAGGCTTTTACATATTGCCTCTAAAATATTTATAGACTAATAGCACTTCGTTCACTTTCAGTAAACTTTCCATTATACTTTAGACGAATTTATTGCTGAACTGTTTTTATTGTGAGTGTTTTAAGTTCTTCCATATTTTAATCTTGAAGAATCTGTTCAACCTTTCAACCACAGAGACCATTTCTGAGTAAGTTGAAATGAACACAGTGCGTTTGTTTCTAGCAATGCTTTAACTTTCCTGTTGTAAACTCTTTTCCTTCATCATTCTGTATCTGTCTTTTTCAGACTTTTGTCTTTGATCATTTCTCTTAAAGCATCCTGTATGTGATCTCCCTTTTTAGTTTTTACTATTTCACCCCAAATTTGTTTGGTATTTGGAGACAATATATATATGTATGTATGTAAAAGAGAGAGAGAGAGATGTAACTGTTACAATGCACCTGTATCCAACAGTGCATTTTTCATATGCTGATATGTTGACAACGTCTGTCTGGCTCTGATCATCCGTGTAATTAACATATCCCCAATTATATCGGTATACGTTTCTTGCATGGACATGTAATATGTAGGTAGACTGCTCGATTTACCATTCTTCAAATTCTGCGCAGTTATTTTATTGTTGTCACGCTGTATTTTATTCCCATCGTCGATTGATGCTTGTGTAAGCAACTGGACTTTCAGGATCGTACTAAAGACGTCGTAACAACTGTTCTTTGCCTTCGGTCCCCTGCTGTCGCTGCTAAGCTGCCTCCCACGTCATTACTTTAAAACGATATAGAAAACAAATAATACTTTCTGCCTGATAACATGTCTTTTGGTGTTATCCCCAAGCAAACATGACATCCATACACTATGAGTATTTTTAATTTCACCTATTGGCAACGTTTCTTCAATCCTTTCAAACGTATTAACGATTTCAGATTTGCAAATCCTTTTCCTCTTCTGCAGTTGACTCTGCTACAGCTACTTCCTATACTGAATCACCATGTGCTATTTTAAATCAAATTTTTCCATAAATTCTACCTCGATTTTGCCAAATCGCTGTGAATCCAAGTGCGACATTTACCAGATTTTCAAGCTGCGCTACAAATGTAACTCAATACCTTATTCCTTTGTTGTATTACACTATTTAAGCTAGCTTGCAATCAAGGCTGATGCGGCTTTTTCCCAAGCTATCATCATTAAATATACTTTGCACATCGATATCTTTCTGAAACATTCCAGGGTATCCTTTTTGATGTTTAAAATCAACAAATCAACTTTTTGTTCCCTTGAATGTTATTTTGTAGCACAAATAGTTTTAACAACACTTGATCCCATCCAACTTTTGTAAGTAAGTACACATCTTCTCTTAATACCCAGATTTTTGCTTTCATGTAAAGCTCTATAACAGTTGTTGAATTTATCGCAATGGTGCTTTGTGCCATTATTTACACTTAGTCCATAATTTACTGTTTTTGTATTCGCTCTACTAGTTCAGCAGCGGTGCTAGAGTAGATAGATACAGACAGAGATGAAATTGGAATTTATAAGTTTGATCGCTTTCATTTATTATGACAAGAGATCTTTATATTTTAAATTGTACACGGATGCTAGCTTAACTGTGCAAGTGTAGATATACAGAGCTTTGTCTACAATTAAAAGTCACCATTTTTTGTTTCTTTTTTAAAGAAAGACAGTACTAATTTAAATTTTACAAGTGTGCTGGCTCATCAGCTATGCTAGAGTGGTTTACAGTTAGAGAGAAAGAGATAACATTTTAACTTATCATTGGTCCGAACAAATGACCAACCTAAGTTAAAGTTTGCAAGTGTGTTATTTTCCTCTATTTGTAAACTACTTTTGCTGAATAAAACTCCCTTCATAAAATAAAAGGTTATGTGTGTAGAGGACACAGGTCCAATAGGATTCTACATTTATACACCCTGATTGTGCTACTTTTGTAACGATATTTGGCATAGAAGTCTATGTACCTATTTATCACTTCATTAGGAAACGCAACAGTAAAAAACGCGCGTAAACATGACCACGAACTTGACGTATGTATTTGTGCATGGGGTCTCTGTTTTACATTTCAGGTTTCAAATAAGGCAAATAAGGATGTGGTTCAACCGATTAAAAAAAATGTATAATATCAAGAATTGCTGCTGCTCTTGAAATAAGGGCCAAGTCACTGGTAATAAAATATACATAGAAGGTTTTAGGAGTGTATTGCCAAGAAGTATCTGTAAATGTAGTTATGATAAGCATTAGAAGTGTATAGGCAATAAATACCTGTGTATGTAGTTCTGATAAGCATTAGAAGTGTATAGACAATAAATACCTGTGTATATAGCTCTGATAAGCATTAGAAGTGTATAGACAATAAATACCTGTGTATGTAGCTCTGATAAACATTAGAAGTGTATAGACAATAAATACCTGTGTATGTAGCTCTGATAAACATTAGAAGTGTATAGACAATAAATACCTGTGTATGTAGCTCTGATAAGCATTAGAAGTGTATAGACAATAAATACCCGTGTATGTAGTTCTGATAAACATTAGAAGTGTATAGACAATAAATACCCGTGTATGTAGCTCTGATAAACATTAGAAGTGTATAGACAATAAATACCTGTGTATGTAGCTCTGATAAACATTAGAAGTGTATAGACAATAAATATCTGTGTATGTAGCTCTGATAAACATTAGAAGTGTATAGACAATAAATACCTGTGTATGTAGCTCTGATAAACATTAGAAGTGTATAGACAATAAATACCTGTGTATGTAGCTCTGATAAACATTAGAAGTGTATAGACAATAAATACCTGTGTATGTAGCTCTGATAAACATTAGAAGTGTATAGACAATAAATACCTGTGTATGTAGCTCTGATAAATATTAGAAGTGTATAGACAATAAATACCTGTGTATGTAGCTCTGATAAACATTAGAAGTGTATAGACAATAAATACGTGTGTATGTAGCTCTGATAAACATTAGAGAATTAATCTGCACAAAGTATACAACCAATTCTATGACCATATGACCGCCATCTTGACTTCTCGGAAAGAAATTATTTTAATTAGTCTTCCAATATATCCTTCACATGAAAAACGTATCAGTTTGCTCAGAAAGTTATCGATGTTTTTTTAAAATTTATAGAATTTTTAATATCCACGAAGGCTGGACTTGTGTTATAAACCTTTTGCTCATCGGATGTTAATCATATTCAGTACAAGGTGGCGAAATGAATGCAATTTTTATGTTATCAACTGATCAAAATTCAATATTATGCTGACACTCATATTCGCGAACATTTGGAATAAAAATACTTTGGTTTCATTAGTGTTAGCAAATGCTGAATGTATTATAACATTTCTGTCCTTCGTGCTGAGCAACACATCTTTAAATCTGAGAAACCTAATATAACATCGATCCTTTCTGTATGATAGCAAATATCGTGTCTGTATTTTTTCAGGTGCAAAATATTCTCGCAATCTTAAATTTTTGTATACTAGATGCTGGAACATGAACGAATAAACGAATAAAATCTGAAACACTTGTATTTGATTTCACTTTTCATGAAATATGATTCGCCATCAGTGAAACGTTTTAACATTGTTGATTTGTACTTGTAAATTGATATTTTATGTAGATAAAGCTTCCCGAATGACGTACTTTTGTCTGGTCATTTATGCTGCTACGTACACATAATCTTTCATATCTTATTTACCAAATAAACAGAAAACGGATTTATACACACTAGAGGTATCATACTTCTGTGAAAAGGCCCGTCCACAAATGACCAGGCAAGGCCTTCATATTTTAGTCATCACACTTTCTCTATATTCTTCACTAGTGGAGCAAGAGGTAGACCAACCCCAAACTGGGATCGCCGCGGGGACTTGCTTGATTGTCGCAGATATATAGTTAATATATTACTGCGATACGCTGTAATAGGTAGGAATCTGCCAATGGGTCCCAAATTTTCTTTCGTCATCTTTGTTTAGTCTCTCACTCGCAGACATGGCACTATACTCATCACTACTCATATTTGTATATGGTCATGCTCTAGGTCGTGTAAAATTTGACAGCTGAAGAGAAAATATGTTGGAACAAAAACAGTTATGATAAAAGTCACGGATAGATAAAACAAAAACGAAAGGAAATGAGAACAATATAATACACTTCCTTGCGGTATGTGCAGAACTTCAATTTTTTAATTTTATTATAGCAAAATAGAAATTCATTCCTAATAGGCTAGTTTGATTATTTTTATGTACTCATCCCAATGAATATAACCCTTTCCCTGGGACAGATTATTTGCACTTTGATCTACAGTTTTCGAGAGTTTTGGGCGACTGTGAAAAAGATTCAAATTAAATGCATAATGTTACGCCACATGCTATGATTATGCACTTTTGTTATGATAGAGAGGTTATAAAAGCATGCTTGTTCTTTTATTTTGCCTTATTCAATTTGATAATATTTTTATTTACTTATCACAGTAATATTCATTGATACGACTCTATGGTCTAAAAAAAATGTAACAGAAAGAAAGTGAAACCAACAAATCAAGTAAAAATCAACAAGCAATTTATTACTAGATAATTAAAATGAAAAATCAAAAAGTCACTTACAGTAATGTGTTTTGAAATCCTAATAATCCAATAAGAATGATTGTTCTAATCACAGTCCTAAATATAGAATGTTCCGAATTCACGGCTATGTCCTTGAATGTTATGATGTGCTAATGGTCTCCAAAGTCCTGATGTACTAGTAATCTTGATGTGCTGATGTCAAAATGAAGTATTCCAAAATCATCAATTAAAAATCCAAAAGTTTATGAGCACTGTTATAATCCAATGAATATTTAAAATAATTCCTCTCTTAGAATTTGGAATGAATTTTCACAACTGTAATAGCTCTTTACAAGACTGATGGTAATGTCAAAACTGAACAAAATGTCCACCAAACATGATATATATAAAGATTGGTCACATGACAGAATGTTCTAGATTGGTCACATGACAGAATGTTCTAGAATGTGTGTCATCTTAATGGAATTTTTACTTGTAAACAAAAATCAACCTTGACCTTCAAATTGAGAAAACATATTGATCAAAACAACCTAATTCAAGGACACTAGTTATACATGTTTTTCCTAATAAACATAAAGATTTAAGCAAATATTAAAGTGAAGAAACATTTATAATTTCCTAAAATAGTTATAATATTATATAAACATCATACATAACACCTCCCCTCATAAAGAAAAAGAAAGATTTATATAATAAAGCTTTCTTTTGAATATACATCTAATAGTACAATAACCAAAATTACATAAGAACATGTTTTATGATACTGGACTTAATTACATCAAGCAATATTACATTTCTAGGCACTTGAGAGTGCATCTGCAATCACATTGTCTTTTCCCCTGATGTGTTTGATGTCAATGTTATATTCTTGCAATATCAAACTCCATCTCAACAATCTCCGATTTTTATCTTTCATTTTGTTGATGAAAGTAAGGGGATTGTGAACACTGTACACAATAATTGGAGAAAGAGCTGAGGTAACATACACTTCAAAATGCTGTAAAGCCAATATCAAAGCCAAACATTCCTTCTCAATTGTAGAATAATTTTTCTGGTGCTTGTTTAGTTTTTTAGAAAAATAACACACAGGGTGATCCACACCACTTTTGTCTTCCTGAATCAATACTCCACCAACCCCTACATCACTTGCATCAACAGACAATTTAAATGATTGGCTAAAATTTGGTGCAGAAAGAACTGGTGCATTCTTAAGCATGGCCTTTAACTTGTCAAAAGATTCCTGACACTTGTCAGACCAATGAAATTTGGTTTTCTTACTCAATAAGCTTGTCAAAGGTTCAGCAATTTTGGAAAAATTGGAACAAAATTTCCGATAATATCCAGCCATACCTAGAAATCGCATCAGTTGCTTTTTACAAATTGGAACTTGAAATTCAGAGATAGCTTTGACCTTAGCTTCTATAGGTTTAACTTGACCTTGTCCCACAATATGTCCTAAAAATGTGACACAAGCATGGCAAAACTCACTTTTGCTCAAATTAATTGTCAGATTCGCATCGCTGAGTCGATCAAAGAATTTTCCAATCGTTTCCAAATGATCTTCCCAGGTGTTGTTGTAGATAATGACGTCATCGATATAAGCGTCACAATTATCAAGACCAAATGTTATCATGTTCATCAGACGTTGAAACGTTGCTGGCGAATTTTTCATTCCAAACGGCATGACTTTATATTGATAAAGTCCATCTGGAGTTACAAATGCTGAAATTTCTTTTGCCCTTTCCGTCAGTGGAATTTGCCAGAATCCTTTTAAAAGGTCAAACTTGGTGACATATTCCGCATTTCCAATTTTATCAATGCAATCGTCCATTCTTGGGATTGGAAATGAATCAGTTTTGGTGACACTGTTGACTTTTCTATAGTCAGTACACATACGTAATGTATTATCTGGCTTGGGAACAAGAATACATGGTGAACTCCAGTTACTTTTACTTGGTTCTATGAAATCATTCTCCAGTAGATACTGAATTTCTTTCTTCAGATAGTTCTGTTTGAGAGGATTCATCCTATAAGGATGCTGTTTCACAGGCGCAGAATCTACAATGTCACCGTCATGATAAATTTTACTTGTTCGTGTTGGAACATCAGGAAACAAGTGCTCATAGTCATGTAATAGCTGTTTTAGTTCATTTCTTTCCTGTTGTTGTAGATGTGAAAGTTTCTGGTCTAGGTTGTTCAATATTTCTGAATTCCGAAGATTGGTTATACCAGAGTCACTATAGTCTGATTGTACTCCATCGTTGATATCTTCACTGTGTGGGACAGGTACAACTAAATTAACAGAATAATTAGCTGGGCTATCTCTGTCAAAATATTCCTTTAACATATTTATATGACAAAGTTGTTTCTGTTTCCGTCTCCCAGGAGTGTTAATGATATAATTTAAGTCATTTACTTTCTTTTCAACGGTATAAGGACCATAAAATTTAGCCTGAAGAGGATTTTGAGGTATGGGAAAGAGAGCCAGAACTTTGTCACCAGGTTTAAAACTCCTTTCCTGTGAATTTCTGTCATACCTTAATTTCATTTTTGACTGAGTAGTGTGAAGATTAGTTCTTGCTACTTCACAGGCCTTTGACAACTTGTATTTGAAATCAGAAACATAATCAAGAAGATTAATCTTTGAGACTTCATTTGAAAGAAGTTTCTCTTTCAATAATTTCAATGGTCCACGGACAGTATGACCAAAAACTAGTTCAAAGGGACTAAAACCCAACGACTCTTGAACTGATTCCCTAACAGCAAACAACAACAAATGAACACCCTCATCCCAATCCTTTTCTGTATCAAAGCAATATGATCGAATCATATTCTTCAAAGTTTGATGAAATCTTTCCAAAGCACCTTGACTTTCAGGGTGATAGGCAGAAGATTTAAACTGTTGGATGCCTAATTCATGCATAACTTGTTGGAAAATTCCAGACATAAAATTTTACCCTTGATCCGGCTGGACAGATTTGGGAAGGCCAACAAGTGTAAAAAACTTCACCAAAGCTTTCACAATAGTTTTAGTTTTTATATTTCTCAGAGGAATTGCCTCTGGAAATCTTGTAGATGCACACATGATGGTCAACAAGTATTGGTTGCCTGACTTGGTTTTGGGTAAAGGACCAACACAGTCTACTATTATTCTACTAAATGGTTCATCAAATGCAGGAATAGGTTGCAGATGAGCCTTAGGTATCTTCTGATTGGGTTTTCCTACCATTTGAAAAGTGTGACAAGATCTGCAGTATTTAGAAACATCACTTTTGAGTTTCGGCCAATAAAAATGATTCAAGATCTTGTGATAAGTCTTACGGACTCCTAAATGACCAGCCAAAGGAGTTTCATGGGCTAAATTAAGAATTTCCTGTCGATATGACTTAGGAACAACAATTTGATAGCTCACTGACCACTCGTCACCAGCGGGTACATCAGGTGGTCTCCATTTCCTCATAAGGACCCCATTTTTCACAAAGTAACACACTGGAACTTGTGTGGCTTCAGTTTCACTAATAGCCCTCTGAAACAAACAAGATATATCGGGATCTTGCTCCTGTTCAACGACAAGGGATTGTCGTTTGTCACCCTGAGTAGGACAAAGAGAATGAGTTGCCAAAAGAGGATCACTGTGATCAATACCATTTGATTGATCAATACCTGAGGAAAAAGTGACCTCATCAAAAGACTGACCAATACATGTGTCAGCTAAAGGAATAATATCCTGATCAACATCACTCTCAAGAGCTCTTTTTGCCATAGCTCTAGTAACTGCACAAGCAGGGTACAAATCAGGGATTTCAGTTTCGACAGGATCAACTTTCTGATCCAAACAAGGCTTGTCAGTTACAAGTGGATTAACCACAACCTTATCTCCAGCTAGGTCATTGCCTAGTAATAAATGAACACCCTCTATGGGTAAAGAAGTCACTGCCCCAACAGTCACAGGTCCAGAAACTAAGTCTGATGCCAAATTTACACAATGGAGAGGAACATTTACAAAGCCGCACTCAACTCCCTGAACAAGAACACTTTCACTTGAAGAATACTCCTCAGACAAAGGCAAAGTACCTGATAATAAAAGACTCTGAGAAGCTCCAGTGTCCCTTAATATTTTAATTGGGATAGGTTTGGCAGAATCACCAATAAGTGATATAAAACCTTCTGACATGAATGGTTCATAAGCCTCTAAAATAGAATCAGACTGGGGTTTGTTTGACCCAACAAATGTATTGCTTTCAATACAAGACCGTGACCTTGACCTCGTAGAAATAAGAGCATTTGGAAAAGCTCTGTCTTTTCTCTGTTGCTTATTTTTCAACTTGAAGCAATCAGAAATAACGTGCCCTTTCTTTTTACAATAAGAGCACGTAGGAAGAGATAAGGATTTCTGATCAGTCTTATCAGATGTTTGATTCCTAACAGTTGTGCTGTTGTGAAATTTGGAAGTACTCGAATGAGATTGAAATGGTTTTTTACCAGAAAACTGCTGGGAGGACGACTTATTGCCAAATGAAATTTTGTGAGTCAAGGAATAATCATCAGCCATACGAGCAGCATTTTCCAAAGTTTCCACATTCTGCTCGTCAAGATAGGTTTTAACATCACATTGGATACACCCTTGAACTCTTCAATTAATACGAGCTGTCTGAGGTTATCATAAGCTTGATCAACTTTCTTGGCTGAGCACCACCTATCAAATAGTTGTTCTTTATCCCTTGCAAATTCGACATGAGTTTGTCCATTTTCTTTTCTACAATTCCTAAACCTTTGTCGATATGCCTCTGGTACCAACTCATAAGCTTTCAAGATGTACTCCTTAACCACATCATAATCAGTGCTTTGTTGTACTGACAGTGAAATGTAGACTTCACGAGCTTTGCCAATTAGTACACTTTGTAATAACAAAGTCCAACGCTCTCTGGGCCATTTCAAGTTTTCAGCTATTTTCTCGAAATGAAGAAAGTATTTATCTACTTCTTTTTCCTGAAAAGGGGGTACTAACCTAATATACCTAGTAACATCAAAACCTGAACTTGTGTTTAAAGGAGTGGAGTGTGCTCTGTTTGCCAGTTCTAATTCTCTTAATTTAAATTGCATTTCCCTTTCTTCTCTTTGCATCTGCATTTGTATTTGCCTCTCTTCCTTCTGCATTTGTAACTGCCTCTCTTCTTTCTCTCTCTCCATCTGCCTCTCTTCTTTCTCTCTCTCCATCTGTATCCGCCTATCTTCTTTCTCTCTCTCCATCTGTATCTGCCTCTCTTCTTTCTCTCTCTCTCTCTCTGAATCTGAAGCTTTGCCAATTCTAAATCCATCTGGTTCTTTAACTCTAATTCATTTAATTTCCTGTCAGAACCAGATACAGGCTTTCTCTTCAAACTTAAAGCACTATTTTCAAAAATTCCCTTTCCTACTAAATACTGAATTAAAATAATCTTTATTTCCTGTTTTGTCAATGATACTTTTGCCTCAGATAGACTGTATTTTCTGGCAAGCTCGAGCAACTCATCCTTTCTTATGCACTCTAACCCCTCCTGGGTAGGTTTTGAAATGAAATCCTGAACATTAGATGCCATTGTAAATGCTTGTTGGTTTCACACACAAAAAATTTCTCTATTAAAAATCTTGCCAAAGACAAAAAAAAAATTCCGAGACAAAATCAATATGAATTTCAAAAATAACTTTAATATCTCTAATATGCTTTAAAGAAATTCAGATCCCAGATGACGAGCCCCCAATTTCTGTTACGACTCTATGGTCTAAAAAAAATGTAACAGAAAGAAAGTGAAACCAACAAATCAAGTAAAAATCAACAAGCAATGTATTACTAGATAATTAAAATGAAAAATCAAAAAGTCACTTACAGTAATGTGTTTTGAAATCCTAATAATCCAATAAGAATGATTGTTCTAATCACAAGTCCTAAATATAGAATGTTCCGAATTCACGGCTATGTCCTTGAATGTTATGATGTGCTAATGGTCTCCAAAGTCCTGATGTACTAGTAATCTTGATGTGCTGATGTCAAAATGAAGTATTCCAAAATCATCAATTAAAAATCCAAAAGTTTATGAGCACTGTTATAATCCAATGAATATTTAAAATAATTCCTCTCTTAGAATTTGGAATGAATTTTCACAACTGTAATAGCTCTTTACAAGACTGATGGTAATGTCAAAACTGAACAAAATGTCCACCAAACATGATATATATAAAGATTGGTCACATGACAGAATGTTCTAGATTGGTCACATGACAGAATGTTCTAGAATGTGTGTCATCTTAATGGAATTTTTACTTGTAAACAAAAATCAACCTTGACCTTCAAATTGAGAAAACATATTGATCAAAACAACCTAATTCAAGGACACTAGTTATACATGTTTTTCCTAATAAACATAAAGATTTAAGCAAATATTAAAGTGAAGAAACATTTATAATTTCCTAAAATAGTTATAATATTATAAAAACATCATACATAACACCATGAAGAGTAGAATGGAGATTAAAAATCAATATTAAGAGGTTGTTAGAGCCTTGCACAGAAATGACTTTCTAGTCCAAAAGCAGAAGCCAAAAAGGGTTATATTTTTCGACCAATCCAAACCGGCAGTACAGCGATGGTTATTATGTATCAAATTAACCATCAGAGTCTCTAGATTTTGATGTTTGATGATGCCATTGCATACAACTTATGCACTGTTTATAGTAAGGCTTTATTGCAAATACCGTAAATATCCCAATCTGTACATTTTTTGCATGTGGAAATAAGTGTGACTACTTTTGATGACTTCATTTGCACTCAAATATGATATGTCTAGATTAAACTGCTTCCTCATATTGAATAATGTCACTTAATACAGAGGCAACTGAAGATAGTGTCACAGTATTAATATTAGTATAAATGAATAATATATATGGAATATGTAACTTTTGGTTGCTAAAACTTACGTGTGTAAATCTATATGCAGAGCAAGAAACTGATTGAATACGTTTTTTAAAAAGTATTTATCATTGATAAAGAGAATATGCTTTACATAAAATGTTTGGACTCGTGTGATATTATTGCAATATTATTTGTATTACATTTATTATTACAAAACTTCTCACAGTAAGAGATGGCCTGCAAAACAAAATTTGAAAGATTCTTTGACTGATAGCTCAATACTAGTTGTAGGGATACGTTCTTAAGTGTACAGTACGAATAATGAAATACCTGTATTTGCCATTAATAATTTTAAGGTCCTCATTTGCATAACTGTAGATTGCTCACTATAACAACTCTCTTAACTATATTTACAACTTTAAAGGTGCTGGACCTGGTTGCTGACTTCCTTCAGACTCCAAAATGGCTGCTGAAATTGATGTTGTTCACTCTCAGATGAAATGTAAACCAATATTTTACAAGAATGCATGCATCTTTTGTGCACATACATTTGCTAAATCCCCTGCTATTACGCTGAGGTGTCCAAACTAATTCTTTACTCTCAGCATGCGGGGAAAAACTTGATGATCTTGCTAACTAAAGTTTGAAGTATGAGCAATACATTCTAGATGGTGAAGTTACCTTTCGTTATCATATAATCTGTAGAGATACTTACTGTAGCCCTGCGCATTTAAAAAGGACAGTAGAAAAGCGTAGAAAACTAACTTGTAGCGTTGGTGGTAGTGATGCTGTTCAGAGTGAGAAGAAGCTTGTGCAAGTGGTTTTCGTGCATTCATAACTAGATCTGTTACAGGAGACTCTGCATTTGATTGTAAAAGTAACTACTTCATTTGTGGAGAAGTGTGCAACCTAAAACAACGGTCAACATGGTCAGTAGTGGAAGTGCTATTGGTCGGGATTCTAATAAACAGACGATGTTCGCAAACATTCTTCAAGCTGCAGAAGAGCGTAATGACATTCAAATGAATACACGTTTACGAGGTGTCACCAGCGAGGACTTAGTGTCAGTGGAGGCAAGGTACCACAGAAAGAAAAACTGTTACTCTTCATACATCTACCCAAGAAATGTTGCAGCAGCTAAGAACACTTCGCTGGAAGACAGTGTGTTTACAGGAGCGCTTGGTAAACTCATAGACGAGTTCAGGCCTGACATAGAGGCCAAGAAACGTTTTTGTACTGAGCACGCCTCGCACGCCTGTCTGGATACTTCTCGAAGAAGCAAGAGTGGAGACCTACACAACATACACATCGCAGCATCTGAAGCGACGGCTCATGAAAGAGTGCATAACTACTTTGTCATTTGTTCCACAACATGTTGGCTCTGATCTTGTCAGCTCAAGTGAAATATCCGTTGATGACGTGTTTGCCAAGGACAATCAACTGTCACAGAAATTTACTGCCGTTCAGGAGGAATCAGCGGATGAATCACGTGATGCGGATGTTTAGCCTGTTTCTGAAATTAGTATTGTACGTCGTGCAATTATCATCTTGCGCCAGCATATGTCTTTCACACAAATAACTTGAGAGAGAATAATTTTCATCCAGTGAGACAAATCTTGATGCACATACAACGTTTCTTGATTCATTACAGTGCAAAGCAATTGACTGGCTAACGGATGAACAAAAAGTGCAGAAATGCTTGAGTATTGCCTGTGATATCACAACATTAGCTACATCAGTCATGTCACCTAAGCATTTATGTATTGCTGTCTATCTCAGCCACACTTTTGGAAGCAGGGCATTGATAGATACACTCAACACGCTTGACTGCTGCATATATTATACTTAACTGAGGAAATTTATAACATCAGCTGCACTTTATGTAGATTCCACTCAGCAACCCTCGGAAATAAACTCATACATTCCACCAGAACTTACACCAATTGTTGATATGGGCAATATCATCTTGGCAGCGGCTGATAACTGGCATTACAATGACCACACAGTTGATGGCAAGAAAACAGTCCATGATATGACCAGCATTCTGCAGCCAATGACCACGGATGAAAGATAATCAAGCTAATCAAGCCCCATCAAACGGACTCCGCAGCGGACTTTGGATACAAGATGTCTTCGAGGTAAATGTGCACATTATATTATTTATACTTGCACATATAAATACTCATGCATGCGAATGTGAAACTTTCTGTCTTTTGGTGAATGTATTTCTGTTATGCACTGTTATCTGCTTGGTTATGTATTTTCATTAGGTGGGACCTAGACAAGACAGTTCTCTACAACAAACCAGCTACAAGACTTCAAAGCTCTCCACTCCCATCTGTGTGGATGAAATACAACCACTTACTGGAAACAGTGAGGTGACAACAGCCCAGACTGTAGAACCTATGTACAACATGGCTAGAAGCAGTTTGTTCATGGGGTGAAGCAGGTATTCCCTCATGGGCAGCTTTTTATGCTAAACTATCACCACACCATGGACAAAATGTTCCAGTCTCACAGATAGCCTACCATCCAATTATTATGTCACCATCATCAGATCTATCTACTGTGTACACAGTGCTACTACGATTGAAAGAAGCAGCAAAAGCTTTTGACCAAAGCCATCTGCATGTGTGCTTTGACATGGGCCTCCTTACACAGGCATTATACATCACTTTGGCAAATTCCAAACAATTTGAGAGTATAATTCTGATTGAGGTGGAAAGTGATTTCATGGAGAGAAACTGTGTTGTCAAATTGTCTAGAGGCCATTTCAAGGACTTGAAGGGAGCAGGAGGAATCATTTGGCCTCACAATGAAAGGCTGAGCTTTGATTAGATGATTCCTGGCACGCAAAGTCACAGCTTTTTATGCAGCTCAATTCCGTACCTGTATTAGTGGTGGTGGATCTGGAGATGATCAGCGTATTTTTCAGCTGAAACGTCTTCACAGAGTAGCCCAGACACATACGTATTAGTGCTGCTTCTACATCATGGTCCCTCCAGCAAGGCCAAAGAAGTTTACTTCATGACTAGAAGGCAAAGAAAGCATGCAAAGCTCACAAGATTCATTCCATCCATACAATCTTTAACAATCTAACCAGAGCACAGCACAATACCCTGTTACCTGTCTACGGCTTAACAAAATATGCCACTGTCAGGGCCCTATTTGGACACGGAAAAAAAGCCTTTAGAGTCAAGATGAAGGATGCAGACAGATATCAGGCCATGACAACATTTGGAGACACCACTGAGCTAAGTGATGATGAAAAGGCTGCTGCAACACAATTTGCTAGTTGTCTCTACGGCGAAAGTAAGTTTCCTGGATTTATGAATGTGCTCAGATGTAAAAAATCTGAGTTGGGAATTTCTGCTAAGAAGCTTCCACCAACTGATGACAGCATTAATACTGCACCTGCTTCGATGTCTATACCAAGTGTTCATTTGGAAGCTTGGATACATCGGCATGCTTGATGTTCCTTCACCAATACACTTTGGCTATGATACGGAGCCAGTCAGAGGCTGCACCAGAGTTGCTAAATGATCTTGCATATGAGTGTTCTTTTGACCTGTGCTTGGGAAATTGGACCTGTTCCATGCATAACCAACCTTGTACAACACCCTGCTTATGTGAGGTAACACTTCCTGGAGATGCAGACAACAGAGCAAATCCATTGACAAAAGAAGCTTTTGACTTTCTTGAGAGCAATTAAGACAGTGAAGATTAAGATGTATTTTGATATATTGTGGCAGGGTAGACGGTTCCTGCTTATGAAGATTCAAAACTCCAAGGACTGCCCATGAAGATTAATTGACTGATTGGCAGCATAGGAATGTAGATAACTGCTTTCTTATGAATAGTTGGCCAAACAGTCAATTATCCACCTGGGCTGGCACCACCCTTGAAAATGAATTTTTCTTTCCTTTTTGGAGTTGGAGAGAGAACTGCTGGAGGAGATAGAGTTACAAGCAGACTATGAGAGACATGTGAACGGACAGACAAAGGTTATCACAATATCCGCTACGCTAAAGCCTGGGGAAAAAAAAACCTATAATGGAAGTATCTCACAAAGTTACTAAACTGAATGTATCTTATTGAGTTCAACTTTCATTACTCACCTGAAATATACTATTATGATCTCATTTCACTAATCGAGACCTAATACAAGAATGTCTAAATCTGCGATTATTAATTTAAAGTATTTCAGGAAATATATATGACTAACAAAATCAGCGACTTACAAATCCCTAAAATTAGAACATTGTTTGCTGTAGTAAGATATGATCAAGCTGCATTAAAGCATGCACCATTACGATAATTTAAATAGAATCTTTGTGAAAGGGCTGATTTGCCTATCCAAATCAATCAATCAATCAATCAATAAGGATATAAGGGCCTATGACCATATATAAATAAACAGATTGAAATAATTATGTAATCCTAAGAAGAAAAACACAACAAACTTGACATAATATACATTGAATACGAACTAAGTGAATAACATTATTATTATTATTATTAATTATTATTATTATTATTATTATTATTATTATTATTATTATTATTATTATTATATACAAACAAATCTTTATGGTCATTTATATGTGGAAGAACGTGATTGATATTGGTATATTCGCAAGGAAATATAATTATTATTAATAAATTAGTATTTATAAACAAAATATATATAAAAATTATGTTTCGCATTTGGTGTAAATTTGTTGCATTTCATTTGATGACAGTTCCAATTTCGTTACATGATTTGGGCGCGGCGTTAAGGCGATGGAAAACCTTGATGTTATGAATGGGTGGGAGAGTATAGAACGGAAAATCTTGATATTATCAATTAATTTTAAGTGAAATAAATAGCGTGTAGCGCTCTACGTCGACCTTTCACCTTTTGTTTTAAACTCTTGATCGTAGCGCTAAGGTCTATATTACACAATTTTACAGGATTCCAGATCGCTCAGTTCTGAACGTTTCTGGTACTATGGAATTGTTAAACTTATACCAGATCGCTCAGTTCTGAAAGTTTATGATACTATGGAATTGTTAAATTAATGCCAGCTCGCTCAGTTCTGAAAGTTTCCGATACTAAAGAATCGTTAAACTAAAACGCAATTCCAAGCAAATTCTTCAGTTATGTTATCTAATCATTTCTAGCATTTGCACGGTATGAAGACTTCATGATTTCGTATTTATTTATTTGCGATTTAGCAACTAAATAAACCAGCGAGTCAAACTTAAACTAAGCCGAATCTTCTATTCGCATCTCTCGCGCAGGCCTCCCATTTTTGCAAGACAATATACTCCGCACAATCTAATCTTCGCACAGTTCATGTACTGTGAATATGGTGAAGTGATGCTTGTTTTTTATTGAACATATTAAAATACAGTAAAGATTATTATTGAAAATTCTTATATAGACATAAACATAAACTTGCAAGCAAAAATATAGATTGGTACATAGAACACCACAGCAGTTGAAGAGAAATTATATTTTAACCTGCAACTATGCAATAAAAAATAAGAGATTTACTTGATCACTTTAACAAATAAGTAAAGATTTTTAAGTTTTTAATTACATAGTTATAAGAAACTGAAGTAAATGATATTTCATCTCATGTCAATCGTATAAAAAACGTTTCTAGAAAATCATCAACCTTTCATCTGATGAACGATGTAAAGAAAAGTTGCGACGAATGCTCCTTTCGTTATGGACACTATTATTTCATGTAAAATATAATTGCTAGGAAAGTGTTACCATATTGACTTCCAAGTTTTTATAAGAAATACTTTATCAGTAAAGTGGGTCACCTGACCATGCCTTGCACTAGAATAATAATCTTCAACGAAAACAATGAACTTTATAAAATACCATACAAATAGATTAAAATATTAAAACTAGAATGAATTTGTCAAACCGTTGTTATGGCTTTCTCAACATTATTGACTACCTCTACAAAAGTTTAGCATTTTTCACAAGAAATGCTCTTTAGTTGTGAAAAGCGATTTTCGTCTGGAGATAAAGAACCATGTAAGACAAACCTTTATATCGTTTTATCATTGACGAATTAAATGACATGGTTGGTTAGGATATGTATTGTGTATTGGAGAGAGAGAGAGAGAGAGAGAGAGCAAAGAAAGAGAGAGAGAGAGAGAGAGAGAGAGAGAGAGAGAGAGAGAGAGAGAGAGAGAGAGTATTATGTGTAAAATTACTTCGAAAACAGTTTGGGATCCTCTAATTCCCTGAACATATTTTTCCCACGGATAAAAAATGAAATAATCTTCAGCAATATTTCCATCATGGCTGTATACATTTAATTATTAACCCCGTACCTTAATATTTTTCTGACGATTTATTTTCTGAATAATTTGAATTTAGACTGCCAATATTAATCTAATTATTTCAGTTTTAAATTTCACCACTCAGTCTTTAATTAAAAGAAATGCACAAAGAAACGTAGACGCAGATAAGTGGGTTAAGTGAAAGAGCGAAGAATGAATGAATGAATGAATGAATGAATGAATGAATGAGTGAACGAACTAACAATAAGTAATAAATTTATAAAGAAAAAGACAAATATGAGAATTATGAAATATATGAATTTACAAACGAATGAAAATTAAGAAGAGACTAAATAAATGACCATTACAAGAGTGTACGAATATAAGATAGAATAGAAAACTTACTCATGTTATTCACAACCCCCCCCCCCCAAAAAAAAAAAAAAAACCCACTTCATTTCGCAACTGGATATTTTAGCTGTGGTGAATCAGGGAGAGACATAAACAGTAGTATGATGTAAAATGACTAGAATGAAGGGATGTTCCTTTTGAATATGGGTTTTATTTAGTGCTTTCTTTTTTTACACACAGCAATATAACAATTATCTTCATAGTCTGTGACCCTCTGGAAAGTAACTGAGAAGTTAAAGACAATTAAACAAGTTTTTATTTGATTTAATCTACGATATCTTGTTTTGTTTATCCTTGTGTATTCTTCGCTGACATTGACATTAGTAGAACAACATATTTTAAATTATATCTTTGACATTTCTGACGTGACACAATAAATGTCCGTCTTGGTTAAAGATTTATTGGGTAAATCCAATTTTGTTTATCTGTTATGACACATTGTTTGCCTCTCTGAACAGGAAGTTGGGGAATTAGCTCAAATGATTCTCCACATTTTTGTATTCATATTTCATTCATGTATTGTATTACCTTTTTCATACATCAGTTGTTTTATTTTTAAAATGCTGTCTGTAACGAAAAGATTCGTACGGCGGCCGCGTACAGAATTTTACAAAGACTATTCGCACGGATGCCGTGTACCCACTGTAGCAATGACCATGCGTACGGCGACCGGTTATCACATTAAGGATGAGTCCGAAATACCAGAATGGTCTTGTATCAAATCATACAGTGAACACAGCATTTTCTATGGGTATTTTGTTCATTTGTGAAACTTACTCTCTCTCTCTCTCTCTCTCTCTCTCTCTCTCTCTCTCTCTCTCTCTCTCTCTCTCTCTCTCTTTCTAAATGACATGCAATTAAAACAACGGTATTAATTTTATCTTTCCTGTGCTGACACTTGATTGTTCCTAGTCAATTGCCTACGAATCTAACGGGCAGATTTGGAAAGTGGTGAGTTGGGGAAGGGGTTAAGGTGATTGTTAAACTATCACAGTGGTCTATCATACTTTACTTTGCTTCGCAATATTCACCTAAATGTGCCATAACCTGTTATACTTTAGTTTTATCGTTTGTTTGTTCCTTTCTTTTTTATTTGGAATAAAAGAAAAAAAAAATGCTTTTAGCAGGAATTAGATCCAACGACACACATTATACTTTACCAACAATATGAACTGAGTAATAGAATCAAAACCTTTTGGGATTAACTCTCTCTCACTCTCTCTCTCTCTCTCTCTCTCTCTCTCTCTCTCTCTCTCTCTCTCTCTCTCTCTCTCTCTCTCTCTCTCTCTTCGGAGTCTTTCAAAATTAGGAATGGATCTCTTACTGAAGATATGTTCTCAGTACTCTATAACGTTGGGATTCAGATACAATTCCCAAAAAAGTAATGTTATTGTTTTCAATGAAAGTTCATTAGACTACAAAATAGACAGAAACATTGGTCCTTTGAAACTCAAAACTACAACCACCAAGACAGATAGTTTATACTATAAGGTTATCATTCACATTAATGTAAGCATATAAGAATCCTCATACACATCCCAACTTATATTTCGAAAGACCTTTCTCCATACATGGTTTCGTTTTCATTGTTCTTTTTATTTTGCATCTTTTGTATTTTACTTCTGGTTACTTGTATTCCTTGCCGTGTTACTCGTCCTTATGCACCAAAATCGTGCGGATATGTGATTACACAGGTACTACTCAACAACGTATCTTTAGGTAGTGTGGGTTTGGCGGGATGCATCTTCATGGTGGTAACTGGCTTGTTTTTATGCATCGACATATGACAATTACATAAAATCTCGTAGAAGCATCCCTATTGCCAACACGAGGTTCTATCGTCTTCATCTCAAATTTATACTATTGCTTCATGTTTTGATTATGTTCATGATCCAAAAATGGTATGATAGTACTGCATCTAATGTGTTTGCCGTGCACAAGTTCTCACTAATTTCATATAGGATTAAATTGATAAGTAGCTATTGAGATGCTCTAGCAAACAATTCTTAACTAAGTAATATCATTTTCACATTTTTTCTTGTGCGCGTTCTATTTACCTCAGTTTTGACCACAAGGTTGCTGACCTTACTCATATTAGCCAGTGACATTAATCCCAATCCTGGACCAAACTCTACAGCCTCCGTTAGTAGTTCCTCATACGACAAATCTAGCTCGTCAGTTTCTTCTCGTAATCTACTTGAATTTTTACACCACCTCTCCATTACGCATTATAATGTTCAAAGTATTTTGCCTAAATTAGATACATTGTATGCAGAATTGCAGGAATTTTATATTTTGGCCTTCACCGAAACTTGGCTTCACCCCTCCAATCTTACAACAACCCAGTTAGGAAAGATCGTGTAGGCGATACTCACGGTGGTGGCATAATATATGTGAAAGAGTCACTTCATTTCCAAAGACGACATGATGTTGAACCAAACGCTTTAGAGTGCTTATGGATTGAACTTTCACTTAGACAGAGACAAATTCTGGTAGGATCATTCTATAAACCTCCAAATGCACACAACGCGTATACATCAATGATAGAAGACTCAATACACCTTGCTGATACAGGGATTAGAGATATAATTGTAACAGGCGACTTTAACTTCAATATGCTAAATCCACTCTCATGTAAAAAAAATGAAATCACTGTGTGATTCGTTTTTCTTTAACAAATGCATTAATCAACCCACTCATTTCACGGAAAACTCTTCAACGTTGATAGATCTGTTACTTATAATGAATAATGAGAGTTTAATTCTCAGCAGGGTTGGAGATCCTTTTCTACATCAATATATTATATATCATTGCCCGATTGATGTTATATTTAACTACAGATAGCCAAAGCGTAATTCGTTTCCGTGGCATATATGGAAATACGGCCAAGTCGACTACAATCTCCATTACCGACTTGGGATAGATTGCAATGTGACGATATTGACAAATATGCATAAATATCACTGACTACATAATCTTGATATCTGGCCAATGCATTCCAAACAGATCTGTTATAGTTAAGCTATCAGAACCTCCACGGATCACAATGGCAATCATAAATGTGAGAGTGCCTATCGAAAAGCCAAGCAATCTAACCTACCATCTCATTGGACAAAATGTCGTTCTCTGCGGAACAAAACAATCTCTATGATTCGAGAAGCAAAGCAGCTGAAAAATTAGCACAAAAGCTGAAATCAGGCATTACATGATCCAAAGATTGGTGGTGAGCCATTAAGGTATTCAGCAACCCTAGCCATACACATTCTATTCCATACCTTCAACATAACGGTTCGATAATCACTGATAAAGTTGACAAAGCTGAATTATTTAACGATTTTTTTATAGAGCAAACTGTACTAGATGAAACAAATGTTAACCTTCTAGATATACCTATTTATACGGTTTAAGTTCTATAGAACTAACTCCTGACGCAGTACAAAATGTTCTCAAAAGCCTTCTTTTTGGTAAAGCTTCTGGTCCAGATGGTCTAAGTAACCGTATTCTGTATGAGCTGGCCAATGAACTCTCACATCCACTTTGTTCACTTTTTAACCGATTTCTTAGATAATCAACCTTTCTAGACTCTTGGAAAGAAGCAAACGTTTATCCAATTTTAAAGAAGGGCGACCTTCCAACGTATCTAACTACAGACAAATATCGCTTCTCAATACTGTTGGCAAAGTTTTTGAATGACTGGTTTTTAAACACATATTCAATTACTTCCGTGAAAATAATATTCTTACACCTTTCCAGTCTGACTTTATTCCAGGTGATTCCACAGTTAATCAATTAACATAACTCTGTGATATGTTCTGTAAAGCAACAGATTCTGATAAGGAAATAAGAGTTGTGTTTTGAGACATAAGTAGTGTGGCATAAATGACTCATTCATAAATTGAAATCTACTGGTGTCACATGAAGCCTCATTAAATGGTCCCTTTTCTCTAAAAAGGCAGAAGACAAAAGCGTGATACTTCGGGCGTGTTTTCAGAGTGGAGGTGTATTAGAGCCGGTGTACCCCAATAATCCGTTGTAGGTCCCTTAGTTTTCCTGATATACATAAATGATATTGTATATGATATACACTCCAAAATAAGTTTATTTGCAGATGATACAAGTCTCTTTCTAATCGAAGATAATTCCGTCGTAACAGCTCATAACCTCAGCTCTGACTTGGAAAAAATTTCTCAGTGGGCAAATAATTGGCTTTTATGTTTCAATCCTTCTAAAACTGAATCCCTGACAATTTTTAGGAAAAATAATAAACCCTTCCATCCCACCCCTATATATGCTCAGCCATAGAATTAAGAAAGTTGATGTGCACAAACATCTTGGTGTATTTCTCTCGAATGACTGCACATGGCACAAACAAATAGACTATATAAAGTAAAAAGCATGGTCAGGAATTAATGTAATGAGTAAACTAAAAATTTTTAGAAATTATATTTACATCTTTTATACGACCTATTCTGAAATATGGTAATGTGGCTTGGAACAACTGCACATTACTCAAGAAAAGAGAACTCGACAAAATACAAAAATGGGGCAGCCAGAATTGCGACTGGTGCGACAAAATTACTATCTGTTGAAGCGCTACATCGAGAAATTAGATGGGAAGTCTTGAATCCAGACGACAAAAACACAAACTTACACTCTTGTATAAAATGACAACTAGTTCAAGTTCTCCCTATCTCTCATCTTTGATTCCACCATCCGTTTGCTATATTTGTCGCCATAACTTACATAATGTAAACAATGTCCAATTAGTACAAACTTGAACTAGTTTTTATTATAACTCGTTTCTTTATTAGGTCATTCGCGAATGGAATACAATATCTATCGTCCACCATATATTTATATATGTTTACAATTTTTGTATTGTAAAAGGACAAGAACATTATAGAAGAACATTATAAGCCACTGGTTTTCGTTCAAATCCTTTACCTTATATATTGTACTTTTTGTAATCACCAATCACAAATTTATGAAATATAATATGTTTAAACTAATTTCAGAACTTTGTTGTTATTTTACAAGTTACTGAATTTAATACCATTCTAGAACACAAAATATATTGCTGACTTTAAATAATTTTGTGAACTTCTCTATTCAGAAATCAAGCAGTTAACGGATTTAATATGTGCTTTAAATGAAATATTGACGTTGATTAATATTAGCAACATTTTCAAAGCTTAGAATGAAAATAAAATAGGTTGGTTTACTGGTTTGAGATTTTACTCACAAGATAATAAATATTCAACGATAACAGTAAAGTAAGTTGTAATATTTATATTACTCATCGACAACTCTTTACACAATGTTTATTTGGTAAATGTAATGTGAATAAAACACAATTTGCATGAGAAATAAAACAAGCCATGGGTCAATTTATATACATTACTGTTCGATAGTGTCGAAAGTCGGCCATACTGGTCTGATTTACGAAAATTTTCAAATGCTTGTCAAAGATATTAATTCAAAGAATAACACGATGTTTTGTTTATTGTACACAATAAAAGGTTTGTTTGTTTTTAAAGTAAATTTAAATGCGATCGCTCATTTATAATTTGTTCTGATTTCATCTAGAATTTTATGAAGCACTATCTTATACAAATTTAAGAGCTGAAAATCACCCTTTTAGATTCTCTTACTGTGTTTGCGAGGTGCCTTTGGCACAATGGAAAGTTACATATTTGTGTTTTGGACAATTTGCTTTCGCACGTTATTTTTCATTTAACATCCTTATCCTAGTTTGAACACTGAACTCCTCACCTTAAGAAAAATAGCATTAATAGTCGAAAACATAAGTCATATGAGCTTATTCGAATGTAACGTGCTAGTTTCAGCTTTCACGCGGAATACTCTTGTCTCGGTTATGCATATGTAGTGCCTCTTGAATGAAAGGCATAATGTATTCATTGATAATTAAGCAAATCTGCGGAGTTAGCTCAATACTGATGTTCATACAAGAATTTCCTTTTCTCGTCCCACTAACTATATTGTGATTTCTGCAGAAAGTTAAGATATCTCATCTGTACTTATTATGGAAAAAAAGAGTAGTTTTGTACACATATTTAGTTGTGTTCAAATGCTAAGACAAATTACTGTTTCGAACATTTAGTGAAAATATCAAAGGTTTTGCTTGAGTTACAAACCATCCCCACCCGTCTTACTGAGGTGAAGCTAAAATGTGTTTACATACAGAGCTAACGTACACTGCTGTGTACAATGAGGCAAAATGTTCTACGTTACATTTATATTCATCCCGTGTAATGAGAAACGTGTTTTGGTTTGAGCATTTGTTTGTAGGGGAGTTTTTTTTAGAGTTCTGACTATTATTTGAAACGATTGCAATGTAAACCTGGTTTTCTTTGTTCCAAGGGCCGGAAATTATAGCCGACCAATGACAATGCCACGTTGAGCCGTGTCAGTAACATAATGGTGACACATGAAAGATCAAGAAACGTATATATATATATATATATATATATATATATATATATATATATATATATATATATATATACTACATATATACTACAAACCAAGAATATGAAGACAAAAGTCAAGGAAAGCGAAATTATACTTCATTGTGATTATTTAGAAGATTTTATGTAAAGAAATAAGATTCCAATACAAAGCATAAGATTATCCTGGCTTTCAGGCCGAGTCTCCTCGAAAAGTGGTTCTTCAGTGCTTCAGCGTAATGTACCGAGGCCAGATAAACTTACGACTCTGCAAGCATGACATTACGGATATTACTCGCCTTTGCAGTAGGAAATCATGTGCCAGCAAGAAAGACATGTGCGATACTTGCCATTGTCTAATCATTCACCTATGGTTTCATTTACGAGTTTTGCATGGCTATGTTGTAATTATTAGCAATTTATTTTATATTTACATTACCTTGTATGGCATATATTGTTGCAAAATCGATGAAAACTCTTAGCAATATATGACTTTTTCCTAAATTTATTCCATGATATACAAGTGAATTATTTTCGAGGAAATACAGTCTGAGAGCCGGTTTACTTCAAAGGTTTAAATAACTAACTCTTAAAATATTACAAATCAGACAAAAGCGTAACAATACATAACACTTACGACATCAGTAATTTAAAAAATGGCATGAGTTAGTTTTTTATTGTAATTCAAACATATTTTATTGCTTTATATCAAATCACATAGCCAATAAAATGGAAACAAGTTACATTAACCTATGATTTTCTCACTATTATAAATAGTAGCATAATGCACAAGGCGTGACAATAAAGTGGTCACAAAGAATTAACTAAAAAAATGGAATAATACAGTGAAGGAGGAAGGACAGAAAGATGAAGACGTTATTTAAATGACAAGATCATATAGTAAATTATTTAGTATTTTTGATAGATTTGTATAGCAGTTTTATCAAAACTTAATGCACATAGGGTAACTGATGCACATAGGGTAAGCTTGGAACATAATTTATATTCCGTTGAAGAAATATTGACGGGCCTTGATCATATTTAGATGTGTAGATTTGAAAATATAGATTGCAAAAAAATATATATATAAACTGTTTAATCTAAATAACATCGAAGACGCATATCACTTTTTATTTGTATGCCCTACTCTGAGTCAATTAGGTAATTCATTAGCACGGTTTGCCACATTAATCCCTCATTAAAAAATAGAAACGAACAAATTTATTTACAAACACATCGACTGGAATAATTTATACATAGGCAAAATTTGAGAATTAGATGTTTCGATGTTATCCCATTAACCCCTTACATGTGCTTGAATTGTGTGTTTATTGTAACCAGATATGAGCGTCCTATTAGCTCAAATTAGAAAGACGAACAAAATCAAATGTTGTACAAATAAGACTATTGTAACATTGCTCTAATGTATCGAACAGACATGATCACAGTACGAACAAAACGCGGTTGCTTTGTAGTCCTCACCACCATGTTATAAACTCTGTAATGCCTAAAGTGAAGAAAATTTAAACGTGTTTTGTAAATAGTTGAAGCGTGCCATTTTCCAGAATTGTTTTGTTTGTGGTATTATAATATGATTATTGTCGAATTCACAGATAATTATTTTGTGATAAATTACCTTTTAGGGTGAACTTATTATTTTCTTTATTTAATAGACAGTGAAACCTGTATTAGATGATCTCGGTGCGACTAGCTAAAACTGGGTGTAACATAGACTGTTATATGGAGACTGATTTTAAATGGAACATGTTATGTTGGAACTTGATAAGGGTGCCTATTAGATGTTTGGAAAGCGGACCTATAAACTGTCTCATCATTCCAAGTTATTAAAAACATGTTTTGATTGTCTGATCCTTGACTTCAAGACATTTAAAGAATTGATCAACATTTATACATCACGCCTTCCTTTTTCCAAGCAACATAAACCGTAGTGGAGAAAATCTCCCACTGACGGACAGCATACCGAAACGAAATGTCATATCTTTCTCATTTAGAAAGAAAATCTGTTATTGTAACCAGTTTGGTGTAAAAGAGATAATGTCCATGCTTATATGTCCATAGTTGCACGAGTTTGAATTAGTAGATAAAGCACCACACGTGTGACATATAGTTCAATATATAACGTGATACATTTACTCAACAATAAAAAAATCTCGTGATATTAAATATTATACCTATGTCAAGTCTAGTGTTTTTGAGAAAGTTTTATTATCAAAATAATTGTATCATCTGTAGAGTTGATTTTAGTATTTCTTTCGCCAGCAATATGTTCAGATGTTGCATTTGTTTGATTTCATTTGTTTACCAAGCCTGGTAGTTTGTCATCAGTACTTTCTAAATCAGCGCTATCAGGATATGTACCTATACATCAAAATATGAACGTTGTACCTTAGTGAAATAGTTGCTGATAGCCGATTATCATTTAATCCATACATCAAAATGATATATTCTTCTGTATCTTTTCTTTTGCACATATTGCCAACTCATGACTTTATACCTTGTTGCATGAAGGAGAAACATATTGCTAACTCATGACAGAGGCGGCCAGAGAATGTACATGCTTAACAATTACCTCAAAATGTTTTGGAACAGTGCTTATGAATTTGTACCTTGTTGCATGGAAGGAGAAACTTATAGAATATAAATGCGTGTTTCTCACTTCTAGTAAATAAAATGGGATGAAATTAGTCAAATTTGTGTGCAAACTAGTTTCTACAAAAATCGTAAATAATCAATAGATTTTATAGAGATATACATTTATATCATATCGTGATTGTGCAGAAGAAATATCAAAGTTAAGTTAATTTCTTATGCAAACTTGCATCTTCCTAGAATAAAATTTGAACAAAGCGTTATTAACGACGATGTTAACAAATGTTTTCTAAATAAGTGATTTAATGACCAGTGTTTCAAATAAGTAGCATTATCTACGACATGATGCATACTATATAGCTGTAGAAAAATATATCTGTTTCTCACATCCAAAGTTTGTTTTTTGTTTTGCTCATTCATTGCGACGGTGAGCTAAGAATGGCCTCATGGTCACGTTTTTTCATGCAAGGATAAATTCGCAACCTCGTTATTTTGTCACGAGCAGAATCACGCAACTTGGATATTTTCTTATAGAGACAAATACAACACTTGGATTTTTTCTTACGAGGACAAATACACGATTTGGAATTTTTCTTACAAGAACAAATACACAATAAAGATTCCCTCTTACAATTCAAAATACACGACTTACATTCTTTATTACAATGACAACATTTTTTGTTCAGGTTAGGATCTTCAGAAGTGTTTATGCCGTTCATGTGTTGCAGTTAAGCCTCTTGATCTTTTGTATTGTATACTTTCTGAAATTGATTTGATATCATCTATTAGAGTCATGATATATATTCTCCGGTATTCATAGTTATTCATTTCTTGAAGGCTATAATAAAACGTTACGAAAACTTGAGTACAAGGAAACGTCAAGTTTCTTTCTCTGTCAAAAATACCAGAAGAACACTTACAAGGGCATTGACTTTTCTGTTTATCAGCAATGATGATTTTAATCTCTACTTACCACCAAGAATCATATAGTAATTGGATCACATTTCGCTCCCCATGGAAGAAGTTTTCCATATAGTTCACATTTTACTTAAGCTCATCGTAACTAACGATATTAATCGTAGTTAAAACCTGACAAGATATCTATTTTTCCAAGCTTGTCTCGTGTAAGAGACGAAGATGCAATTTTAAATGTACAGAAATTATGTAATTTACACCCGATTGCATAAAACGACAAATATGAAAACTGTTACTATTAAAGTCATGTTGTTAGTAAAGGCAAGAACTAGAAATGTCGGGCATTTAAAATGCAGATTGACATTATTTTTAGGACTTTCAGCATGTTCAGAACAGAAGTGTCTTTATCTACATCGGTTGCTTCCCTTGTTAGGGTATCGTAATGTTA
The DNA here is from genome assembly GCA_029931535.1 of Margaritifera margaritifera. Lineage (NCBI taxonomy): Eukaryota > Metazoa > Mollusca > Bivalvia > Unionida > Margaritiferidae > Margaritifera > Margaritifera margaritifera. Next base: position 4,104,850 of record JAQPZY010001570.1, on the reverse strand, counting down.
TAAAGTGATATCAATACGTGCGAAGCACTTTTCATCAAATGTGATAAATTTCTATTTTGACCTTAGTAATTTGACCTGATTTGTTTGACCGTATGACCTCCCATTATTGGAAGACCAGTTTTTCTTTTCCCGTTTGACATGCTTCTGAAGTTATATTTTTTTTCTTTCCTTTTTAAATTACTAGTAATAACGTGTAGTATGTATGTTTTTTTTACTCAAATACACTTTAAATAATTTAATTTTGCTAATTCAATAATTACAGTAAATTTGTTATGGTGCTACAAATAATCAAACAATTTTCAGTTTAATTTACAAGTATAAAATGCAGCTAGAAAACATCATTTACTCCCTGATGGATGAAAAAGTGATGAAGTACATATTTTTTAATACAATCTTTGATATTTTCACGAAAGACATAACTCAGTACAATGCGTGGATGCATGTACATTTCAGTAACTAGTATATGGAATCACATTGACTCTACGAATTGTGGTGCATAAACCAAAAAGGACATAGTATAATTTAGTTTTGAAAGACAGTATGCATCATTACTTTCCTTTTAATTGCTTATTTCATATGTAATTCAACCGGTTAAAGGAATATGTTGAGAGATAGAAAGAGAGAGAGAGAGAGAGAGAGAGAGAGAGAGAGAGAGAGAGAGAGATCTACTAAAGTGATGATAGCATCATTATCGAGCTTATTATCAAACAAGTTGTGAAATATAGATATTATCGTCTTTGAATGTTCAAATCTCTCAAGATACAAGTACAAGAACATATTATTTGGAACCAACAATTGAAAAAAAAAAATAAGAACGGCTAAAGTAGAAGAATATTGGTAAAATAACATAAGGCACAGTCCGTATTACAGATAATTTCAACATAAAATATATGTCAATTTAAAAAAAAAAAAAAAAAAAAAACAGAAAAAAGTAAAGATTGGCGACAAAGGAGCTGATGGTGGTATCATACAATAAAAAAGAGCTGCTTATTTCTGGAATGAATAGCGTCTTCCATGAAACCTCTACATTTAACTGTACATAAACAGTTAGTAACATTGAACTCTGGAAGAACAACTCCGAACTCGTGTAATCCATAGAAGCCCTCTTCGAGGTGTGAAGCGTTTTGTTTATAGTATACCCATCGATTCAGGCCACGTTGATGAGTTTCATAATGTGACCCTAGGTTCTTGATAATGAAACTTTATTCGCTTGTATATGACATTGTATTATTGCGCACCAGGTTCATGATGAAACTCCGTAACCTTCTCTCTTATATTAAATTATTTCAGTGTTAACCTCAAGGAAACACAACTCATAATATACTACCGTTATATGGTGCAGCTTATCGTCTCGAATGAAATATCTAAACAGATAATTGTCACTGTATGATGAAAGCTATACATTTCAATATAAATAACAGATTAATTATGAAACTCTTTATATACAATGATTGTTATTCTTTGTGGACACTCTCTCTTTGAAGTCATTTCTTCTTTACCGCTGGTAATTGTTTTGGAACCATAATAAACTGGCGTAAAATGTTTAGTTACAAAAGTACTACATCCTCAAAGGAAAGTTACATCTAAATTGTAATTTATACTAATATAGTATAAGTTTGTGTTTGTTTTCAAACTGAAAATCCACTTCAAAATTACCAGGAACGTGCGATGATAAAATGTCATGCACGAACATTGAAACAAAACATTATGCTAGGAAACTGTAATGTATGTAATGATGCAAGTATATTAGATAGACAAAGTATGATTAAAATCATGCGTAAAGTAGAGATCAGTGCTGAATCGCATGCCACATGTTAAATAATTGGTATGATATGATTTGTAAAAAAAAAAGTTTTAACATGCCAAAACAATATAGGAATATGAGTCTGTTTTTTAAAGAAGAGATGAACATAATTTAAATATTTGTCACAAACAAGTTTCATTATTTAAAAAAGCAATTTATAAAGCTCCGATAATCTGTGAAATATACCAATATCCGATATTCATGCACTGGTCGTTAATAAATAAAAACCATTAAAAACCCAATTCAATTCGACATTAAGCAATACTGCTTTCCTTTTTTTTAGTTTAGGTCTGATATTTTACTTGATGTATCTTCTAAATCTTCGCTGAATATTACATTTGAATTATAACTCATTGCAGTAATTAATTAAAGTGAGTTTCCATAGATTCGGCAGGAACTCTAATGATTATTACAATTCAAAACAGTATATATATATATATATATATATATATATATATATATATATATATATATATATTATAACAAAAAAATTAGCTGTATATAATTGATTTTATTATAGCTATTATAGCCCAGTCTGTAGAATCGCGTTCGTCATCAGTTAAATGTTTAACACGTTAAATTAAACAAATGTTATTTTTTTTAATAATGTCTCCTCAAGTGTGCTTATATTACCACCAAAGTCAGGTCATTATACCCTCACGTGATGTCATATTACTCTTGTTGAATATAATATTAACCTATGTTTCTTTGGGTGTTCGGATAATACTTGTTTTTTATACGAAACAAAAGTAAAATTAACTGTTAAAATAATCAGCTTTACTTTTATATTTTCAGCGGAGTAAGCACTGTTTTGAACCACTGCAAGCACAGTTAGTCATATTATACGTAGAAAAATACTCAGATTATTTACACCCAAAAATTGTTCATATCGAAATAAGTTTAAGATTGGATCGTAGAAAGTGCATCAACATTGATAAAGGGTAGTGGGATCATCGAACTAGTTTTCTTACTACGGGCATAACTGCAAAACAGTAGAATCTGGATAGCTCGAACCTCCAAGGCAATTAATGGATCAATTAGAGAGCGGCTGCTAGATTCAACGATATACAGTATTATTGTTACTTATAATTCCCAGGCTGTTGTTTATCAGTTCGAGTTATTCAGAGTGCTGGAACTAACCATGCTCAAGCAAACGAGATTATGCTGTATGCCCGTCTCTTTGGAATTATACAAATATTCAATGAAATTGTGTTCAGGATGAATCGTGTTTGCAGCAATCATTCTACCTTTTGCATCCAGATTTTCCAATTATTTTTTTGGATATATCTTGAATGATATCCACTTGGAAAAACTAAATAATATTCATAGGTCACTCTGCTTAAGGGAACACAGAACGTAAAGAAAAATGTACTAAAAGTAACGAAGTTTTCAAAGCAGGTCGTTGTGTGTCTCAATTTAACCAGGTACTCTTGACCCGCTGAATTATTGTATATTTAAAAAACGAAGCACTATAGTTAACAAAATTATAACTTGTACAAATGTAATTGTGAAAAAATAACTTTTTTGTTTCAAAACGACATTTAATTCTGAAAGTCATCTTTATCTTAGACTATTGGTAAGGTATGTAATAAAATGACTTGCTTAACATAAAGTTGTGCTTAAAAGCTGTGAATATTCAATTTAATAATTTTCTTGATATGTTATTATTTATTTGAACAAATTAACATGGGAACAGTAATTTTGTCAATTTCTTTGATGTTGCAATAGTTACCGTCAACCGCTCATCAAAGAATCGGTATTACATCTACACTAAAAGAATATTCTAGAAAACAAGCAGTTTTCTCTCAGGTAAATTGAAAAAAATCATCGGGTGTAAATTTAGTCATATACGATAAAAACAAGAGCAATAATAGTACATATAACGTGTCCATGCATGCATGTAAGTGCATTTTGGAGGTACGTACCTGGATTTCGTCATATGCACTGATAAAGATTGCAATCAGAATGTTAAATGCAATCACAGTGAATACGAACACAAACAGCCAAATGTACACCGCATACAACCCAAGTATCGCTGATTCATGCCCCGCCTTATCCTCGTCCAAATTGGCCCATGTAGCAAAAATTTCGTCACCGTTGATTATTGAAAGCAGTGTGTTAATTGTTAAAGGAAATGTCTGAAACTTAAAAAGGAGAATTTTCATTAAAATTAAGCAAAGGAAAATACTTTCTATTAATTCGTGTGTACCGAACCCCAAGACATTTTGAGATTTTGTGTATTTCGTAGAGAACCCTTTTACGAATGTAATGCAGATTATAACACGCAAATATCACGAATTGGCTTGAAGATATAATGCAACAACAGCGAGGGCTTGAAGATATAATGCAACAACAGCGAGGGCGGCTAGGGTTACCACAAACATTAGCGTTGGACCTTCTCGGGGACTGACACACAAAACTGAGTAGATTGGCTTTTGCAAAAATTTTTAGATAAAGTTCAAAGGTCATAAAAGCTGCGGAAATTATAAAATGTAATAATCGAATGGGAGCAACACATTAAATGAATTTTTAATATTCGACAATTCATCGTGAGGTCATAATAGCAGACCAGCAAACGAATCGATTATCACTTATTTAAAATTTTACATTGTTTCTTAGTGCTCACATTCCCATAAAATATCTCGTTTATATGCTATTTTTTTTTTATTTAATCATTGATTTTAATAAAGAAGCTTACAAAATTAAATTTATGTTGAAAATCGCAACTGTAATTTTCAAGGAAAAAAAATCAGGTTTCTGTCTTTCTAGATAGATCATACAAAAGTCAAAATGTTTTGAGGTTGTAGTGTGAACACATATAACAATGAATCTAGATATTTATTTGTGTAGAATAGGGAATAGTTACCTGTAAAATATTTAAATATTTTTATATTTTTGTTCTACCCATTTTTGCTTTGCTCAAGAGATATAGTAACTTCAATGTCAAGGTTATTGCAATTTAAAAACAATTCCCATGCTTTTTTATAATATGGAAGAATACTTCTCTCGATGCAAGAGATGGGCAATTTTATGTTTTTCTAGTTTTTTATTTTGAGAAAACTATGTTTGACCTAATTTGTACATGATCCAAACAGGAAAATAAGCAAACATTACCTTAAAATGCAGACATCACTGCCTTACTACAAAAAGTCAGAAAAAATATAAAACTAATTCTTCAAATACTTTGACTTACTTATAATGGAGCTCATTTAAAATTTGACAATGAATTTAAAAAAAAATGAACTAAGATCCTGAAATCCAGTAGCCTATACAAATATCACTCAATTGTGGGAACGCATTAAACGGAGTAAAAGGAAAATGATATATTCTGAATATAAAGAATGGTTAACCGAACAATCTACATAAACATCGCACACGCAAAGTAGAAAAAGATTTCCCCAAAGAAGGGTATATGTTAGTCACGTAGATGGTCAGTGGCAAGCAAACTCTGGTATTTCTAAAATACGCTTGGTCTAAAAATAACAAATAAAAAAATAAAAAAGCAAACAAACAAACAAGACCCCAAAAAACAAAAGCAAAGGAAACAATATGCACAATACTTTCAAAGAACTTTTTAATAAGCGAGAACCAGAAAACATACTGTTCGATGAAGGGAAATAATTTTACTATCGCAAATTAAAGGAATAACGGAGAAAGAAAGCATCAAGTATTTTACTACAGACTCTTACAAAACGGTATCTGTTATATAAAGATTTAATAGTACTCTTAAGACGAGAATGTGGAACTATTGCACTCAAAATGAAAACAGAAAATGGGTAGATATATTGTATAACCTTATTCATGGATAAAATAATGGATAATTCAGATCAACGCTATGGCACCAACTAATGCCATTGGCCATCAAAACAGGTCCAAAATATCTATTAATTTATTAGGCTATATGGCAGCTGATACAAGTTGAACGCCTAAATATAAAATAGGTGAGAAAGTTAGGACCCCAAAATGTAATATTTTTGTTTGCAATGGCTATCTTGCTATTTTTACGGAAGAGATTTTTAGACTCAGATCAGTAATCATAGGTAACCCTGATGATCATAAATTAGAAGATATAAAGGGGAATATTGAGAGGATAGTGTACGAAAAGGAGTGATCTCTTTACGACAAACAAGATGACTTGTTCACGGTTGAGAAAATTTTGAACAAAACAAAAAATGAACGGTAGAAACAAATCTGCTAGACAATGGATTAGATTAGATGATTGATTGCATAGCTGGGAGCCCAGTGAAATATTATGTTGCTAAAATAAATGGAACATATAAAGCTGGTTACTCCAAAATTCAAATAACCACCTTAGAATAAAATAAAACAAATTATTCTGAAAGACAGATAATGCGACATCATGTGTGATGACATAATACCATTTAAGAGGTATCAAGATGGCTGCTGGTTTTGTAAAAAATGTTTAGACAATAATACATTTACATTATCACCAATAATATTGAATATTTCTGCTCAGAAATTTGCAAGCAGAAAATGGTAGGCTTGGGAAGGAACAATACATATATTGTCAAAGAAAGTAGGTTCAGTATTTAACCAGTTTATTTTTTCATGAGTCTGATGTATGCAACCGATAGAGTAGTGGATAAAGATTGAGGTGGATGAATAGGAGAGTTATATATGGAAAAACAAAATTTGCAAAATCACTGGAAACCTATAAAGTTTTCATTCTCATTTAGGACAGTATGAGATATATTTTCAATAATAAAAACAAACAGAACAATTGAGAAATTAACAAGCTAATGAATGATTTTGCAACAAAAAATTACCTGTCCGAACAGGAAGGTAACAGCTAACACTAATACATTGTAAGAGTCGCAGAACAATAATGATTGAACTGAGATTACCAAAAAGATACAGGACCTAAAAACAAATTTAATGTGAATGACAGCTTGATTAGATCTATGGCTCAGTTGTATCAGCCTAAATTGTATCTTTCTTTTTATTGCACCATTGTGTCACGCAGCTCTCATGCACGAATTCCACAAAAGACAATACCATCCCTAGAGTCTTTTTGACTTCTACTTTGCTTCATGCGTTCACATAGCAACTTATTATTTAGATCACGAAGTCTATTTTAATCTTCTTCTTTTAGTGACCTTCTATATACGGTGAGGCTGTACTCAATGTTTTAAAGATGTTAATTCTCTTATATATTGTTCTTGTCGCCGTTAATTTTTCATTGGTATATGGCTCATACAAATACTTTTGTAAATATTTCTTTTAGTCAAATGTCTCTCTTATGCGTGCAAGCCATTATTGAGATTCTTCAAAGTAAATGTGATGCAATTTTATACTTTATTGATTTGTTCTTCTTCTTCAATATTCATCTTCATCTTCGTTGTTTTAATTCTAAAACTTGTAAGCAATTAAATCAAATAGATATGGTCAAATAGGTCAGGCATGACAAAATATATACTACTAACAAGGGAAGTAACTTGTAATAGCATATCCCCGACACTAAGATATTTATCTTTCTTTTACCAATTAATTTGTGCTGTGATTTTGCACAACACAAAATAATCTGAAATTTACACGAGATGGTAGTAATTTAAATTTCACAAGTAAACTCACGGTGTTCTCGTACCCATACACGAGATGATATCAGTCTAAAATTGGCACAAGTGCGTTAGGAGTGTTCTCGTACTAAAATAAGTTATGGTAATGAGTAAAAGTTAAAAATACGCACGGTTGTTCTCGTACTACTACACGAAATGACAATAATTAAAAATTGCAAGTGTGCTCACACTGCCAATATGCCTATCCGGTACATCAGCAAAGTACAGGCATACAGGGAATGGCAGATCAGTGTGGGGTGGTCAGAATTTATTAGTGCTTCATTTTTGTATTGTGTTTATTGTATGTGGGGGAAAACACAGGTAAACAAATTTGAACTATTTTAAAATTACAAGTGTGCTCACGCTCTCATACACCCACTACTTTGTACTAACACATGGAATTAAAACACAGACGTACCGGTGTTAGGTACTAATTCATCAGCACAATTCCTGGAGGTGACGTTTTTAACACAGTTGCATGCTCTAGTTTACACCTGTAATCCTCCCATTTCTTGACCTGGTGCATAGTGACTATGCTATTTTGTCATATCGTACTTTACACTCGAATTTCCCGAGTGTATACAATATGTTATATTGTTATATTTCATTTAGTTGATAAGAAGTGCATTATATTTTAGAAATGATCCCTAAATACCATTGTAACCGGTTGACTTAAAATGATTGTTGTTTTTTGTGCTGTTGAATCACGAGAAAGATTGTTAAGTCAATTATCAGCTGTTAGTTTTGTTATGAAGTTGTAGAGATATGAAACATGATATAATACTATTTGATAATAGTATCGATTTACATAACTAATTAAAACTAAAATATAAGAAGTTTTCTAACCTTGTTGTGGTAAGGACCAAACATCACATGCCCACAGAGGACAAATCCAAAAAAAAGAATGCCACCACTAATGAAGTAGCATATACCACTTGGAAGTGCTCTCCGGATGGTCTTGAAGAGTAGCTATGAAAATAATAAATTTGAACATATTGCAACATTTAAAAGGCGAATTTTTATATTTCAGAATATAATATTTTTGTATGTATCTTAAAGTAATAATGACATACTATTTAGGATATTGACAAAATGATGAAGATCAATAATTCTATTGGCTTCTTATATTGTTCCAAATGCAAATTCGGATCTAAACATTATATAAATACAATTAAGACTGGTAAACATTTGTAATAATATAAAATAAATTTACCTTCGTGGTACTTATGAAAATTACTGTTACCATGACGAAAAAGTATATGTTTGTTCAAGCTGAATATCCTTTGATGATGACGCAAGAGGTTTGGCTTTTTCGAGAATGCTTCGTTAGAAACGTTTCAACACAGTAGAGGAGATTTTCAGTTTAGTGTCACATATATCGGTGTTGTATCATTTGGGATTTGCTATATGCTACCAATGTGAGAAGCGGGTGGAAACAACGTCATTGCCAACACTTCAAGCCAATAAAATTGGTCTTCACAAGACACCTATGAACTTCTTCACGACTCTGTAGTATGTTCGTGCCTGAAAATGTTGGTTAGGCTGTGATAACAGTTTAATGATATCCATTGAATACGAATAAGGTATGACACTTAGAGGTTTTGGAGAGAGAGAGAGAGAGAGAGAGAGAGAGCTTTTAGTGAAATCAAGAAACATTTGATATTTTTTTCCACTTTATACACGTCGTTCTCTTTAGGCCGCCATTGGACACAAAATTACTTATGTTATTCTGAAATCTACCGCAAAATACAAGCATGAAAGGCTAGCTATTATAGTTTGAATACGCACGTTATGTTTGAACCTGTCTTGAAACTGTTACATCTTTGAGAAACAAGTAATTTTTTGATATAAAACTGCATCGGGTATTTACGAATTATCGCGTGACGACGGTTGGAGCAAGCGCTTCTATTCCTGATAGCAACTGATAAAAAGCGGAATCGACGTAGTAGTTGAATACTGAACTGCCAAAGTATACATTTTAGAATAAGAGATTCGCAATGGACTATGAGAAAATATAAGAAATCGGAAAACTCATGCAACCGTACAAAACCCATCTGCATACCATATATCTATTGACGGGTCACCTGTCTGGCATAAATAACATGTGACTATTGCATATGAATAATACATCGACACTTCTTCAATGTTTATATGGTGTATTTTTTAACTGATCATACTGATCAAATGAAATAAAAAACGTACATGCATACATCAAGTATATATATATATATATATATATATATATATATATATATATATATATATATATATATATATATATATATATATATATATATATATATTAAAAAAATTATATAACTATTAAACAATGATTATTTCTTTACATCAAATAAGAAAACCTTCGTATGTCTCTTACGTCAACAATCTTGAAATCTGTGTATTACTTTTCTCTCTCAGTAAAATAGTGGTAAGGAAATATTTAAAAGATAAAAGTAACTACTCTAATCTTCTTTTATTTCCCTTACTGAAATGAACCAATAGGCAAAAGGCTCTCTGCTGTAAAAATGTTTTTATTTTTATTTTTAATTAGTATCAATTCAAGCACAGTAGGCAAAACGGTATGTTGCAGTCGTTTTCAAAATGTTAATTCCCCTTATATTCTCTTATTTAATGCAGGAATATATATATATATATATATATATATATATATATATATATATATATATATATATATATATATAACAACTGTGAAATATTTGAAAGAAAAGTGAGACAATGCAGTTTGACAGAACATGTAGGCTGTACAAGTCGATCGATGGCATTGGTTTCATATGCAAAGTCATATTTTCAGCTGTTTTCGTTTCCCAGAAAATGTAAAAAGCCGTTCAGTGTGTATTTATTTTACTATTGACTGCAACTTCGAATCATAGGCGTCACTAAGAACTGTTACTTTTATTTCACATAACAATTACATCAGTGCACCCCCAAGTATAGATATATGGTAGACATTTTAATCATGCTATGGGAGGGGACTGCATAATAGGAACGTAATGCCGCAACAAATTGTGGGTACCTATGTCCATTTTAACTTTAGCGTCAATTGTCGGAATTCGGGCACAGTAGATTGTACAGAACATTCGATTTCAAATTCGGATATGAAAAAGACACCCCCCCCCCCCCTCAAAAAAAAAAAAAAAAGAAACAAGAAAAAAAGAACTTCAATGTTCAAGATAGTCGATCAAATCGGAAATCTGTCATGACAGTGAGTTGCTTCAATATACCTCATTTCCTTTACATATTGTGCCTATCATATACGATTGTGACTTTGTATTGCCTTGATAAAAGGTACATATTTATTATATGTGCAACTTTAATGCAAACTGATCTCTTTACTCACACTAAATCTTCGGTGAAAATTCAAGTAGCGGGTTAAAGTAATACAGGAGATGAAACACTCGATTCCCAGCAGAATTGCATGGTTATCCAAGTCGTCCATTCTCTGGTCATGAAGGAAAGAAATATAAATGATATGTATCTACAGAATTAACAACATTCTTAAAATTATTAGGATTATAAGAAAAGAATGGTCCATTCTTTAGAAATAAAATACCTAAAATTACACTTATTTAGCTTTTTAAATTAGGGTGATAGACCTTTCTCCTTGAAATATTTCCTTCTCTGCTATATGTGTTTAAAACAGAAAAATGCATTTTAATGCAAGTACATCGCAAGTAAAACGTTTTGTACGACAGTTTGCTCAGAACTCCCATTAAAGCGTTTGGGAAGGTATTTTTAGAATGGACTTTTCGCAAACAGGTTGAAGAGGCAAGAAAAGGAGCAAAGCAATTTTCTTCACGTTAGCTGCTACTTTAAAACAAGTATCTGGTGAAGTAGACGTTGTAATAATTTTGAGGAAAACGTCAGAAGGAGCGTTCCTGACAAGTTTTATCAAAGTCGGCAGGATCGTTCTGGAGATATCATAAAGAGGCTTTTACACTCAATTGCACGAAATAACGCTATTACTACAGAATCCACTCGAGATACAGGTGAAACACGGTATGAACATAAAAATATCCCTGCTAGTTCCATCGAAATTGGCTTAGCGGTTGTGGAAAAAATGGAATCAAATATGGTTGCCACCTACTTGAAAAGAAGACGACAATAAATTTTGTTCCTAGTTGTGTTGAAAGTTATGTCGAGAATAGGGAAGCCTACCCATTTATTTTTATTGTATATATAAATGATGTGAATCTGTTATTAAATACAACCGTTTTTAATTAGCAAAACTAAACCTCTGAATTGTTCCTTCTAAAAAAAACTGCTTAGCCTATCTTAACTAAATTTAATAAGGATCATTAAGCCAAGAATACCTTTCCAGATGCTTTTACATTTGAATTTAGACCAAAGCAAAACAGATGAGTGATCCCGGACCCACCTTAATCCTGTTTCAAAAATTTACAGTTTCTTTTATATCAAAGTTGCCTTCAGAAAATAAGCCTTTAGGATGATAACAATTATGGTAAAAACATAAGGTCAAGGTCATGTCACAAAGCAGGTTCATCAGCAAAGTCTTCTTAGATTTCGCTTACACAGCTTACTTAAGTTTGCAATCATGTTTACTAATCCTGCACTAAAGACTGGTGACTTTTCAATGTTAGTAAATGTCACATAGTTTCATCATTACGCTCAGATTTCTCCATCTGAGAACCTTTAAAGCTATCTGTAAATAACAAATATAAGCCGATTATCTTTATAAATACAGACTTCTAGATAGTTCAAATAATCTTCCCACCCGATGACGGCTGGCCTCCATTCACAGGAAGTAAGTAAAACAAAAACGAGAGTTACAATACTTTGAAGCCGCAAATTTAAGGGTGCTGCTCACAACATGATGGCTTGAGGCTATGTACGTATTGTGGTTTGTAATAACCTCATAATCAACGATCCAATCAAGCATTCTTCTGTTAACAATTATATAGTCAAGAGTTGATCTGCACGGCTTGAACTTATAACCCAGTCCATTATTTAAATTTGACTTGTTCAATGGTATCAAGTCATTGTTGTCAACAAAAGCCATGAACATGTTGCATTTATACCATGCACACTATGCTGATGGTAATTCTCTATATATGTCATTAAAATCCCCCATGAGTATTACTTCACCGTATACCGAGTAATACTCGTAGAGGGATTCAATTGAATCAATACATTCTTGATACAAATTAAGATTTCGTCAGAGGGTAGATACACACCAAATATAAAGTCTGTGAGATCTTTCACTGATATTATTTCAATGCCAACATTTCTATCATTACTGCAATTTAGTTTTTTTTACTGAGTAGGCCAAGTTGTTTTTAATCATAATATATACTCTACCTCTTCGACCTTTCTAGATGAAGCGGTTTTCAGCATTATCAATTTTTGTACAACACATGTAATCACTATGTAGTGTATTTATAAATTTGCTTGTTTGTTTTGTCAGTTGGTGTTCACATGTCACGGCAATATGGCCAGATATGTTATATGTTACTAGCATGCAATGTTATAGGCACTAAGAATTACTATTAATTGACCATACAAGCACGTAAAAGGAACTCATGCACAACTTCTACTACGAGAATGATTTTAGAGGTGGATTAGATAGGAAATAATATAAGAGATTTAATCTTATCGCTTTTAACCCTAATTAATTAAACAGAATATAGGTGAAATTTAAGAGCACAATGAAGTTTTCTGTACCAAAGGGATTGAAGAGGATTAAGTAAGTCAATAACAACACAATAAAATTACTATAGATCATATGCTTTTTGCAAGAACTTATTTTTAGGAAATGTCTGTTTCTCCTTTTTCCAATACACTTTTTACGAAGATGAGGGGTGGGTTGAATATCATTACGAACAAGATGCTGACTGATGTAATGTTTGAATATATGCTAGCATCATATCTCTGAAACCATGCTCCAATTATATTTATGTCTAATAAAGCCAAGCCAGTAAATCATCATCATCATCATCATCATCATCATCCATGGTTTGAACAATATCTGTTCTAAGCAAAATAACTAAACAAAGAGTACTTACCTCCTCTCCATCTTCTCCATCTTTTAGATTACATTCTCGCTATGAAAAGAAGAAAATTTTGAATTGTCTTACAGTAAATTTTGGCATAAATCAATGAAGGAATCTATATCTATATATCTGTTTAACGTTTCATCAAATATGATTACAGGTTCTTATGCTATATCAAACCTCAACAAACACTGACGATATATTCATGCAGATGGAAGACACACTACCATAATTCTAATGCAACGTGAAACCTAGACAACAAGTATTAAGGTATTTCACGATACAACATTTAGAGGGATCGAGCAAAAGTCATGACACATATAGTATTGTCACAAGTGTTTTGTACCTGTTGTACCATCAGGCAACAAGGAGAGTAAGCGTACAGATCTTCAAAATTTTTAAATGATCATTCAGTTATAAAATGAAGAAAAAAATACAAAATAAATAAAAATAACGACAAACCCAAATAAACAAATTAGCATTAAGACTCATGGACTAATAAATTAAAATGACAATAATATGAATGTTGGACAGTATAACATAACAAGAAAATAGCATGTACATTTGAAGACGTGAAACAAAAGCGTCACAATACATTTACACCAATACTGATATCCTTTGCCTAACTCAACATGTCAAATAATCAATTGTTAATCTCTGCGCCACGATTAGTCGTTCATATTTTATAATCACCTACATGTACATGTATATTTACAAGCTCTGCACTTGAATCCAGAAACAAATCCTCAAATTTTCTTTTGTCAATGAGAATTGTTGTGCATGTCAGCAATATAGTTCTGGTTTTCAGAATTTAGATCTGTGTAGTCTACCCAAGAATTATGCTCTGAGTCAAATTTCGTCCATTTTACTCAGTAAGGCCATTTACCAGAGACATATTTGACTCTGAGGATAAATATTTTTGTCAGGTTAATTTTGATTCTGACTTTCTTAACCCTCTTATTTTTTTAAATTGTAGGCCAGAATGCACACCCAAAGTTTTCATTTTATCGCCCTGATTTCAATTGCACTTTCATTTTTTAAAATATTCTTTTACTTTATCTAAAATCTGATTTTAGAAGTGTGCTTCTTTTTTCTTGTTCAGCAACTAGAAAAGAATTGCAAAGAATTAACTAATAAATTTATGCAAATGTAAAGAACAAATCTTACCTTAAACGTTGAGCGAGTATAGCGGAGCCCCGCCTATCACTTTTCATTTATTCTTTTCTAATTTGATATGAAGTATTTGATGTAGCCAATAATATTAATAGTCATTGAAGATAAGGATTCTAAGCACACTCAAAGGTAGATACAACAATACATGTTACAACTGAGTGGTTGCTATTGATATAAATAGTCTAGTAAGAATGTGGTATGTGTTTGAAGTGTGTTAACTATGCCTACAGTATTTAACATTTTAGTTGTAGTTACAGAGGTGGTATATATATTATATATTATATATATATATATATATATATATATATATATATATATATATATATATAATATCGTCACAAATAATCAATACAAACTTACAACGAGCATGTATATACGATACTTTGCATTCTTTGGCTTAGAGCGTACTATGAGACTTATATATTAACATGCTATAGTAGACACGAAATTTCTAGGTTTATTCTATTTAGGTTGGAACTGAAATAATCAAATAATATAAATGTATGGTGATATTATGTATTATTTCTGAAACATAACTTAAATTTAATCACTTGGTTCATACAAGTCCAATAATAGTTAAAAAGTTTATATTACTGAACATTAAAAATGTTACGTTCTAACATAGTCCACTTATACGAATAAAACGCATGACGAATATGCTACATTTTGGCTTTTTCCATCATTAAATGTAATGATGTAAAGGATTGGCAGATTGTTTTTCAGTACATTCTTTTTCTGGACAACTATATTAGATAAATCCGTTCACACAAACCAAACTTGAAAAAAGCAAACATTACTTTCAGATATAATCATCGTTGCCTTACTACAAAAGTTAAACAATATACATACTAATTCTTCGAATACTTTAGACCTGACTATAAGGGAGCTCACGTTCGTAAGATTTGCAGTTCATTTAAATGCAGCAATAATATTATATTATATGTTCAAAGCTTTAAATAAATACAGACAGATCCTACTTACTTATACAAAAACATATTTACTACGGCCCTGAAAGTCCGTTTTTTCCCCCCACAAATATCAATCAGTTGTCGTAAGAAATTAAACATGATACAACTAAAATATTGGAGAGAATAACATATGCTCAATTGAAGAAATTGTTAACTGAACAATCTACGTCCACATTAGAGTAGCAGGCTAGACAAAGTTTTTCCCACTGAAGGGTCTATGTTACTTACGTGGATAATCAGTTTCAGGCGGAAATAGTTGACATGCAGTCACATGAAACATACAACAATGAAAACAAATACATTCTTACAATGATAGGCTACTTCTCAGAATACGTATGGGCTAAGAAAGTGAAAGCAGGAAAAGGATACGACATAGAGAAATTTTTAATGAACGAAACCAGAAACGATAACATTCTATGAAGGAAAATAATTTGACACCCGAAGAGTTTAAGGAATTACTATAGAAAGCAAATATTTAATACTTTTCCACTTGCTCAGACAAGAAGGCCTCCATTATATAAAGATTTCATTGAGCTCTTAGGATTCGAATATGGAAGTATTTTACTGAAAATGAAACGAGGAAATGAGTAGATATATTGCCTAAGATTATATTCGGATACAATAATTCGTATCACAGGTATATATATAGCACCAATCAAGGCCATTGACCCTAAAACTGGTAAAAAGTATGGACTAATTTATTTGGTTATCTGACAACTGATACCTAAGAAAATCCTAAACATAAAATATACTAGAAAGGTAGGATTTCAAAATATAAATCTATATATTTGAACGGCTATCTTCCTAATTTCAGGGAAGGATTTTTTAAAACCAGAAAAGTAATATTTTTAGGGACCCTTGTAGTATATACATTGGAAGACTTGAGGGACCAACGCTGGAATGACCACGATAAATGGAAATATTCCACCGGTCTTGTGCATTTGTGCCACCTCTGACTTGGATAACTTTAATGTCACCGAGGTGTTGTTTTGTTTGTCCTCATTAAACTTATTAAGTTGTGTTTGGGTCAACCACACGGAGATAATACTAGACTTGTGATAAATAAATTACAGTGTATTGCAGGAGGGGAATATAATGAAATATTTTTCATTAATAAAGCATTAAAATACAGTGCGACGAATCAGACTGTATAATATTTAAGAATAATGAACGAACAAACACACCAATGGCTAAAAATGGAGAGTTGTTAAAAGATAAACCATAAAAAATGTTTGTTTTAGCAAAATATTGTCCAAAGACACCATTGAGGACTTCACTCAGAGGTAGACTTGATTCCCTTGCGCAAGATATAAGATACGTTTTCAGAAGTTATGGAATGCACAGATAGGAAAGTTGTATTAGTGGAGGCTGGTGTTTTTATGTGTGTTGTCGTATATCATAATTAATTATTTTGTTATCTGAATTTATAGACACTTCAAAAATTAATTCGGAAATATAAAAGGTTTGATTGATAATTTCTTGTTTACTTTGAGTCAATCCATTTGAAAAAAGATATCATTCCCGTTAAATTTATTATAACACCCTCCTCCTTTTTCTGCCTTGTTTTTCTATATTTCGTACACAGATGGTTGCTACATAATTTTCGAAACTTGTATAGTCTCTGTCTCCTTCACTCTAAATTTAGTAAATAGTCGTCATGTTCCGCCTTCCTTATATGCATGAATAACTTTTATATAGGAGAGGACGCTCGATAATGTGTGGACATCTTTTGTCCAATCCCAGCAATGTCTATATTACTCAGTGCAATACAAATCGCAAGTACATCTATACCTAAATCGTCAAGTGTTTGACTACATTAGTAACTCGGTTGTATATACGTACTCAAGCCACTGGATTGCTGAACGTGGCCCAATTAATCTGTATTATCTACATGATGACATACCGAAAACATAATATAACATTTCATATAATATACAGGTCGTCTTTTTAGAAGATTGGTATTTTAGATTTCAGTTGAACACATATTTACTCTTAGATGACACAGAAGAAGACCTAACAAGAGTATCTTAGTGTCAAACAGATCCCAATCATGCTTTTAACTACTTTTTTCCATGGAACTTTTTAAAACCAAACATTTTGAAAAGAATAAGCCAAATTACAGATTAATTTCTAAAGGAGGCAGAAAGGCGCCTGCAAAAGATAGAACAAAACAATTAGGAAATAAATAAAGGTAAATAACGAAATCGTTGTGTAAACCTAAAGACTTAAAAGACAAGTGTATTAATATACGCGACCACTTTAGAGAAGATGAGGTGTATACAACACGTTCAGAAAAAATCCAGTAATTTACATTTAATTCTGACCAATATTTTTTAATAAATATTAACTTTTAATATTAAATTTTAAAGTCACGGTCAAATTTTGTGCTTGAACAGTTCTGAGCACAAATCGTGGTTTCAAATATAGTTGACACATATGAATTAATAAAGAAGAATAAACTGTAACTAAATCTGGATATGTGCATGACTTGCGTGTGTTTTAGAAGATTCATCATGCTTCAGTCAAAAACATCGGCACTAATACAAAGATAGCAAAGCTTTTTGAAAAAGTCCCACACTATTTACTCTATCTCTGTAACCCATCAAAGCATTTTCCTCTCGTCTACTGTATCACCAAATAATAATAACAACACAGATTTTCATACAAATGATATGTTTGTGTTGTGGTTTGTTTGTTTGTTTTTTATTTAACCTTGAACAAACGAAATGTTGATGACACCTGAAACACAATATTCGCTCCGTGCCGCGGGGGAATGAATCTTTAAAAGTGTATACGCAGAATAAATCACACATAGAAAATATCTATTTCTCTGTTATACATTTGGGCACTGCATACAAATTCTTCCCCACCCACTGTCCCTTACCACCACAAATACTCGCTCAAACGGATAAATATAACAAAATATTAGTATTTATTATAATTTTTAAAATATCCTAATAGTAGAAACAAATAATATGCTAAAATGAAAGGTTTGTTCGCTGATGAATACTTACGAATGTTAATAAAGCGCACATTACATTCATCCGCACGGTCTTACCTATAAAAAAATATATTTTCTTTTTCAATCTTTAAAATAATATAATAAATTGTACCCATTTCCTACCCTCTGGTTTCTTGGATTGAAATTTAATATCTTTTTTAAATTCATATATTCTAATGTATCTTTGATATTTATCTAAGTCTTACATCTTGTGTTCAAAACGCATTTTTTATATTTTATTTTATTTATTTTTATATATTTTTATCTGACAACAATTAAAGATGAATTACGGTTAATTTCTTTCCACACGAGAGAATCTGTGTTTAGGCAGTTACTAAATGCGCATATGTAAATGCAGAGCACTGTAAAGAGCTCTGGTTTGTATGTCAGTGTTTCTACGTCACGAATAAACATCATCCATAAATTATCCAGGATGTGTCAGCTAATTTAATACAGTATATGCGCCAACAGCATTCAGAGTAAACACCATTTGCATTTCAAATTTTCTTTTAATAGCACTTATCAACTTATAATAAATCTATCATAGTCACCACAGATCTTTATTCATGTAACTCAACGCTTGATTGATCATTTGTTGCTTATTTTTTGTCAAACCATATTTTAATTTTTGTTCTCCTTTTTAATCTAGTATACACTCTTCTCCTCCACGGCAACCCTCTTTCTCTTCTTCTGTATTTTTACTTTTGTACATATATGGTTGCTAAAGTATTTTGAGTTTATGTTGACTTTCTTTCTTCTTCAGCTTAACTAATAAAGAGAGGATTTTTGCTTGCAGCGATCGAATAACGGTTATTTCAAATATATCCTGTATTCCCTCACAACAAGCAAAGTTTCTTTTGTTTTATGCTCAAACATATCGGCTAGCGATATGTATAACAGATTGAAGTAGCAGATTTATTACGGTATCCTGCGCAATAATGTCAGCTGTGTACAGTTTAAGTCCTGCTGGTTTGTTTATATTCGCAAAGAAAATATCAGCAGTAACATAATTTTATGTTCTAATTCAAGACAAAAAGACATAAAGAAAACAAAACTGAAGAAAAAGATATAAGAATGTTGCGGGATTTGAACCTGGTACTTCTGCGTTAGAGGTGACCATATTAATCACTAGATCAAGCAAGGGACAGAATGGCGGGACAACATTTTGTATTGTAATGTGATCGATGTGTATTGATGCAGTGACAAATTATTTTTCGTATTTCACTCCAGTCGATTACCAAATTATTTCTACCGAAAATTTCACTAATTCACGGGCTAGCATAACATGTATCATTGCTTCTCTGTGTGTATCAATAAAGCTTGTTGTAAACGGATGCTAAATAATGTTTTAAAACTTGTCCACTTGCATCGCTGCGAATGTAATTAACAGCAATACGAACGCCGTATGTCCAAGGTTACCGGTTTGTAGTTCGCCACGTGATTTTCTCATTGACTCGGGGTTTATTAACCATATTCCTCCGGCCACTGGATTGCTGAACATGACCTTATTAACCTACAGTATCTACATGATCACGCAAAGAAAACATATTGCAACATTTCAAATCATATACAGGTTACTTTTTAGAACATCTGGCGTTATAGATTTTAATTATACTTATGTTTGCTGTTAGAAGATATATTGGATGTCAACAGGATACCGTACTGTTTAAAAGATCGAAAACATGTTAATTTGTGTTAGCTTTAAAAGATACTTTAAAACCAACATTTTGAAAGAACAGTTTAGTTGCTGTAGACATAGTTATTGCTCTACTGCCTAAAGACGGTATAAAAAGACGAAAAGGGAGAAAGAAACATTTGAGTCAAGATTTGTACGTAAAAATTAAGCTTAGCAACACATGCAATATTTTCATTTACAGAGAGATGTGTAAAGCAGGAGCTACGTCCAGTAAAACAATGTTTATTCTAATTGTATTCTGACCGAAAATGTTCAATTACAATTTAAATATTAACTATTATATCTAAAGTCAAATTTTGAAGCTTCAGAGGCTGTTTGCACGGTATGTGTTATTCTAAATTCAGTTGAGTCAAATGAATGAAGAAATACGGTCAGTAACCAAAATCGTTTTTAGACATAACTTATATGTTTGTAAAAATATTTTATTTACCTAACTCTAATGCAGTAACACCGCTACACTTGCTTAGCTTAAAGTCTCATGAATGTGTGGTCATCTCCTTAGATAGCATTTATAAGTAACATCTCAATTATTACACGCAGTCTATCCTGTATATTGCAAATCAACTGGATCCTTCCTGTTCTTCTTTTGATATCAATTGAATTTATCGTACACACCAAATAATATTAACACTTTTATACAAAAAATGAGCTATTAATATTGAAAAATGTCTCTGACAATATAAGGACAGTTTCCTCTCTGGGCAACAATGGCACAATAAAGAAAAAAAAAACTTTAAAACTGTACATGCAAAATAAATTGCTCAGGAGATAGGTGAATCTAACTACTTTTCTGTCAATCAAAAAGACATTTTTGGTTTGTATGCATCAACATATCAAGAAGATATCATAACTTTTAGTTTGAAACGCTAGAAAATGCCGTCGTTCAGCACGGAAGGGTACAGTTTTTATCCCCATGTAGAAAGTTCTGAAAATCTATACTTGTTTTAAATAATATGTTCCGTTGTTTAAACGATACTCACCATTTTCTATGGGAATTTTCATGAAGAGACACCAGCATCTCATATAGTAGCATCCATTTTATACAATTATGTCTTCGTTTCTTTTTTCTTGTAATTTATTATCTTAAATCAGAACCTGCCTATAAATTGCTGCTATCCAATTTTCTTTTTCAGAATCTCACTCGATTCATACCTATTGAGTGAATTATAAATTGATACTCAACTACAGATTTGTATCTTCATTGAAACAGGAAAAATGTCAGGTAGATTGATAACCATTGACTTTAAGAAACAAATATGCTAATTTCATCATAATAATAATAATGGAAATTCAATTCTACTTTCTTATTGTAGCAACTGTTGTTTTTTTTTTTTTGTTTTTTTTTTGTTTGTTTTTTTTTAGACAGGCAAGATTCGGCCCTAATCACCTACTCGTTATTCATGCAAAGTTATCAAGGGATGATTTACTATTTAAATTATGGCAAGTCATTTAAGTACACCGGCATTCTCGCCTCTCTAATCTGTTAAGCTAAGAAAGGAAACATTTACATTACATTTTTAGTACGGAGTAACTCTTGACTAAACATTGTAGGAGCATATTAGTATCCTAGATTAAACCAAAAGCAGTAAATTGATACATTTGTAATATATATATATATATATATATATATATATATATATATATATATATATATATATATATATATATATATATATATATAAACCCAACATGAGACAACAAATTTATATTTTCGGGAAAGGTTGCACGAAGATATCACATCTCTTGATAAGAGTCTTAGATTCGAACAATTGTAGAAGAAATACGTTTTCAGTAATTTATTAATATACAGATACAAATACAATGCTCTGTGCGTGCGGGCCTCTCTCTCTCTCTCTCTGTGTGGTCAGATGCCATGAACAAAGACTATTTATATGTTATCTGAATTACTTATAGTTGCAGATGCCTATAGGTAGATCGCTATTTATTTGTTTAACTAACTCGAGGTTTCATAACCGTACTTCCCAAGTCATTGGATTGCTTTGCATGGTCTAATTAACCTGAACAGTCTACATGATCATACGAAGAAAACATTGTAAAATTTGGTATCATAAACAGGTTATTTTTTAGAACATTGAGCATTTAGATTTCAGTTGACACATGTTTGCTATTAGATGACATATAGGGCATGAACATGATATCATGCTCTCTAAAATATTAAATTCCGCACATGTTGTTGATTGGTTGGAAGTCTCCGCGGTTCTTTTTAAATTCAATATTTTTAAAGAATAATTCAGTTGCAACACAGATAACATAACAATTAAATGCCTTCACTTCCTAGAGAGACTAAACAAGAGCAAATTTTATTTGGCTTCTTTGATTGTAAGAAATTGCTCAAGACATAGGATTCAGTACCTATGTGAGATCATATTTCGATTTTCTATTCATAAAAGTTCGGGTCAATTTTAGACATATTCGTTGTGTGTGTGTATGTATGTATATATATATATATATATATATATATATATATATATATATATATATATATATATATATATATATATATATATATATATTAATCTCCGATAATAATGAAGTGGGATATTACGAAATATCGAATGCAACGAAGCACATTGCATGGTCCCTCTCGGTGTTTGATGTATGATTTTATCTTAGTTATAACGCAGTTCGAAGATAATATTTTTAGGTCCCCTTGGATTCGTTATATAAGAAAATTACGAGTTTGCTATATATTTTGTTCATAGGTGGATAAAATCAGCATTGTCATCAAAAATGCATAAAATATGTCCTTTCATGCGACAAATATAAACGAAGAAAATCAGTCATTTCACACTGTAACTTTTGAGTGTCCATTAATTATCCGAAGTTCACACACACACACACACACACACACACACCAGACACACACACACACACACACATATATATATATATATCCACATTAAACTTTGCTCATTGTCAGCCGCTTTTCCGCGCTTTTCTCAATCACGTTTGGTTCACCCTTTAGTCCATCTCAACCATTAACCCGTTAACAGCAATCAAAATTAATCTCTTCATTGTTTTGTTGTTGTGTTGGATTTCTTTTTTTTTTTTTTTTTTTGTTTGTTTGTTGTTCTTTTTTTTTTTTTTTTTTTTTTTAATAATAAACTGAAAATGCTAATGTAGAGCAAGTAAACTCTCTAAATTTCAGACATGTTCACAAATTCGTATTCCAGGAATGCTAATAAATAACATCTGATAAATGTCATACGGAGATTGTAATTATAAAAAAATATGATTGCTTGTGTTTGAAATTATGAAACAACATAAAATCCGTTAAGATAAATACTTTCTGTATGAATTTGCCTATCTTAGTAGTCTTTTCATATTGTCACGTTTCAAGCTTCTAACACGCTTCAACATTGATAGTCATATCTTTTAAAATGTATGGATCAGTTGTTGTTTGTAAATTGTTTCATATAAATTCCAGTTGTTCAAATTTGTATTCATTCCCGATTTCAAACTTATCACTCAAACAAACACAAACCCATTGTCTCGATACGTTAATAATAACCTTCGGTCGTAGTAGCTCAGTTGCGTGTCGGGACTTGTAATTCAAGGGTCGCGGGTCATATACCTGCCCAAGCCAGCTCGGGTCAGCTTCCTCAGTGTCCTTTAGAAAGGCACTTAGCTCTAATTTCCTCACCTTGATATAACCAATATTGTGTCAAAAATGCAATTGTTTCCTACCCAAGGTAAATAATGTGTGTCAATATCAAACGAATCAGCTTACATGTAGCTTTCCTTTCGAATTCTTCACTTTATTTTTTATTTCTTTCTCCAAAACACCACAAGCCGTGGAATTTTTTTATTTGTTTGTTTTTGTCATATGAATGTTTACGTGACCCTCCAGGTGTGCTAAGGCCTGGCCTCTTTGCTTTATGTGTTGTTTTAATAAAACGCTTTTATTCATGCTTCGTTATATTAGGGTACAAGCAATGGTCGTGCACAACAACACGCTGTAAACTGATCTTAAATATCAACTCTATTTACATAAAAAGAAACTTATTATTGATGCGTAAACTGCCAATATAGGCTTACTTCATCATGATCAACTCTCTCCAGCCATGGGCTCACCTACATAAAGTTACTTTTCACCTGTGTACAAGTATATCAATCTGATCCTGGTTGTTCTACTTTTCGACTGCTATGTATTGAATAACAGATACGTGTGTACTGACAGGTATATTTTTCTCACAGCTGATTTGCTTCAGTGGTTCAGATATATTCCAGTTCACAGAGTACATGAGAAAAAGACCCCATTCTCACGATCAAATTCATTTTAGTGTATACATCATAGTCATCTTGTAAATCTTGAGATTATAATTAGTAGCAAAACACTTAAAGTTTTTATCAATTTCAAAATGTCAACTTAGCAAAGATCAATGTTAAATCATTTCTTGTTTTTAAAGACATTCTTACTATCTGACTATCCCAGTTGTTTTATAGTCAGAAATTAATGGTATCGATTTACTATTCAAAATATGCAACTCGAATGTTTGGCGGCAAGTCTCAATGAGAAAATTGTAAAACCTCCTCAGATTCTTTTTCAAATGAACTACATTTTAAATATTAAATTCACTTTTGGATGCAATATTCCTGTCAAAATATGCAGAGAAATTGTCTCTGATGACGAAATATCATACTTTAGCTCATTAATCCTAAGAAATCTAAACAATTTGATTTTTTTCTGCCGCAATCCGTAAAAGCAATGACTCTTATGTAATTTGTAGACATATTCTTTTGTATGATCGGCCTGTATTGAAACCTTATGAGAGAATTTGAACTACGAGCATTTTAACTTAAGAGTAAGTATGTGTTCTTCTTATAGTTGTGTCAAAAGAATGGTGGAATCTGGGCAATCCTAATCTGGGCCCTTTCCACTTCACTACCTCGCATGGAAAGTTATCACTTCAGGTGAATATATATGATCAGAAATTTGCTAATTATTGCCCTTAAAAAAGACAACCAAATTACCCAACTTAATAAATAATTATATTTATGCAAAATCAAATTAATACTTACCTATCATTCCATATCACTTATGATTTACGACAAAAGGTTTGATCAATTTTGCTGTGATTGACGCAGTTATTTTAGTAAATTTTGTCGCCACAGTCAGGCATTTGAATTTTTGGGCTTTAAATTCCTATGCAATTTTTACACAGTTGCTTTGTGAAGCATAGATTCAAGAATGCGGAACGTGCTATTCAATGGGGTGCATAATTTCGTCACCCCCAGTTTGTTGATAAATTGAGAAATTGTCTGTGATAAAATAACAAGTTAAAATAATTTGTTGCGCACTTGAGAACACATCACTTGAAAACTTATGGAATACGTGGTCCTTGTCTTGTCGGGCCTGACCCTGCCTACAATTTCTATTTTTCAATTATTTTTGTTTTTTAATTCGATTCCAGAGGATATGTGTAACTTCTTTTAAAAGAGAGAATTCTGAAGAGGTTTCCAACTTTGTGTCATGGTGTCTTACAAAACTGTTCCAAAGTCTCATGGAAAGTGCATATATATTGCGACCCAAGATTAATGTACATTATGATTATTTAATAATTATTTCTTCATTTGGTGTCATAAAACCGGTTAAAAGAGAATCTTTAAAAAAAAAAAAATAACACATTAGCCGCAGAAGTAAGTATATAGCTTTGGTTTATAACATGTACATTAGACAATATTTGAGAGGTCACGCGCAGTATAATATTTTTTTCACTTACGCTCGTATAGGAAACGGAAACACTAAAAATGAAAATTAAAAGATCACTAGTATAGGAAGCGTCATGGTATTTCACAAAATAAAAATTACAATACCATTCTGACCATGAAGACAATTAGCTAGGCAAACACTAATTTGATTTTCTTTCCACACATCATAAATAATGTCTCAATACAGCAAGCATCATGATCAAACGAGAGTTGTGTGGTATACATATTCAAGTGTTATGCGGGTTAAACTCAGAACGTTATTCATCCAGGACTGATAAACTATATAAGAAAGTTTGTAATGAGTAAAGAGATAGTATAATCGAAACGTTCAAATAATTCTTTTTGTTCATTCAATCACAAGGAAAATTATCCGGATATGAATAATTTCCCAGATCATAAAAGCACGAGATCTAAGAGATAAAAATGGATAAAGTATCGCTCTCTTTGTATGGGTGAACCATCTCTTTGGTTGAGAGCTTAAATGCATAACCTTACGGACACGTAAGTATTCCATAGTGAAATGGAACCTATAAGCGTATTAAATGTTGCCTCTTTTATTCTACTTTAGCTTATCTGCAATCTTATCTTGTACATCATCAATGATGAAATTGGTTTCAGTGAAGATAGTTCCCATTGCCATTTTGTCCTTGCTGAAAAATATTACTGAAACATGTATTCTCTCTGAAATCCTTTATCACAGAGATGTTAATGTGCACAATCACGTACAAACATATTTTAAAATTTCTGCCACTGAAAGCCATTTTGATCAGGTTAGTTTCTTTCTTTTCACATCATCTAAACTCCCACAAACATCAATTAGAAACAAAGTATTTGTGCCTTGGTAGACAACCAGTAAATCGTATAATCTGTCTTGTCCTCCTTGATATATATTACCTTCACGTTTCTGTCTTTACGTACCCAATTATTACTGTAAGTCTTGTTGGACAGATTATAAGAATTATAACGATGTAAGACAAGCAGTTTATGTATTCAATCTCTAACAGATTTGGTTCAAACATAGTCTTTTCACAATTAGTCACTCCACGCGTTATCCTGTTGTGAGGTTTTTCTGTCTTTTTTCTTGTTTTATTTTTCAAAATGCATTTATCAGTAGGTGAATGCTAGGCTATTTATTCGTGTCTAAAATATAATTGACTTTAGCTAATTCTTTCCATATTTTTCTGAGCATCAGATACACAATAAATATACATTTTGTGAGCGATAGGTAATTTATTACCAGAATCTTGCAATCTGTTATCATGTGCACACCTTAAACCAGATTCAAAGATTATCAGTATAAAAATTACCAACATTTACGTTACTAACTTCCCTCTACCGTTGTTCTTCATCAAGGTTATTCTTTGTACCTTCTGCAAACTGTTGCTTCACCTAAACACCTTGAAAGTAAACCATATTTTGCAGACCTTCGATAGTAACTGAGAATTGTTTATATTGATAAGTGAAAAAAATATATATTTTAGAACCAATTTCTAGATATTTTGTTGTAAAATATCAAACAGCCCTTTAAGCTCAATCTGCGAGATTAAGTGTTAGGTGTAGCATTGCCTTTGATATGATTTTAAGTTTTGTCCTTCACCTAATTGAGCAAAACTTGATCGAAAGGCAATGCGCGAATGTAATGTGTACCAGTGGTACAATTATGCCAAGGCAATGTGTGTGGCAGATACAGTTGTACAATTTTACTTTGAATAGTGAAAAATAACTTCAAGTCTAATAGCTTGAAAAAGAGCTCAACACATGTTCTGAATGCTCAGAAGTAAATAACCTAGTTTAACAAAACAAAGACGTAAAAATAAACCATGCAAAAGTGAATACAATACAAAGTTGCATAGTGAAAACACAACGTATTATATCAAATAAAGGAGAGACAAATACCACAATAATGAAAGCATCATATTAATCCACCTGACAAGAAATATAACTTTCAAATCATTTACACTAAACTTTAAATCAGTCACGACAATTGAAAATAATCACTATACCATGTATTGATTTAATCAGATATAGCTAAACTTTCCTAAACCGTAAGATTTCAGTAATAATAACCTTCGTATTGATTAGTGCATTCCATGTCTATCATTGGATGTGTCAGATCATAAGCAACATAAATATTTTCACCGGTCAAACACTAGACTCGTGATAGCCAGTGGAAACACTTAACAAAAATGATAATAATGACTCCTAGAAAAGAGGTAGAAGAGCACAGTAAAAAGGATGATAATTTAAGATGGTTAACTTGATCATTAAAGAGATTTTGAAACAATAATGTATATTGCATTATCTCTGTAAGACTTTATTGCATAGTAAGCAGCTACTCATATAATAGGAACTGTTGTGACAATGGTAGTTAAAGGCACAACTATATCCCAAATAAAGCAACCAGTACACATTATGTATTCAGCCTACTTTCAAGGTATGTGATATATATATATATATATATATATATATATATATATATATATATATATATATATATATATATATATATATATATATCACAAGGCTGAAGCCAATGCACATTATGGTGTAGTAAAAGGTACTGTGTCTGAGGAAAACAGACACAAATGAATAGTTTAATCAGCAGATAAGAGAAACAGAAAATTGAATTGATGATTACCACATAAGAATTAAAAAAGTCTAGAGCTTCTATCTGCAGCAAACAAATGATACATTGCACAAGAAAAAAGAGAATTAGGGGGTTTTGTAATGTTCTCTATCAAACGTAGAACGTATAACATTAGGTGTTGATGGTAAGAAAAACGGATTGAAGAGTTAACACATGAGATTAATAGTTAAATGGTCCCTAAATGAGCTAGAATGCATAAACAGATGGAACGTGTTGAAAGCACAAGGAACATCGAACACAATAGGAGAGAACTTTTAGAGACAATATTGGAAAAAATCAATTCAAATGTTTGAACAATATTTTAATCAAATGGAAGGCTGAAACAACTGTTTAATGGAAATGTTTTAACAACAGCAGATATTCCTACTGCAGTATGTATGACAATATCAACTTCTGCCCTATCTGTAGACAACTGCGTAACAGGTTTAGGAGTGGGTTGATGGGGAAAAAAGTGTCGGTAGTGCTTCACCAGGAGGTAAACATTATTCGTTCGTTGACAAAATTAAAAGGCTTAAAACTATTGATAGTCATTTTCTTCAATTAGACAAAACAAAATTAAAAGCAACATTGACTGGAATTATTGGCAGTGTAATAAGTTGGCCCTTTTATAACAGCTGGACATATTGCTTCTTTTCTTGCTAAACGTGCTGCTTTACTTGATTAAGCAATAATTGGTTTGTTATTTGCAATTTTATCAAAGCTGACGACACGGTACTAAATAGGGTACAAAATGTATATCTTATTGCAAAAGATTAACAATAGCAACTCCTCAAAGCATTAATATCAATACAAGCCATTGTTTATTTCATGATAAATATTGTTTTAATTTTGTACCTTTCTAGCTTTCCATGTGTCATCGAATCAGCATGTGGTATGCAGAGGTTATGCCATCCTGACAGAAGGACTATCTTCATCATAATTCTTTTCCTGTACATAACATTTTCTCATGTTGTCTTTTTCTATGTTGTTACCAATTTCTTGTTGAACTGTCACAGATTGCTAATCAGCCTTTGGAATGACATTCTTCACTACATCGGTATTGAAAGTGGGATTTATTCCACGTTTACACAAGTCTTTGGATATTTTTAACATCTTGTTGTATCCAAGGATACTACCCGTTTTCTTAACCTTGGCACTCTGTAACAATAATTACCGTCACCATCATCAGCATAGTTCGGTTTCGTTTTTGAAGCTTGTATATAGTTGTATCATGTCCAGCATATTACGTCATCTTTATCTACAATAAAAGAGGCCTATGATGCAATATGTTAATCTGAAAATATCACCATAGGCGTTTACTTCTTTTTTTTTAGCAGTGAAATGATTTCTTTCATATTTGTTTATTTCTTCTTTTGTCAGTAATATAGTAGTAGCAATTGGCGCTACCTCTAGATACTCGTGAAAATTTTTTCTTACCTCTCTGAAAACTGTGAAGTCGACACATTGTATCTTTGTGCCATTATTTAGGATGTGTTGCAGACTTCAAAAATAAGGTCCGCTTCGTAGTTTTCCATCGCTCATTGTCTTCGTCGTCTGACTGGTCTAGTACCTTCTTTATCTTGACTTTTAGTGTTCTCATATCCACATCGAGTGTGTCATTTAGAATGATATCATACTGTTCGTGAACTCCCAAAAAGTATATACTATTTATGTTCGACTACCAAAACTACTCTTAGACTTCCAGCTTAAAACATTAAAAACATCTTGCTTTACTCTGTACTTAGAAGAAATATCACATATGATACATATATAATATATATATATATATATATATATATATATATATAGAGAGAGAGAGAGAGAGAGAGAGAGAGAGAGAGAGAGAGAGAGAGAGAATTACAAATATACTGATTCTGCAAGGTCAGTGGTATAGGCATTCGTGGGAAGCAGCCATGCCCGCATGCCAACCCAGTAATTAATTTTCATCTTAATTCCTACTACAGAAATCAAGGTATATAGAAGTTATTATATTGAGGGGAGGGTGGGGGAATAGCCTCGGGCGCCCAGCAAAGGGGGCCCCATCAAGATTTTTTTTTTTTTTTTTTTTTTTTTTTTTTTACGGCTGAAACTTTTATAGTATTTTACCATCACATTTGTCTAACGGGGGCAATCCTTCACACAACTTATGGGAGGGGGCAGGCAGAGGGAGGCTGGCAACGGACACACAAACTGTTCTCGGTAGCAAAGTAGGAGCGTCACTTAAGAACATTGTCCCTGGGTACTTCTAATCCTCGCGCCGCTACTGGGGTGAAGCAACATTTAAATGATTGCAACTTTTAACGTGCCATAGCTTAATGCATTTTGTTGTAATTGAATGCAAATAATGCATATAAATGATGCAATAAATGTAACAAATAAAACATTCCATATGCATAACAAGTATTTAAATAAATCACCTGTGTTAAAATGAATGGAAACTATTACATGTCAATAAGAAATATGGTGTAATAGACCTTGGGTTCTAAAGCTTTAATATGATGGGTTGTGCGGGTTGGTGTTTTTTTCCATGTCGTACATTAAATATGTTGTTACTAGCAATGATTATATATTGCTGAAAGAGTACATTTGAACACTGTAAGCTGATTGGAAACGTACAAATCGTGACTTACCCTGATATTGGTATGCACGTGCTCATGTTATATATCGAGTGTGATGCTGATAGCAACTGCACTTTCATTAAGTTCGATCTTGTACATCATTAAATGTTTATAGAATTTTATAGAATCTTACTTCATATGAATTGTTCACACCCAGAAATATGTTTATCACACCTAAATTCCCTTCCAAATCAGCATTTGAATAGCACTAAACTTGATGACTTCATCAGCTGACACTACGAGGGCTTAGCTAGATCAGGAAATGTTCAACACACTAAATTCGTCAAAAAATCAGATTTTTAAAATTTAATTTCACTTGCTCATTATACATGCTGGCCTTCTTTATACAGGCATGAGTATTTTCTTTTAATATTGTATTTCTCATTCTTATGCTACTCAATGTATTTTCAATGTTGTAAGCATCGACTGGCACTTGTTTACTCTTCAACCCTTTGTCTAGCGACCTTGGTAAGGACATAAAAGGCCTTGATGTTTGACGGACAAGAGATTCTACAAAACGTTTATTTATTTGCTACTGTTTGAGTGTAAACGGACATGCAGTGCTATTTAAATTGTATGATAACCCCAGTTTGTGTCACTAGTTATAGAGTATCTGTTCGGCACAACCCGACCTGTTCGGTGTGCCGGACAAGTAATGATTAGTCAGAATGACGTCATATGACTATTTTG
This sequence comes from Margaritifera margaritifera, assembly GCA_029931535.1. Taxonomy (NCBI): domain Eukaryota; kingdom Metazoa; phylum Mollusca; class Bivalvia; order Unionida; family Margaritiferidae; genus Margaritifera; species Margaritifera margaritifera. The sequence goes on along the minus strand of JAQPZY010001570.1, from coordinate 4,072,936 downwards.
CGAAGAAAATAAATAGGAGAGAAATTTGAAAGTCGGCAGATAGGTGTCAAAAGTCATAGCGTCCACATTTACAGATCTCCACCAAACATATTACTCTGTCTTGAGGTAGTTATAATTGCAAATGTACTAAATCACATTACCAAGCTAATAGATAGTTATAAAAAATAAGACAAGTTAATGAAATTTAATTATTTTTTTAATGTCAATAAAGAAACTGAAATTACATCTTTAGCACAATAATCTGAGTCAATTCAATTTAATTAAATTAAATTCATTGCTATTGATTCCGACTTAATGCAAAAGTAATTGTGTGCCATACTAAATTTAGGCAACTGTCTCCCACAACACGAAGAAGTTACGGTTTACTTATAAAATACTTACACTGTCGGCCATCTATTTCTTGTTGAATTATTATCTTGGGGTTATGAAGGGCAGCATAAAATAGTCTCTATATATATTGAATATAATTATATATTCATGCTTTAATGTTCTTTTTCTTTATAAGCAATTTATTATAATTACACATAATCAACAATAAAAAGGTCCTGAATTGAAGCATTTTAAAGTAATTATTACAATTATATAAGTTAGGACATTACCCCCCCCCCCTCCCCCTTGCAACACCATATAACTTATTTTTTTTCTTTTTTTCTTTTTTACAATTGAATACCTATTCTATGGATTATAAGTATTACTACTGAAGTTAAATGCAGCATTTGTTGCTGAGATCCATAGATACATTTTGTATATGATTGAACACTAGACCATTTACATGTCAGACAAATCAAATATTGATATTTAAATATTACATTTAAATGATATAAATCCCTAATAGTAAATTTTGCAAAGTTTAACACGTTATAGTGTTTTGTGGTAGACGGGTATGCTACAGTCAAACTGAATCGAGCGTACTTGACATGTCTGATCCCACGTGGCTCATGCGTACAGCTTGCTTTTCTTTTACTATGCTGAAAATACGTCCTTTACTGGTATTCAGGTGACTGCACCACTAAAGTTTATTTCATCCAGGAACTTTAATGTAATTTGAGAAACATTCATCAAACTTTGCATGTGGGTATATTGTCAAAAGTATATCAGTCTCTAGCAGTGGGTAGGTATGCTAATGCATCTGAGGGAGAATATTTCCTAGACTTTCCGATTCTGTCACATTCGCCTTCTGTATGATTAGGTCTTGAATTCTGACTATTACACTGTAGCACGCTTTCAACATGAAAACAGTCCTCTTGACAGTAAAACGTTTTCAATATGAAACAAATCTTCATACTGAGAGGCAAACTGGATTAAAGGAAATGTAATGGGCTCAATTGGCGGTTGCTTTTTATTTTATTTTTAATTTTATTAAAATGGCATCTTTTTCCTTGTTATTCCTCTCTGAAGTGGGAAAAGCATATGCAGCACTTTTTCAAGATACGAAACACTTCCAAAATATACTCAAGAAATCTTAGATGTTCAATCACTTCCAAAATATACTCAAGAAATCTTAGATGTTCAAACACTTCCAAAATATACTCAAGAAAACTTAGATGTTCAAACACTTCCAAAATATAATCAAGAAAACGTAGATGTTCAAACACTTCCAAAATATACTCAAGAAAACGTAGATGTTCAAACACTTCCAAAATATACTCAAGAAGACTTAGATGTTCAAACACTTCCAAAATATAGTCAAGAAAACTTAGATGTTCAAACACTTCCAAAATATAATCAAGAAAACTTAGATGTTCAAACACTTCCAAAATATACTCAAGAAAACTTAGATGTTCAAACACTTCCAAAATATAATCAATAAGACTTAGATGTTCAAACACTTCCAAAATATACTCAGGAAAACTTATATGTTCAAACATTTCAATAATATACTGAAGAATACTTAGATGTTCAAACACTTCCAAAATATACTCAAGAAGACTTAGATGTTCAAACACTTCCAAAATATACTCAAGAAGACTTAGATGTTCGAACATTTCCATAATATACTGAAGAATACTTAGATGTTCAAACACTTCAAAAATTTACTCAAGAAGACTTAGATGTTCAAACACTTCCAAAATATACTCAAGATAACGTAGATGTTCAAAGACTTTCAAAATATACTCAAGAAGACTTAGAAGTTCAAAACACTTCCAAAATATACTCAAGAAAACTTAGATGTTCAAACACTTCCAAAATATACTCAAGAAAACTTAGAAGTTCAAACACTTCAAAACTCATGGAAACTTAGAAGTTCAAACACTTCCAAAATATACTCAAAAAGACTTAGAAGTTCAAACACTTCCAAAATATACTGAAGAAGACTCAGATGTTCAAACACTTCCAAAATATACTGAAGAATACTAAGATGTTCAAAATTATCCCCAGTTATATCCACCGTCACTTCGGTGATGCAGAATGCATTAAAGATGGATGTTCCATATGAAAAAGTTTCAAAATGTGTTACACAACAGACTTTTATTCTTTTCTTTGTTTTGTTTTGGACAAGATATTCTTTAACTTTGAAAAATTACCAACTATCATATGCAGAACAAAACGATAACATACTGCGAAAGGAAGAGTTTCTTTTTGATTGCACAAAGTAAATTCTAGGGAATGAAGAACGATTCAACCGAAGATTATTTTAACATAATATAAAGTTCTCCCCTTTCAAAGCAATGGAAATAAAAATTTTTGTTTTCATAACCTGTTGTTAAAATGCTATAATCACAACAAAAATACAATCATCTCTGCGGAATGACGAAAAAAGAAACACATACCATAGATACAATTTTTAAAAATAAAATTTAAAGCTTAAGGATCACTATTATTATTTTGTAGTTGTGTAAAATTAAACGTTCTATGTGAATATTGAATATGTAGCATACATGTGGTAATTAACTTCAGAACTTTGGTAAAAACGGGACTTGATTAAAGTGTTTAAGAGTGAAAGACATGGGAAAAACAACATTCGATTATCTTCCAAAATGCTACAGGGCCCAATAACAAACAGCCGACTGGATAATTTGATGAAAAGATACCAGTAGGTCATAAAAGGAAAACAGGACCTACTTTCATTTTGTCAGTTTGTGCTTCATTTATATTGAGATTTTATCTCTCCTTTTAAAGTACAACAACGAGAAAACACGACCATTATCGAGATTATATGATTTTTTTAAAATTATTATTTTTATTTTTTATCCAGGACGCTTGACGTATCATCAGGACGTGCAAACTCTGTAAACAACATACAAGTCATGATGATGATGATGAACTTTATTTGCATTTAGCAGCTTGACCATCAGCAAGTATATACATATACATTTAAGTTTGTTACAAAAATTGATGGTAGTACGTTTAATACATACAGTAAAACAAATCGATCAAATGTACAAACATTCAATAAACACTAAAGATATATACTTATGTATACATACACACATTCCAATGCACACTAATACATGCATATATACATTTACACATTATACACGTATAAACATATGCCCATACATGTCCACACATCCGTACATACATACATACATACATACATACATACATACATACATACATACATACATACATACATACATACATACATACATACATACATACATACACACACATAGACACACACGGGTTCGATTCTCCGTAGAGTACGAATTAAAATTATCTAACCTGTATGATAATATTATTTATTCGTATTTAAAAAATTATGTTAATGTTATCAAGCATTCTGCGGTCGAATCCAGGGATAGCACTTTCCATTCTGTTTGGTGTATATTTGTAATTCTCTCTCTCTCTCTCTCTCTCTTTCTCTCTCTCTCTCTCTCTCTTTCTCTCTCTCTCTCTCTCTCTCTCTATATATATATATATATATATATATATTCAGTATATACATGTGTAGACACACATACACATAAACATACATATACCATCAGGCATGTTTACATGGAGTATGATACAAAGTAAGTATACAACACGTTAGTGTGTGACCTGTAAAATACACCAGAATATGTTTGTTCAATCACATGTGTGCGCTTAAATACAAGCTCTTTCGGGAGAAGACGCCAAAAGTGTCATCAATATATAATCAATATTAGCATTGCTTTTCTTAGTAGTATCAAAAGAACATCATATATGAATATGAGAGATAGTAATGCGTGAATAAAACAATGAAATGGAGATAATAATAATAATAATAATAATAATAATAATAATAATCAACAACAAATTAATTAAATCATGAAATTCTATGTAATTTTAAGTAGCATCCATCATATATTATTACGTTCAATTAGTGCTCTATGAACATAATTTCCCAGATTTCTAAGCTCGGTAGATTTCGTGGAATTGAGTAGGAAAATATTTAAACATTTTAAAACGTATTTTATTGGAAAAACCCCGAAGCACGAAGAACGCAGTGGCAACACACTCGCTTTGCACCTCTGCTATGCCAGATTAGTACCACACTTCCAGCACAAACATGGTAGGTGGTTTCCTGTGGCCCTTCCAGTTTCCTCCACCTCAAAGAAAGCCGTATACAAACATTGAGTTATCTGGAGATTTTTTAATACAATGATACAACTTCTGAAATAAATATTAAGAAATCGGCAAAGAAGAGTTATCTACCGCTGTTGAGTCTTTGTTAAAAACTGATCTACCGCTCTGTTCATCCATTTATCTTTATTTCCTTCGTTTGTCTTTATTTTTTTTATAATCTTCCTTTTTGCCACGCATTTCGTTTGCCTTTCTGTCTCTCCAACTGCATATACGTCTGTCCATCTATTTACACATACAGCGTATCTATTTTTGTGCTATGAACATTATAAAAATAGTTAAGGAGGAATCTGCACTGAGCCAAGCAACATTTTAAACTTGTTTTCATAATAATTAATGAGCTGATATCCGCCAACCCCTTGCTCTACTCCCCACGCAAACTGGAGCAAAGTTCCAAAATCTTCGTGATGGAAGACATTAGTATAACTTGGCCAGTCATTCTCAAAGATACGGATATTTCTGTTTACATTTCATTGTCAGCAAACTAAAACATCTCAGAAAAGTGTTTTCTATGTGGAAAATGTGGTTGTAACTTATTTTGTAACTTATTTTGTTAAGTTGTAACTTATTTTGTTTGGGGTTAAATATGAGTCACGTGACAACCCCGATAAAATTAACACGTTACGAGAGTAAATATTATTTTCACTCATGCGTGTCTGTGGTCACGTCGCCACTTGCAAGGCATTTAGAAATTTCAATAAATTGTTGTTTACTTTTTTCCGCGTGGAGTGTTAGATCGAGTAGAACAAAATTAACTTAAATCCAATACGTTGTCCTTATGAACTGTCTGCTATTTTAGAAAAACCTGAGGTAACCTGATTTTTATTACACGGTTGGTTTTTATCACTGTGTAACAAAAATATTCAGGAGAATCTAGGTATACCGCTTAGTTCTCAAAGTTTACGTGACCCACTAAGATGTACAATTACAAATCTTGTTAGTCCTGCCTTCTTCTCAGAATGGAGGGTATCCAATCAAATCCAGGACCAATAAACAATCCTCGCAAATAAAAAAACCCCACATCTACAGCCTACTCAGTCAAGACTGATTGTTAATATTGATGGATGTTAAGTCCTTGCCACCAGTAGTGATCCCAGTGATGGTGTTTTTGAGCATTACGAGGAAGATATGGTTGTTTGAACTTGTATACAGCAAGAACTTTGGGTACTAAACCGTAACTACTCAAGTTTGAACAGCAAGGTCGACAATATATTTAGTCAAGTAAATGAAGCACATTAACTCTTCCTGTAAGATTTTGCAAGACTTCGTCGTTAGCTGTATGGGGCTTTTGTTGTCATGGGGTTTGAGTACACGTGGGTGGGTGGATGGTCTTCAAATAATAAGGTATATTTGGTGTCAATGGCGTTCGAAAGACCTGAGTCTGAGACGTTGCCCTCTGAACTATTACTACCACTTGATTTGGAGAAATTACACATATCAACTAATATTTAAGCCTTGAATATGTCCACAATTCAGGACACGGTTATTTTAGTTGACAATGAAATTGTGGCAAACCGTTCTATAGTTTTACTCAAGAACGACTGATTTAAAGCATATAGTGGTGAAAAAAGTGAAAATTTATTGCAGAAATTAATAAATCCACAAATCGAGAGCCTGTAATCATAAACAATTTCTCCTGTCGCGAGACTTCGGTACTGGGATTTAAATTCTGCATGCTCCAAGAATCCTTCTCATCTAGAATTTATTCTGGACACTTCATGGTACATTTTTCCTTTTGTACACAACTTTGGAAAATAATTGCAGCAGTGTTTTCGCTAAAAATTAATCTTGTATTCTTTACATTTCCTTTTAGTAACCAAGTATCAAATGCTCTCGATTGGTGCAAAGCTGATCCAAATCAGTAAAACATTTCGGTCAGCTAACAAAATTGTTCGATTCAGTCTAATATCAACCGAAAAGATATTTTATCTTATTTGTATTGGGTATTTTCAATGCGCCCTATTGGCGCCATGGAGGGACCTTCTTTGCATCAAAGATTAAAAATAAGTGTCATTGGCGTAAGAGTGCAGCCTAAAATAAACCCTGCTAAGGTGCGAAAATCTCTTGTTTGACACAAATCTATGAATAGAATTTATCTTAGTTACGTTCAACAGTTGACGTTTTTGCTAATGATGCAAAAATGTAAATAATATATTTGATCGATCATGATAAGCCTTGGAAATTTAAAAAATCTACCTCTCAAACTAAAAGGCAGTCTTTAACTTCACGCATGCCCATTGGAAGGCATTGGCACCATCCATGAAAAGAATCTTGAAACGACAACAGAATGGCCAATCTTTCATTTAATGAATTGGTCATAGACTAGAAATCGTTCCACAACAATAAATCAACTGGTTAACTGAAAGACAATCGGACATAAGATGGAAATCTTGCTGCAATATATACTAAGATATACGCAGGAACTGAACACGTACGTTATAGCGCATATGTGGATGCTTATCCCAATTCACGTGATGACAGCGGAACTCTGACGGAGAAGGATGGTGTTCAGCTATTGGCTAGAAACAGCTAGCTGAAAACGCCACACAAACAAAAAAAATAAATAAGAACGCGGTCAAGGCCCTCACGTGCAACACGTGGAAACAAAATACGCATTTGTTTTTGGCATATAGAAGGCTTGATTAAATATAAATCTGAAAGTTATTTACAGTCGCGTAGCACAAGATTTAAAATCTGCGCTTTTTGTGAAATTTGGTCGTCAGAAAGTAAATTCGACTGTTCTGTGGAAGGACACTTTACCATTAGTCAAATGAGGAAGAAAACACAGACGCTTCACTGGTATTCAGGATGTATGACTGTTTCTGTCAGGTCAAAATTAACAGACTAAAATACTGTCTAAAGAAGTTAGAGTTGAAGGAATGTGATTGTCTCTATTTTAAAGGAAACCATTTAGATTTAAATAAAGATTTGATGTTGTGTTCTGTACATTTATCTCCACAAGGGTCTCCTGTATATTATTCGTTAGACACTGAAGAAAATGGAGTCGAATTATTTCAAGAAAGAGTTCTGTCAAAAATAGTTACTTCCCATCCAGATACTTTAATCTGTTTGGCTGGGGATCTTAATAGTAGAACCAGTAGTCTCGTTGATATCTAAGAGAGTGACGTGTCTTTTTATGTTAGGAAAGAAACCCGTTTTATATTAGTCACATGAATTTGATATGCAAAGAAAATAGAAAGATTATGTTTGTAATGCATTTGATATCTCACTGTCTAATATGTACAATATAGTCTCTACATATCTTAAATGGCAGAATGCACCAGTTATCTACTGGGAAAATTCGAATGATGGGGCCAGTGGCGAACCAAGGGTAAAGGGCGCCCGGGGCGACGATGATGGCCCAAAGGGCCAGAATACGAGGCCCGATTTTTTATCAGCTGTTTTGGCGCCCCAAGACCTCTGGAGACCCGGGGCAATCCCCCCGTCCGCCTCCCCCCTCCCGTTAGTACGGGACTGGATGGGGTTAGCGTAGTACGTTATATGGCTGACTCAACCAGCCTCTTTAAATACTATTCCGACTTTCAAATTGAATGGGTGAATCTGGCCACTTGTCTGTAATAAGTGAGTTTACTTTTCCACTTGTTAATATTAGAAACACATATAAGTAATGTATACTGGTAAAATCGTTGACAGGCATAGCTGGAATGAAAATAATAAGAATTAATTTATGAATTCATTCCAAAGTGAATCTTCTGATTTTCGAATTAATTCTAATGGTTCTTTATCTAGTAGGACCGATGAAGCTATTCAGTTTATCACTGATATGTATCACAAGTCAATCTGTTGTATGTTGCTACAGTATTGTAAAGATAAGAAAGCACAACCTTTAGGTTGGAACAAACAATGTGATCTCTTAAAATGTGATTGTCAAATGAGTAGAATTAGGTAGAATTAGGGGATTGGCATGGAAAAAGAGAATTATAAACGTAAAAGGAAATAGGAAATAACCGAATCAAGGTCAGATGTTTCACAGCTTTGAAAGCTTAGTAAAGAAACACGTGTAGGTACGGCCCGCAGTAGCGGCACAATATCATGTATTCGGTGGTATATATATATATATATATATATATATATATATATATATATATATATATATATATATATATATATATATATATATAAAATCGTTACTGCATCGTAATGACTTAAAAACTAATCACAATTTTGATTAAAACTCCAGATGATATTTTTAAAAGTCGCATAAAGTCGCATTTGTGAAGATGAAGCTCTCAAAAGTATCCAAAGTCTCAAATCAGGAAACGCAGGTGAGCTTTACAGAATAGTACTTATTTAGTCACATTACTTAACGATATCGTTGATTGCGGTAACTTCCCTAAACAACAAGGCAAAAGCTTTATCTGCCCATTACATGAAAATGGTCTTCAGATGACCCTAAAACTTACTGAGGTGTCTGTCTAATTGATATTTTGAATAAAATATGCACCCGTATTTTAAACCAACGCCTCATTTAGTGGAGTAAAGCTAATACAAAATAAATAAAATAAAATAAGAAGCTCAGGTGGGATTCCTCAAAGTCAAATCATTAATAGATAAGATTATTCCGCGTCAAATAATGGTTCAGGTATACCTGTTTGGAAAAATAAGAAGACCTTTTTTATTGTTTATTGACTTTTCCAAGGCTTTTGACTATATCGATACAAGTAAAATTAATTAACTGCATTGCTAACAAATGTATCGGTATAAAGATGTTTAAAGTTCCAGTCTTGATGTACAAGAATTGACTTCATGTGTGCAGACGAAAGGTAATTTTTCCCCTGTAATACAGGTATAAGGCACTCATTGATTTGCCTACTCATCTGATTTTTCGCCCATAATTTAGGAGAAAAGACGCCATATTGATATCCCTTATAATTTGTGGATATGTATATTTTCTTAGAAACATATTCGTACCAGTGAGTTTTAACAAAAAACACCCATGTGAGAAGATCTTTTATTCTTTGGTCGAAGTCTAAGAATCCAGTCCTACATCTCAACTTGCACAATGTCTTTTCAAAAGAGAGCAAAAATGGATATGTATCTAGAGTATTAACATCATTAAAAAAGTTGTAAATAAATATCATATTTCTTCCATCCATATGTAATATGACAGCTATCTAACGGCATTCCCGTTTCATATCGCTTCATATTTCTATTATGGTTGCTTCATTTTTGTTTTTTTCTCGTGTCATAATTTTATTGTAATATGACGCTCTACATTATTTAAAGAATGTTATGTAACAGTGGTATTATGGGACGGTGGCCTACATTATTTAAAGAATGTTATGTAACAGTGGTATTATGGGACGGTGGCCTACATTATTTAAAGAATGTTATGTAACAGTGGTATTATGGGACGGTGGCCTACATTACCAACAAACTAATATCTTTGTCACTATAGTAGGGAGATGTTAAAACTGCAGAAAAAAGATATATAAATCAAATTGAGATAATTCATTCACTGCTTAATGCTCAAATTGTAAAATTGTTGATAAAATTATAAGTCAATATTTATTGACAATATAAATTACATGTAATTCTACAATTTAAAGAAGCCGTGCTATGATTTTAAGACTGGAACGTATTCTGTATCTCTCAGCACCATGGTGGAAACAGAAAATGTTAGGAATGCACCAAGCGCAATTACTGTTCTGAGAACTTATTTAACAACAGATCGTAGAAATTAATGACTGGCCATAATCGATTAGAGATAAAATTGGGGCAAGTAGTATGCACAATGACTGCTTAGTCCAAAGCTTAGGATGGCGACAGGCGAGGGTGGCGGTATTACACGGGAATTTTCGGGTAGAGAAATCCATTTTGCGTCATATATCGGTTAACATATGTTGGACATTAAATATGTAAAATTTAATATGGTTCCCATATGGTGAAAATTTAATTAAGTTTTCTGAGAAATAATCTAACATGGGAATAGCCAATTGCCGCATTTGAAGAGTAAGGTTCCCTATGTACTGAATTTGATGTGATAAATATATGTTTAACATGAGTGGGAATTAAGATATGTTGAACACTGTGGATCACATATGTCTAACATGTAACATATTTGTGAAACGTGTGACGAGTTTACGTGTATATCTGAGCCCAAAAAATATAAAATGTAGATGTACGTGAAACTAAAAGAGTAAGCCATATCAAGAACATTTGCACAGTGGGAAACATGTTACACACATTCTTTTATATACAGAATCATATATTAAAGCAATGTAACTTTACTTGTCCACTTTTGGATGCAAGAGCATAAGCCGTACGTGGGAAATTACCTCCCTTACGCTGCACGTAAACAAAGCCTTTTTAGCCCTTATTAGCAATAGAACCTTGCAGAAAACAAACAAACAGTGATTGGAAGAATGATTTTTAAAGCCTTTTTACCCCCTGATTAGCAACAGAACCTTGCAGGAAACAAACAAACAGTGATTGGAAGAATGATTTTAAAAGCCTTTTTACCCCCTGATTAGCAACAGAAACTTGCAGAAAACAAACAAACAGTGATTGGAAGAATGATTTTAAAAGCCTTTTTACACCCTGATTAGCAACAGAACCTTGCAGAAAACAAACAAACAGTGATTGGAAGAATGATTTTTAAATGCTTGTTACCACCTGATTAGCAACAGAACCTTGCAGAAAACAAACAAACAGTGATTGGAAGAATGATTTTTAAAGCCTTTTTACCTCCTGATTAGCAACAGAACCTTCGAGGAAACAAACAAACAGGGATTAGAAAAATCATTTTTATTAGATGCACTGAGGAAACTTGTGCTCATCACAGGTGTTACATGCCGCTTCAGGGGAGATGATGGGCTTGTGTATGCTAATTATAGACAACACTATTATCGACTTGTTTCATATGTGCTTGAAAATTTAATCGTAAGAATTAAACATGAAAAATACCATAAATCAGTAAATGTAAAGTTCGATGTTATTATTATTTTTTAAAATCTTAATATATATTTAGTGGAAAGTCTTGTTAGTACGAAAGCAGACAGCCCGCGTTACTGATTACCTGGTAAACCCCACTGAATCACACGACCAATCATCATTTTTCACACGCATCGCAAATATAGTCTTTTGCCCGCAATGCTATAGAAACGCAGATAAATACTGGTATTGATTAGCTGCAGTTCAATAAACAATGAGTAAGGAAAGCTGCAAATTAGTTCCATTTAACAAGGAAGTTTATGAATGATTCTTGAGGCTAGGCCAGTTTGGCAAAGTACAAAGCGAGGCTGATACGGCACATGCTGTGCTGGACCATCTCAGTAGAGCAATGACAGCTTCCCAAGCCTTCCCGTCGAGTGCCTAATGTATGCCACTGTCCATAATATATACTGGGCGAACTGAAGGTAGTTGCATGCCCGGGACCAGCGCACGCAAACCGAGCTAGTGTTAGCAAGCGAAATTTTTCTGTGCACGTTATGACGGGTCTGCCACCATATTGAAGACCACGCGACGAAAAAGCTAACTGACTTACATTATAATTTTTTTCTTTGATATTAAGTCTACTTCTTCAACAAGTGTCCATGGTAAATAGCTTAAAATGTCCTTGACCTTTTACTTCATACATCAAACGTGAGGTAGACGGGATTGAATATCGGATCCAATAAATTGCTTAAATATTTTTGTATTTATAATTTTTATTATTTGCGAAGTTAATTGAAATTTATAGCAATAAATTAATTTTGATAATAAAATGTTACTGATATTTAATTTTCTGTTTTCTGTATTCAGCCAGTTTTATTATATGAAAAAAAAATATTTCTGGCGATTTCCGTACTATTTAATCACCTTGACCCCTACCAGTCACCAGTGATTTTAACTAAAGTCACGTGCAATATGGTCGTATAAAGTGACGTAGTATTTAAGCGTTTTACGTATTTGCATCAGCCATTGATCATTATTCAGAGCCCTGGAAGACATATCGAAGATAAGAAGACTGTTTAAGTAATACTCTAGTTGGATGAAACCGCTAATATTTATTGTATGATGAAAATGACTGTAGATTAATAGCGCATCGTACTTTGCTCCGTTTATGCCAGTAGTTTAGTCGATGTTTTATGTACATGATAATCACTCCTGGGCGTAGATTAGATGTGGATATTGTTAAATATAGAACCAATTGTCCTACGAGAGCTAGCGACGCATCAGACTGTCTTTAAAAAAAAAAAAAAAAAAAAAAAATTCGCAACCTAGGCACATCGTTCAGGAAATCATTAACACAAAAAATAAATATTAACTCAGAGCGACGCATCAGACTGTCTTTTTTAAAAAAAAAAAAAAAAATTAAAAAAATCGCAACCTATGCACATCGTCAAGGAAATCATTAACACAAAAAATAAATATTAACTCAGATCTTCAGCTAAAGATAAAAATTGGAATTTAAATTCCTTTACTCGAGAAAAAAGAACGAAAAGACAAATTTAAAAAAGCTGAATATTACTTGATCTTAGCATTTTAAAATATCACAGTTATTACAAGTCTTCAAACATATTGCTATTGGTTAATCTAAAGTCAGAGATTAAATTTGGGATAAACAGTTTCTCTATAAACAATTGTTTATTTACAATGTGTCTTTTTGGATTCTGAATCTGTCATTTATAAAACGTCCAAATTATTTCAAGACATCTTTTTCTTATCCTTTGTATTATTTCAGTTTTGATGCCGGTAGACTGATTTATATAGATATATGTTTATGGACATACCTACCTACCTACCTACCTACATACATACATACATACATACACTTCCATGCATCTTGACATTTGAACATGCATTTACTTCTACATAAGTTCACATTTGCAAAGTCCACACAAATAAATGTATAACCCCAAAGAGTCTTTTCTACCTAAATTTCAACAACTTTTGTAATCGAACTCGCTAACGTTATATATTACATTTACTTACGAATATTATATGCAATTTTTCTGTGTATATAAGAGGTCAAATAACAGGAAAGAAAATGACTGTATTAAATTATATCATTCAAATGGCTATGCAACACACAATTTAATCGAATCGTTGTATCAGTTTTTAACTATAATCTCTCTGAAGAAAGATTAAAGAAATATAACATTAACAAGTTGGAAACAAAGTTGGCAAAGTTCAGAAATTTTTATTTTCACTTTTAGATAATCAATTAAAATTTTTTAGAAAATGAACTAGACCTTTAATTTGTATATTCCGTTGGAACCATTAGCATGTGTAAACACAAATACGTAATTAAAAGATCTTTTTTTCAGCATGTGCGAGTATAGGAACAAATTTCAATGTGGTTGCCTTTGACAGAATTTCTTTAATGAGAGCAAAGATAAATTGCACTTTATTATGTCACCACGGACATTGCAATTAAATAACCAGGGGCATTTTACAAATGAATCTAATCGATAAAAGTCGCATATACAAAACTCAGCGTGATGTCTGATATGACGGTATTAAAACTGATTTATTTTCTTCTACACGGAATTCTGGTTTGTTGTTCAAAAAAAAATATTTTAAAACGCTTTAAACTGCATCCCTGCAACAATCATCTTGGATTTTATGAAGCATGTAATGTCCATTCTTTTTATGAACTTTAGGTCTCAGCGCGTGAAAATTTATTTTTAAATATCTGACGATGAAAATGTCGTCGCTCTGGTTTCTGTGATATTTATTGTTTTTCCATACAGATTAATTAGTCCAATCACTCTAATTTATTTTCAATGGAAAACGTGGTTATTGCTGGAAGGGCTATTTGATTATACATAATTAGCTACACTTTGTCGAAGTAGATAAGGGGCACGATATGAGAATTAACATGACGGCAATCAATCGAGCGGGTATAACTCCAGTCGGAATTGAAGATTATGGATGGCACTATTTTGAGAGTTAACATCACGGATGATAAGCTGGCCTGGTCATTTAAGGAAATTTTAACAGTATGGGCCACTATGGCTATCTATGGAATTTAACTTTGTTGGCCAGTATGGCCATTTATGGGAATTTTACATTATGGACCACTATGGCCATCTACGGGAATTAATATTACCTTGGCAGTATGTGGCAATATGGAATTTAACATGGATGAGACGTTACTGGCTCTATGCAATTTAACATTACGGGAAATTTGGGACGATATGGAGCCTCACAAGAACTTAACATTGCGTGGTCGTATAGGAATTTAACATTACAGCAAATTTGGGACGGTATGGGGGGCTATGTGAATTTAGCATCAGCGGTTTTTGGGACGGTATGGAACCATATGGGAATTTAACATTAGTAGCATAGGGGCTGGTATAGGGCCGAATGGGAGCTAACATTAGAGTAAATTTGGGCTGGTATAGGCCCTATGGAAATTTAACAGTATGGGCCACTATGGGGCCCTATGGAAATTAAATATGCTGCACCACCATTGTACCTTATTGAAATTTAACATTTAGGATGGCACTATGACGCTTTTGGAAGTTTTAACATTATGTACCACTAAAAGGGCTCATGGAAATTTAACAATAAGTCCACTATGACACTTATGGAAATTAAACATCCTGGGACCAGGTATAGCCCTCTTTGGAACGTTAACATTAAGGCCCGGTATAGCCATCTGGGGAAATTTTACTAGGGGTGAATAAATAGGATGGAGAGACGGACAAAGACACACCTACTTACAGACAATGACGCATTTTTACAACCCAACACACACCTTACCATCCAACAGCCACACTTATAGACGAAACGAACGATGGAAAGGGGTGTTATGTTATTTTCACTTTTGCATCTATTTACCATCCAACATCCTCCCTTACATACAAAACGGATGAGAGAAATGTGATTAATGTGATGGTTATTAACACATATAATTACAATCCAACACCCACCTTTACTGTCCAACAGCCCAAACAAAGAAACAAAACAGATGAGGCAAAGGGGAATTATGTTATTGTTACTAACACAATGATTTGCCATCCAACACTCACATACATACAAACAAATAGATGAGAACAAAGAGGGTATACCATAACAAAATCAGTAGCCTACTAACTTACAATCCAATACCTACATACTTACAGACAAACTCATAAGGGAATGAAAAGGTGTTTGTTTGCATTAAACGTACAAAAACATACAATCATACATTACCCAGGGAGGGTAGGGTATTTAAGCTTTGAATACAAGCAAAAACATCGAGATAGACATACAATATACACAAAACACAAAATAAAGAAGATGGTAATAATGATTCGTATTCTGTTTCTATAATACTGGTTGTCCCTGAAAAGTACAGTCGGTTTCAGAAGCATGTTAACTAAAGTTTGTTAAAACAGATAACATCTTTTTACTCTTCTCCATCTCAAACTTCTTTGTACTAAGGCTCCATATTCCAGTACTCTTTTGGACACCCTTCTCTTTGAATATATATTTTCCTCACAAATACGCCTGACTCTATTCGTTCTTTGACCAACTTCGCCTCTGCGTAGATAGGGTAGTCTGGATTCAACAGCATGGTGGAGATGTTAGTCGAGCTTCTCACACAAAGCCACATCTTCCTTTTTGTAGACAAGACAAGAGGTAAATAAATCTGCACTTTATAAGTATAGGCAAAGGATTGAAACTAATTTTGGCACCTGTATTGCGTGATTTTTTTAAAAGACTAATCCAATCAGAGCGCTTATTAATCATTCCATCCATCGCATGTTTTGTGTCCACCAATCAGAACGCGGTATGACGTGTGGCATGACTCTCATGTAATTTATAAAAGTCTCATTTCTACGATCAACAATCACAAAGTGAAAAGCAGTTTTCTAAACATTACAGTACACATCGCTGAAATGAAGACAAAGACTATATGCTGCGATGACAGTACTTTAACTGCTTTTACTTTTAAATCATAATTTTTGGATGTACTTTCTCTGACTTTTGTCAACACAGAAATTTCTGAAGGCACCGACAGAATACAATGAATTTAAGAAGAAGCAAGATGAAGAGCTTCAGTCATATGTACACAATCAAAAAGAGAAAGAAGCGAAGTTTATGCAACAACAGCAAGAGAAGAGGAAGCAAGAACTCAAAATGATGACTTCAGAGATCAACAATGTGTGACCAGCGAAACTGTGCGTGTCTTACGTCAGATCCTAACCGAACTTAAAGAGATAAGAGCGTCAAACGTCTTTGGACAAAGCAAACACGAAAGAACCTACATTTTCTAAAAAAATCCAAACCATGATCAGCAACAGCAACAACAAGAACATAAACAAAGACGATAATACCAGAGGCAATTTGAATCGGACGAAGTAAGTGATTGAGGCAGTTAGAGTTAGTGGTGGAAAATCCATGATTTTCTTTGAACCATTTTCAAACTGCACCTTTCAGAGCAACCCATATTTCTCTGAAAGAAATATACTTATCTTGGATTGCCAAGCTAAAGCAAAACAAAACAAATCAAAGTGTATGTGTGTATATGTGTGCATATGAACGAAAAGCTCATATGATATTAATAAAAATAATATATTTGCACACAAGCATGATTTAAGAAAAAAAATAAATAACGAAGTTCTGACTGTTGCTCTGAAGTCATGATACTGCTAAACGGAGTCTCCAAATAATATATTTACATCTGGACAATTATTACTATTATGTACATATACACCTACATAAGTCTAAGCCTGCATGTGTTCAAACGTATTGACACCAATCCATCAATATAAACAGACAAACATACAATAACATCACTCCCGTTTCTTTCATCCGTTTTGTTTTTAATGGTGGGTGTTGGATAGTAAAGGTCGGTCTGGATTGTAAAAGTAAGTCATTATCTGTAATTATCTGTGTCTTTGTCCATCTTTCCACCCATTTTGTCCAGCCCTATTTAAATGTTCTATAGATGGCTATCTTAACGTTGCAACGAGGGCTATACAGTCTCCCAATGTTAAACTTCCATAGAGGGTTATACCGGCATGTTTAATTTCCGTAAGCCCCCTGGTGTAATAATGTTAAATTTTCATAAACCCCATAACGGCCCTAAAGGTTGGATCTGTGAAAGCACCACAGTGCCTTCGTTATGCTAAGTATCCATTGAGCTTCATGGTGGCACATCCTGTTAATTTCCATAGAGTCCTATAGTGATCCATAATGTCAAATTCTCATAAAGTCCCATACTGGCATACATTTGCCGTAATGTTAATTCCCATACGGCCCCATACCGTCCCCAAACTAATAATGTTAAATTCCCGTACGACCCCATAGTGACTCAGACATGATTTTGCCCATAGATGTCCATAATGTTCCATAATGTTAAATTTCCATTGATGGCCATAGTGGTCCAAAATGTTAAACTCCCGTATATGGCCAAGGTGGACTATAATGTTAAATTCCCATATACGATCATAGTGTCATCCGTAATGTTAAATTTCAATAGGAGCTACAACAGCCCGGTAATGTTAACTCTAATAGTATGCTATAACGGTCCAGTAATGTTAGCTCCCACAGGGGGCCATAATGGACCAGTAATGTGAAATTCCCATAGGGATTTATAACTGCCAAGTAATGTAAACTTCCATATGGGGCCATAGTGCCATCCGCAATGTTCAATTCCCACAGGATGCCGTACTATTTTCAGTACTGTTAAATTCCATAGGGGCCTATAACGACCCAGTAATATTAACTCCCCAAATTTTTGCCATAACGTTAAATCCCTAAGGTGGCCATATCGTTCCTCTTAACTACTCTTGGTGTTTGCTCTCTCTCTCTCTCTCTCTCTCTCTCTCTGAATGCAAACAGAAGACAAGTCCTGAAATAACCCAGTGCAAAGCAATTTGAGATCAGCTTTCATGATATAAACGATATTTATTATATTTACACAAATCACGTCAGCGATACAAAACCATCAAATATGATACACACCCTAATCACTACAAGTCGCCCTGGTAGAATGATTTTTGTAAGCCCTTGACGTTCTCGGTCTCCTCATTGGATTGCTTGAACGACCAATGTTTATCTGTGAGATGTATGAAATATACGGCCAGTCTAAACCAGATCTAGGACTTCTGGGTCACGAATGTAGGTAAAAATATTTACACCGTAAGGCTTGTTTGTTAAGTATCATTAAAAAAAATTAATGAATCACTTGAGGCGATTACGTCTGACGCACATGTTTGCCAAAAGGTACATCAATACCCTGAGTCAATTATGCGTGTCATCGTGTGATTAGTTTGGTATGAAAAATAGGGGAACAGGATGTCACCAGGCACGTGGCAAAACACACACAATTTGATCGGATAATTCAGTATAAATACAGGCAGCATCAGACCCCTAGCCAGTTGAATTTTGCCGAACACTGATGATGGCATTCTGCCGCAGTTGGTTTCAGATCTTGGCGTTGTTTCTTCTCTTAGATACCAATGAACAAACTCTCGCTGTAGTCACTTGCCCACAAGAAGACGCATCTCTTAAATTATGGTCAGATCCGGCGACTTGGCCTTCAGGAAAGGTAACATTTTTCCAATTTAATTCATCTATTTTTTTCACAGGTCTTTAAATTTTGTCAGTAAAGTTTGAAAACATTCAAATATGTGTTTTCTAAAAAAAATCTTCTAAGTTGTTCACACTCTATTGATAACATTTCAAAGGTCAGAGGTTAATCTTTCTTCTGTTCTTTTATATTGTTTACTATATATATGCCTTTACTATACTTCTCATTCACCTAGCTACTTATTTATCTTTTTTTAATAATTTCATCGATCATGTATTAAAAATGTAACATGTTATTTCCAATTATATTTTATTCCCATGAACGTTTACAAATTCTAAACATTTTCACGGTTACAACATTAAATAAAATACAAGTGGATATATACGAGGCACACACATAAATTACTGAAAGTCGATTACAAAGCAACACATGGAGCAATAACTGCTCATCTACGCAATACCACCAAAGCCAACATAATAATCAAAGGCGCGCAATGCAAGAAAGAAATAGGTGGGAAAGAAACTCAAATACACAAAACAGATGGCATGGTTACCGAGACAGACTCAATCACAATGCAAGTTTCGAAAATAGGGACACATTGACAGGACAACAGTACGTACATGACAGAGGTGATATATCTACCTGAATTATAAACATTAAGTACCTCGGTATCGATACAATGATACCACACGTACCTCAATCAAAAATTGGTATAATGTACTCAGTGATATTTGTACTGAGTGTCTTGCTGTCTAAAGTACTAACGCCTACTGTACATGACAAGTTTTAAATGTCTCTTCCTCTAGCTCGTAAATAGAAAATAAATCTCTCCTCGATTCAGCCCTTATGTCAAAACGTGCATCATGTATACCCATTGACTTAAAAAAGGAAGGTATGCAACTTATCAACCTCAATGTGGGACACATCTTATCAAATATAGATGAACTAAGACTTACGATGCAAATGAAATCAACTTGCAGTAACTGGACTGTGTGAAACGGTGCTTGACTTTAATGCACTTAACTGTGATATTTCTACTAAAACTTGCTATTGGAAAGACGAGATTGAGCCCAAGTTATCGGGAGGAGGAATAGTCATATATGTTTCAAAGAACCTAACGTTTAAGGGAGAAATTGATTTCGAAATAGCCACTGTAGAATAAATTTGGATCGAATTAAGTTTCAACAACAGAAAATCTAATTAGATCTGCTCTGCTTACATACCTTCAATTTTTTTCTCTCTCTCTCGCTCTCTCTCTCTCTCTCTCTCTCTCTCTCTCTCTCTCTCTCTCTCTCGTCATGGGCTGATCAATTTGAACGAGAGCTAGAGGCCGCTTTAACTTTTAACAACGAAGTAATCATTATGAGAAATTTTAATATTGGCTTCAGTTCCGATATTAATACCAAATGGCTTCATATGATGCAATTATACAACCTTACAGAGGTAATCAACGCTCCAACAAGAGTAACAGCCCATTTTGCTACTCTGATCGAACTCAGCTACTCTACTGACCCTAACAATCTGCACGAGATTAACGTACCGTGTTTCTCTAATACTGATCACCATCATATTTGTGTAACTCACAAGCAGCATTGCTCAAAGATGAATCTATGCTCCTATATGAAATACCGATGCTTTAAAATATTTACTGAAAGTGAATATTTCAAGAATAATCAATACGACGCCGGTTACGTCTAAAAGATGATTTACCGATCGCAATGTATTGACATGAGTATCTGGACAAATTTAGATACTCAGGTTGTTATATTGTGGCGTCGTCTCGATATATCGATATAAATATATCAGTTTGTTATCATGTTTACTTAACCATTTCATCATATTGCAGTCTTTACCTCGTCTTGTTGACGTAAATAACGTCGTCTTGATGATGTATGCTATACGAGGGGTATTTTAAATTTCTGAATATTTTGTCATAACTGTTTTGTTTCTTTGAAACTGTCAATAAAGTTAATGTCGATCAATAGGCAAAATAACGTTCTATAAAATGATTTACAGATGCATGTTCATCATGCCGGACGTAATATTGGTAATAGACAGTGACGTAACATAGGTAAATGACAGTGACGGAAAAATTTCGGAGAAAAAGAACGATTCTGCTACTGTGCAAAGAACATACTGTAAAATCCGCAGGTTCTTATGATAATCTCTGACTGATATTGCAAGGTCGACTTGGAGACACGTTTGTGGAACACTACCGAACCAGTATCCATCTACTCCATGACAACGAACAGGCGCATAGATCCGCCATTGTGCCAGATGTAGAATACAGCATTCAAAGTTTGCCGCATCCGCCACACAGCCCTGATCTAGCTTCAGGTGATTTTTTGACTGAATTCCGTTATCAAAGATATGCTGAAGGGCAGACGATATGAACGCCGCCATGCGGATGCAGTGAAGTTTTCCATTGTATGAACAACATACCAAAAAAGTGAATACAGAATGGCATTTAATAACTGCAAAATCAGAGTCAGAAAGTATGTAGATGCTATCGCTCTATAAGTATCTCGCCATGATGATGGCACCCTAATAATTTGGTACCCGCCTGGAATTAGGTCAAAACACTTTGGACCTCTGCGTGATAGGCACGATACGCACTTCTTTGAATTTTTTTACACAACTTTGTTGGGCTGATGGCAGCATAATATAGATATATAGTTTACCCGTTTTAAACCTTTTTTTTAATTATGTCTTCTTTCTTTCTTCAATTGTTTATTTTTTTTTTTATTATTTTTTTTTTACTTCCTCGTCATTGAAACATGTGGGAGTCAAGAATTATCTATTGTGTTTCTTCCCCCGTCGTAGAGCTTCTTTAGCTCGAAAAGTTGGGAAACTGTTTTGTATTTGCGCCGTTACCAATTTTTGTGTCATTATATATATATTATAAATTCCATTTAATATCTGTATCGGTGCGTGTGTGAGTATACCCGACTGGGTGTAATTGATTTTATTATAAAATAACCTACAAATATGTTGAGAATTGCGTCGCAGACGGGTCTTTTATAACCAAATGTGGTATTCTCGTTAAATAAAAAATGTATTATTATTATTATTATTAGTAGTAGTAGTAGTAGTAGTAGTATATGATACCGCATAAACATACAAATTATTATTTTAGTTATTTATTAATTTTTCTACATATTATAAAAGTCATATCCTTCTTTATGTGCTTATCCTTCTCCAAGTCCCTTCACAAGTATGTGTACTGTGAAGTGTCGTTTATATGGACGGAAAACAATTATTGGTTTATTTAAACCAGCAGCTGTACCCCTCCCCCCAAGTAATATAGCTCATTTTATCACGTCTCCTATTATTAGAACTTTTGAAAATCCAAAAGCTTTCATACGCTTGATCAGTGGCGGCGCGAGGGGTGTTCGGGAGGGGGACTTCCCCCCCTGGCGTCGGGCGAGGGGGGCGCCGTCGGAAGCTTTTTTCCCCTCCCCTCCCCTCCCCCCAATCTAAGCCCCTGGAAGTTTCAGGGCTTAGATGGGAGGGGTGGAGGTTGGCAACTGACATAAAAACTTTTCTCTGTGGCAAAGTAGGGTCGCCACTAAAGAACGTTGCACCCGGGCGCCTCGGAAGGGGGGGGGTGGCCTTAAAAGAACATTGCCCCTGGGCGCATCAAACCCTCGCGCCCCGATTGCCCCTGATAAAGTCCCAGGACTGTAATAAAAATGTGACAATTAGTAACCTGCACATAATTTCTTGATATTTATGTCACAAATAAAGTAACACATATTGATTTCAGAACAAATATGACTCCAATAAAGAAATACATAAATCAAGATGCAGACATAAAATGCATCTCTAAAATCACAACATTTGAAGCTCATTTATGATTGATAAGACGGCATGTAATCCGATCATCACATTCAACGTAAAGCCAGGGTTCATACAAAGTCTGGAGAGAAACTATGAAAGATTTTCCCCTAAAGGTCTGAACAAAGTATGGAATCTCGGGTTGTTGTGTTTTATTTTTGTTGTTGCTTGAAGACACTCATGTGTTGCGTCAATGTTTATCTTTGCGGGGTTGGATTGGGCGTTGGTTGCTGCATACCGGTTCAGTGCGGTTGGCGAGACACAGGTTCAGTGCGGTTGGTGAGACACGCATGACCTATTACCCACTTTTGATTAGTGGATACTATTTTAGATCATGCGGATAATACATGCTTATTTATAGTGACACAGACTTCAATACAAGTGCCAGAGGGGTCTGGAAAAAGGTACAAACCAGTCTGGAAAAAGTCTGGGAAAAGTCTGCAATCCTTTTTACCAACTGCTGTATGAATCATGTAAAGTCTAAAAGCTGCTAGAATTGTAAATTATGCACTAGGTGGTATATTCTTATGGTTGGAATTAGATTCAGTTAGACATGACATTAAAGGGTTCCTTTTCGATCGTTTTACGATTTTACTTTGGAGGTAGCATTTCAAATCTTCAAAGCTATGATATCAAGAAGAAAAAGATCAGTTATCGAAACCCTGTTTATTTCTCCGAAAATCGGGCGAGAATAACAGAAAAGATCTGTATATATATTTTCCGTAACCACTAGGAAACCGACAGCGTGTTACGTCGTAGTAGGCAGTTGGCTTCGCAAGACAATCACTGGTAGAGTATTTGAGAATCCAATGTGTATTTGCCCACGGTTAAAACCAAGCTTATCAAATAAATTAACTGTCACTTGGTATTATATCCAGTCCCAATCCTGAATGCTGCCATATTTACAAACATAATTTCACATGCAAATATCGTCTCAGACACCGACTTTTTTTGGTAATTAAATCCCCCTGAGAACTCCTACACCTTCCTCTTCTTGTTTGCATGTTAACAGTTGTAGACAGGTCTCAATGGTCATATTCATGCGTTGCAAAATATCCAATCCTATCTATGTATCTGTATACTTAGTGATTCCCCATCCTTTAATTAACTCTCGTTAATATTTCTTTCGAAATCTTGTTTAACATTTCCACTTATAGCTTTCGTTATATTGACTTGGCAAGGACAGATATTGACTCTTTGGTATATATTATGGGAAACGACTATTAGAAAACTCTTTCTCCCAGTGTATTGTTGGCATTAGTGCAAAGGGATCCGGATTTTTTTGACACACACCAAGGATGCTGCGGGCGATCAGTCATGGTCGTACATTTTAGCGCAAAAATAAAATAAAATAATAATAATAGTAATAATAAATTAAAATGAAATAGTTACAATAGTCTGCGAGTAAAATCATTGTTTTTATGTAATTAAAAAAAAAAAATTATTTGTCTTCATACATGCAACAGCTCCACTGATCGTACACGTCTTTTACATTATCATTATCGATCTATTAAGAGTCAATAGCCCTTTTATGGAAGAAAAGACCCATCGTTAAACAATCGAAATGCTAATTAATGGGAGATGAATCAAAAGTAGTTGTCACTCAGTGGGCAAGCTATAAATAAAAATGCATATCAGCATCAACAAAAACGTTTCAGAAAGAAGAAAAGACTTAAATTTTCTCGTCCATTCCTCAACTTTCAACTCACCTTTTTCATTTGTGATTAATGTTAAGCCTGACCTGACAGTTCGCTTTTATACGGTTTTGTGACCAAGATTGTCGGCAGGTAAAAGAAGGCTTCGATTTGAAATAAAGTTTCAAAATTGACTTTTATGATAATTGCAGAAGGATGTTAAGTTCTAAATAATCATAATTAACATTTCTCTTCACTCGGATTAATGCATGCTTGGTTGGAAATGGACATAATTAATTAGTTGATATTTAACTGAACATAAATCAAATTTGATGTGAAAAGTCCATCCTCAGTAATGACAGCTAAAAAATAAAAGTAAGGAGACTCACAAGAAGAATCAAAACTGTTTGGTTTTGGTTGGTTTGTTTCTTTGTTTTCTTTTTTCCCTTCGTTTATAAATAAAGGAAAATGTACATTTTTGTTAAATATGAACAAGAGAATTTGTACATGGGTGTCCGAAATCAAGGAGACCCCCCCCCCCTTCTTCAGCACCATTGCACTTCAATAACTGTCCTTTTTATTTCCTGGCGATAGAACTGCGAGAGCAAGTGCACGAACAAAGGCACACACAATGAAGGCGATCTGAAAATTATTAAATCAAAAGAAAGCGCTCTCATAGGTATTCTAGGTTTTGGTCGACTTATTCAGAAGCGACCCAGTTTGAGAATTACATTGAGGTGATGTCAGAAGTGAAGTAATCGGCGGAAAAAAGAAAGAAAGAATAAATAAATTCAACAAATTGTAGGCAACGATTACTCTCAAGCAGGCTTCGTGTGACAACTAATAATATGAACAGCATAGTAACATAAATACTTGCTTGATGTAAGCTATAAGAAAAATTAAAGGATGAAGATGAAGAGGATGACGATGGTGATAGTTGCAATATTGTCATAATGATAATAATAATAATAAAAATAATAAAAATAATAATAATAATGATAATAATACAATAGTCATAATATTAATGATAAGAACAACCACAATATATGCAACTATTATTATTATTCTTCTTCTTATTATTATTATTT
The DNA here is from genome assembly GCA_029931535.1 of Margaritifera margaritifera. Classification (NCBI taxonomy): domain Eukaryota; kingdom Metazoa; phylum Mollusca; class Bivalvia; order Unionida; family Margaritiferidae; genus Margaritifera; species Margaritifera margaritifera. The sequence goes on along the minus strand of JAQPZY010001570.1, from coordinate 4,047,356 downwards.
CGTATTATAAAAAGTAAGGAAAATTCTCAGCAAAACTGGACATTATTGTGTTTATCATGTCCTAAACTTAAAAATGGATATAACTAAAATGTTTGAATGGTTGAGAGTAAGAATTACCACAAAGTGACGTACTGTACATAACATGTACCGTATATAATCGAGTATAATTCGATACCAACTGCAAACTGCATAGACCCAGATCTGCCGTCGCATAATGCGCCGGCAGATCTGGGTCTATGCAGTTTGTAAGGACTAATCAGTAGTCTATGTTGTTTGCATATGGATCCGAATTATATGAGAGTATAGACGGTAGTTTCCATATCATTTTGACATACTAATCTACATATCAGTATCAACAGCCTCAAATAAAATCGGCATTTGCATCTAGACTGCTGGACTGTCAAATTAATGCGATAAATTCCATAGTTCATTTTTTTATTATTTTTTTTTTTTTAAACAAAAGTTACATATATGTATAGGCAGTGTACCAATACAGTTTTGTACATAGTCCGTTCTCTAATGTCATTGCGTTATGTGACCGGACGGCTAATTAGTATTTGACGAGTTGATTATTCGCCTAAATTAAATTTCAGAAAACTAAAGAAATCCTTCGTATGCATTTAAAAAATAAATACAAGGTGAATACAAATGATTTTATGTTCACTTTAGAAATGTACCAGTCTACAAAGAAGAAAATATGTGAAAGAAACTTTAATGATTTGGCCAATCCTCAAACTGTCACAACCCGGATTAGTTTTAATGTTTATCTACTTCAGTTGAAAGTGATTGTCTATCTCTATTGATTATTATTATCTCAAATTTCTTTACGTCAATACATGGTTTGGAAACTACTTTTAATATCATATCTTGATCACATATTTGTATCTCACTTGTTAATCCGTCCACTCGCTAATTTGTTACACTATACAACGGATTGTATTCAATGCTTTTAATTTACATAATTTGTAATATGAAACTTACATAGCTGTGAACGAACACCGGGATCATATTGTATTTTGAAGTCACATCTGAGTACAAATCTGTTTTAGACACACGAAGTATCCCGATTGTATCTTTGCTTGCATTCTCAAAGAAATCCGTAACAATTAAGAGTGACTATCCTTGTGTATTAGTATCAGACTTTAGCATTCATTGTTGCTGAAGGCATCGTTATTAGGTATAGCCAAGTGCTACCTATTTTAACTTTTAACAAAATGGAAATTATATACTCCTACCAATCGCCAGAGCTACAGCGCAGATTAGAACACGCCTTTAATTATCAGATATACTGGCCTCTCTGTTTTGAAGTATTTTAAGGTTCATACAAAGTTTCTTTGTGACGAAATCGCGGCCTTTTCTTCATGTAAACCAATAACATGTCAATATAAAATAGAGGATATTACTTGAGTGCTTATTTTAAATGAAATTTATGAAACGAATAAATTAATTTATATCTTTTACGAGAAATGTCAAGCAAATGTTGTGCATCTGAGTCAGATCGTTTATTCACTGTTGACCGTTGTAATGATGCGACACATACAGAAGCCCGGAACTCTGTATTATCGAGGTACTTACTGTTGCTATCGATATATATGAAAAACTCGTTTGTTATTGCTGTATGGTTAAAAATTTAAAAGTTTCTATGACTTTGACTCTATCTATTGATATGAAAAATCTCTGTCAATTTAAGTGCGTAAATGCAAATAAAACTGCAAATGATGGCTGACCCCGATTAACAAACGATGGGGGAACAACTCTATAGTATCGCGGTAATTGCCTAGGATAGGTATGGTAGTACGCACGCATCAAAATCAATATAGATTTCAACTTACCTATGAGAAGGAATGCCCACGCTTGCACTGGCCTAATATTTTCAGCAGAAAAAGGATCCAATATTTAAATGGAACACAGTAATGTCAGTTGACTTGACATCCATAAATAACAAACAGTAACAAATTTTTAAAAATAGTATTTAACTTTGTCTGAATTTAATTGCAATGTGGGCAAAGCAATGAGCTATGTCGCCTCACAACTGATGTTTCACAAAAAAAAAAAAAAAAGAAAGAAATGTGTCCAGTGTTGGCATTTGTCACGTTGTGCCCATTTAACAATCACATGATTAACACAACCCCGAAGTACAGCCGAATGATGTTTGTGACATACACAGCAGTTTGAAGATTCATCCTGATACATAGGTAAACTGTCTTGTCTGTCTTCGAAATGATTCTCGTCAGAATCGTCTACATTATATGCAGAAGGACCTGGTCGAGTAGAAGAAGGGATTCTAATCCGGAAGTGATGTTGGCAAAATTTCACTGTCTGCAGTACAAGATTTCTTTAGAAAAGTAGGTGTTTGTCTGACACTTTTTAATTTTGCAGTACAGATGAGGATGATTAGTTTCTGACACTCTTAGAAGTCACACTTGCGAAATTTTTTTGTTAAATATTTTAGCTTTTTTTCACTTTTAGAAGCTGATGATTGCTATATGATGATAACCTTCTTCGTTGCTAGACTACCTGCAAGGAAAGGTGGAACAAATTTCTTTATGTGCTTTTGGACAACTTTGTTATGGTTCTGTTGTTAAAGAATATCACTTAAATCTTCATCTTTCTCATGTGTTTTTCGCTGTTTATGACATCTTCAGCGTAATCTTGAGTTGCTGGCTGGGAGGTTTCCGGAATCTTGTCTTTCTCTTGACTGGCATCGTTCTCCACATGGCAAAACGTTGATGGTGCTACCAGTGATTGCAAAATTGTCTAGTTTGAAAATGAATAAATTCCAGCTTTTCCAACAGCGGAAGATAAATTGTCCTGAGACATTGCTTTCAAGTACTTTGTTACTTGTTGGCCAGGGTTCTTCTGCAAGTGCTGCTGACATTCTCTATTGTACTTGGATTTTAGGGGTCCAGATATACCAACGTCCATAGGTTGGGTGACACGGCTTGTAAGGGGTGGCAAGAGAAAACAGATTACATTATTTTTCTTTGCCCAGTCAACAAGTGTTAAAGATATATGTGACTTATGTCCATCATACAATATGAGGGTGGGCTGTGAGTTACTTTCATCAGCTATTCCACTATGCATGGCAACGACGTGTTTGGTAATATATATATAAATATATATATATATATATATATATATATATATATATATATATATATATATATATATAATTTATTCGTATTTGAACATTATTTTAATGTTATCAAGCATTCTCCTGTAGAATCCAGGGATAGCCTGTTTGGTGTATATTTGTAATTCTCTATAATAGCCCATATATACTTTGATTTAAGTAGTAGAACTCCGGAGTGACTGTGTACTTAGATGAGAATTAATTACTGGGTCGACATGCGGGTATGTCTGCTACGCATGAATACCTATACCACCGACTCTGTAGCATTATTTTTGGTGATTTATGCTTGGTCGGTATTTTATACGGGTCGGTGCTTACAAGCAAGGCGATGGGTGCCGTAACCCGCGGACCAGGCTTTGAATCTCCGTAGAATACGTATTAAAATCCTCTAACCTATATGATAATATTTTTATTCGTATTTAAAAATTATATTAATGCTATCAAGAAGCATTCTGCTGTAGAATCCAGGGATAGCACTTTCCGCTCTGCTTGGTGTATATATTTGTAAAAATTCTCTCTCTCTCTCTCTCGCTCTCTCTCTCGACACACACACACACACACACACACACATATATATATATATATATATATATATATATATATATATATATATATATATAGTTAAACTAAATATAAATAAATCTATTATTATTATTATTATTATTATTATTATTGAAATAAAACTAAAAAAAGTTTTAGTATTTTTGTTTTCCTATTTATTTGAGATCGTGAGCTACGTTTTATCAGTTTTGGTCGTTACTGGCTACCATAGAATGAAGTCCCATGCGCAGACTGGTTAAAACATGTACGTCAACACTGGTACATGACCTATAAGCATCATCCTGCAGACGACACACTGAGGGTATTTGATAATCGTGACCGATTTAGATATAATAAGTTCGATGGGAGCTTTATATATGGGAATAAATGGAATTGCATGCACTTTATAAAAAAGTGAAGTTCGGGGCTTTTAAGTCAAGACCTAAAACAAATTTGAACATTTTTGAGGAAATATTGCTCTGACAGATTTGCGAACTTCCTGGCTACAGCTTCACACAGGTAAACAACCGCTAGATGTCGCGTGTTCACAATTCTTTGGGAAATCCCGTTGGCCGCGATAATATAGCGCTCGCAACAAAACAGCGTTGGAGTATGTATCAGTTTGGCCTATTCTGGTTTTTGTTTTCTGTCCTTTCTTTGTGGCGTTTCGTACTGCCACTTTGTTTGTTTGGTTGTTGTCTTGATATTGGGAACCTCTCCTACTGATTATACCGATCTCTCTCTCTCTCTCTCTCTCTCTCTCTCTCTCTCTCTCTCTCTCTCTCTCTCTCTCTAGTATCGCTGTGATCTGCCAAATATTATGAAAGACCATTCTTCTTCTTTTTCTTCTTCTTCTTATTGTTATTATTATTATTATTATTATTATTATTATTCAGCCAGCTACGGGCGCCAATGTGACAATCAACACAGCCATCCTCTTGGATGAAGCGTCCCTGACCCTGACATGTATCATAGTGACCTCTAGTGGAAAGCTGGTATTCAGCCCGGACGTAGATATCACACTAACAATAAACTTTATAGAGATATCAGGAGAGGTCCTCATTGGGAGTGAATCTTGTCTTTATCAGGGAAAAGTTCATGTAATACTTGCAGGTAAGAATCAAATTTCACAACGTACTTATTATTAACATTTTGTATTGGTTTTTATTGATAACTAAGACATCATTGCATATTAAGTCTAAACAATACATACTGCATTAGACGCAAAAAGAAACTAATATGAAAATGCTTGGAGAAAGAAACTGATGATATATCATTAAAAATAGAATAGCTTGATCCAAATTGGATCCAAATATATACAAAACTATAATCCTTAATTATGTAGACTATAGACTCATATGTCCAAATCTTATCGTCTATTACTTTTACGACAAATAAGGTAATGGTATTATATTTACCATCTGTTGGGCTTACAAGGTTGCATTTCACATTTGTATGTATTAGTTTTATTTTAGACGAGACCAGGGTGAGTAGAAACAGAAAATAATGGAAGCAGAAGAGGTGAACAGGTAAAAGAGGGCTGGACAAAGATATAAAGAATCGATAAGAAAACTAAACTAGAGACCTACGTATAGGTACAGAGACAAAAAAATGGACACAATGACATTTAGAAAATAAAAGAATACTGACAGGTGGGAAAAACGAGGAGGAAAAAGTTCAACAGATCTAATTATTTCTCATTTTTCTTTGACAGGGAAACGTGGTGAATTTCCGGGAATAGGAAAGGCCGTTTTAGTGAAGAGTGGGGGTACACTGGAAGTTCATGGGAAGAGAAAGCTGTCCTGGACTAAACTGGATGGAACTCTACAGAAGCTCTCTAAATCAAACGGAATTCTCTATGATCATAGTGTAAGTGTAAAGTTGAGAATTTATGAGTAGAAATTTCTTCATTGTTTTGGTATATCCATGATTTGTTATGTTATATCGCGATCTGTACTTTATTCTAAAGGGTCACCTTGTAACCAGACTTTCGTTTACACCGACTGAAAGAGGGTGATCATATTTGGCATCGCGTAACTCCAAAATGAGTAGATTACAACTCTATCCTGGGTACAATCCCGGGTAGGAGGGAGTTTAGATTAGTCTCACATTTCTATGGGTAATTTAGCAAGTCAAGTTTGTCCTGAACTCTGTCTACACCGATTGAGGTCGGATGGTCATATTTGGTCTGATGTTTCATAAAGATCGTGCGTGACAACGAAATGTTTCCAATGCTAGATACAAGCCATGGTTGGGGTTGAGGTAAAAAGAGCGAAAGGAATGTTTACAGTGGCCTCCATTAGTATAGTATTTTATCGTAACTTTTTTGGGCGGATGTATTGGTGTATTTGTGGCCTGTTATGATAAAATAATCGGAAACAAGCGAAAGAAATTACTCTTCCTAACCACGAACATAACTGACATTAGGCCTTAGTTTCTCCTATTCTTCCTAAATGCCAACTTTCAGTATCATACTTCAGTTCAGAACTACTTTATTTTCGACCGCTAAGGTATATTCCCAGCTAGTAAATCATTTTTCTCTGCTGTGCTTTCAACATGTATATACCTATATTTCATCGATGCTCCCAAACTACAAATTAAAGTCAAATATAAATATATCTATTAATTTACCTATCAGTCGACTTATTTATCCATTTTTGGCTTTATATCTATCTAGCTTGCTCTTTACGATCACTTTTCTTACATTCTGTTTGTATTTCTGTCCAACTATCTATATATCAATCCCTCCATACCTTCTTATTAAGGTGGATGGACCCAACGATCCCAGCTCTTGGATGGACTCACTGGTGGCCTACGTTTTTGAAATCAACGCCCAGAACCAGCCAGTGAGAAAGAAATTTGAAGTGTTTGGTTTCTACTCTTGGAATCAATATGAAAGACGGGATACGTTACGAAAAATGATTACAGGTACACGATTGTGATATTTATCGACGTGAAGCTATAGAATGAATTGTGTTCTTCCCATTTTAGGTTAGAAAGGTTCTAAATTAATCTAAATTAATGTTCTAACATCAAAATGATTGTTCCTACTCGATAAAGTCTAATATTGTACAGACGCATTTCATTGATTTGTTAAAAGTATCTTTTTTTGATCAAGCATATGTGCAAGTTTCAATGTTAATAGGTACATTTAAATAAAATTATATCTTTAAACAGATATTCATTTTTGCTTTTGTCTTCACGTTTTTCTTTTCTTCACAGAATTAGTTAATGGCGAGGTGCTTTTGTTTTCATTGAGGAATAATCTGATCTTGGACTACGATTTAACCGAAATCTACAACGTATTTGAAACTCTAGTCTTTGGAAGTGTGACAGGCACAAGCAAGCTGAGGACAGTCAGCAACAACAAGAATGCATATGCAGCCTTGGTGTATAAAAGTACGATTTCACATTAAATAACAAATTCCATATAAACTCTGGCCATCCTCTAGGCAAAAATTAAACGCGCATAGCCTAATTCACTTTCATTGATGCAATATTACTTGTTTCAGGCCTCCCAGTCATCCTTATATTTTATATAAATCCCTATATTTTGTATCCCTATAATTTGTCTTTTAACTTTTCGAAATACCCTATAATAGTCCAAAATATCTGTGAGAAACTCACATGCCAATTTTCATACGAATCTTTTTTTCTAAGGACATAGAAAGAGTCATCATGATGGATATACTCAAGGCAAAAGACAAATGGATTAGCTATAATGGGTTTGATATGTGTAAATTATTATTTCAATGCATTATGTTATTAATATTATCTGACTTATGTGTTCACGTACTTGAAAATGTATGTATGTATGTATGTATGTATGTATGTATGTATGTATGTATGTATGTATGTATGTATGTATGTATGTATGTATGTACGTACGTACGTACGTACGTACGTACGTACGTATGTATGTATGTATGTATGTATGTATGTATGTATGTATGTATGTATGTATGTATGTATGTATGTATGTATGTATGTGTGCCTAACTATAAATGTTTCCATACTTTTGTAGCTTCAACTGGTGTCGTGGTCCGAGAGACCCTCACTCCTCCTTCCAGCACAGGTAGTCTTGCCACTGCTGACTTGACTCTCTGGGACAAAGGGTTGAAGTTTCTGGTCGAGAGTCTGACTGACACTGACGAGCCCTGGAAAGCTAAACAGAATTTCTTCATCTTTACTACTTCCGCCGCCTATCCCATAATAACTATGGTCGATTATGTCACCACATGGGATGTTGGTAATAAACAATTAGTGTTTCAAGACATACATACAATGATGCACAATGCCATACAAAAATCAAAATACAACTGGCCTCAAAAGAAAGTTCCTTTAACAATTCTATTAAAAACTGGCCACGATCAAACATAAACCATAACATATATAAAACTAACACTTTGACTTACTCATGCTGAGTCCAATAGAGATACTGGTACTAGGGACAAAACTACTATAATGTAGTCATGAATAGAGGGGCATTACTGTTTTTTAGATTTAGTCCAAATGTAGCAGGTGTCATTATATTTAAGGTAACTGGGTGCTAAATGGATTCAATGATAAGATTTGCAGATTTTTTTTTTTTGCAGTGAGGTAATTCTTGTACCACAACAGTGATGATTTGCAAGTTAAAAAAATTAGCGTGCCTTGAAGAAGATTTAATGGTGGATGTAACAATGACAATGATTATAAAAATGAATTGACGTATACTTAATCTCTTTCTCCCTTATTCAAGGGGACAGAGTCGTTATTTCCTCCACTGATTATGACTGGAACCAAGCGGAAGAGGGGACAATAATAGCATGCTCTTCATGTAACAACAAGCAAGTCAGGATAGACTGTAAGTAAACTTTAAATTATGCTTTTGATAATATTGAAAGTTTTAGATTACTAAACTATGCTCAGTCAGATGTAGAAACCATCAGTTAAGCCTTGCATGTAGTTATAAAAACGCAATCATATGTCCTAATCGACATGGTGGAGAAACCTGTTTCTACTTTTAATCTGTATTGGATAACTTAAAAGTAATGAACGTATAAACATACCTTTGACAGAACATTTATCACTGGGGGACGTATTCCTCAGATTTTTGAAAAAAGTGTTCGTATCCAATACAATTTACCAATGTTGCTAGAGAAAGAACTGTTTACAAAATTTGAATATCTGTAAATGTAAAAAAGTGATAGAATTACAATACATGTCATCGCTTTTTGTCTACATTTTTACATTACATGCTAGGCAGGATGGAGAATTGGGCTGTACACAAGAAGGAGACAATGGTGGTGTTGATCAGGAATGTTCTGTAACATTAATTACATGATTCTATGCTTCACATTACCAGTGCCTCCCCGTTACACTCACTGGGGCGGTGTAGAAGACGAAGTAGTTGACATGAGGGCAGAGGTGGCGCTGTTGAGCAGGAACATTATCTTTGAGGGCAAAATGGAGAATAATTGTTACGTCAACGATACCAATAATCCGGGCAAGTGTAGCAACTTTAACTATGACACGTTTGGCGGACACATCAAGGTACAAGCTGAATTTTTATATCACAGAAAAGTTCAGTATTTGTTCGTAATACATGTCAATAAAGCTGATGCATTCACTCTTCTCTCCAAGATGTAACAGTATATTCCTGTTGACTGTAAAATGTGTCTTAGTAAACAATATACCACAGACTTAATTGTTTCTAAATATAATATTTTCCCTTGACATTATATCGTTCAAACATCTATAACACTGGTCTACAGCCAAAATGCTTCCGCAATAAATGTTGTCAAATTTTACTAATTCTGGGTCACTGAGAACGAAAATGATGCTTAGAATTGTTGATTGGCTCTAGTTTTAAGAGATGATACTGGGAGAGTATATACGACCCTTGATTTGATAATGGCGGACGATAAGTGAGTTATAAAGGGAAGGGATCTCAATTTAAACCAGAAATGACTAAAATACATCTTTGACTGGATCTATGAATAAATCTATGACTGGGTTTGGACAGTACTTGCTTTTTAGGCAAAACAATGAATGATGCAATCTGAAGCTGGTATTGCATCATACATGATATGAATTGCATCATGTTATTCATATAAGTCATGGATGATGCAATCATAAATAAGCTTACATCACTCTGCTGAAGAAATTGCCCTATATCAGCTCTACAAATCAAAATGTGTCGTGCTCTCTTATTTGTCAGTGTTTGATTTTGCAAAGGGACACATTTCTGTTTAGCCAAAGTGAGCAGAGATGCCTAGTACTTGTGTGAACAATGCAGATAACTTCTGCTACGTTTGTGGTGAAGTGACTTTTGCATCACAAAAGCGCAGTATAACCACTATGGTTAAGAAAGCCTATCACCTTTATTTTGGCTGCAAAATTGGAGATCAGGACAAGAGTTGGGCCCCAAACATATGCTGCAACACTTGTGCAACAAATCGTTGCCATTGGTTGAACAGGAAAAGGAAATCGATGCCTTTTTGCAGTGCCAATGACTTGGAGAGAGCCAACAGATCATATCAGCAATTGTTATTTCTGCATGGTGCCTCCAGTTGGGAAAGGTGTGTCAAAGAAGAAAAAGTGGACTGTGCATTATCCAAACATTCCATCAGCTATACACCCAGTACCCCACGGAGAAGGACTGCCGGTTCCGGATGCACCAGAATCATTCTCACTTGAGTCAGACTAGGAAGAGGAAGATGATGAAACGTCTACTCCTGAACCATCAATGTCACATGACCCATATTGTCTCCCATCCTCCTCCTCTGAACCACACCTCATAACACAAGGTGAACTGAATGACCTTGTCAGGAATTTGGAACTACCCAAGAGTAAGGCAGATCTGTTGGGCTCCAGACTACAGCAGTGGAATCTCCTGGCAGGTGATGTTAGGGTTTCCATGTTCCGTGACCGTCAAAAGGATCTTGTCCCATTCTTCTTCATGGAAGGTGATCTTGTAGCCTGCAACAACATCGATGGTGTGATGGCACCCGTCAACATCGTTCATGATCCAGATGAGTGGAGATTGTTCATTGATTCATCGAAGACGAGTCTTAAAGCTGTTTTGCTGCATAATGGCAGTGTTTCGCCATCAATTCCAGTTGGTCATGCAGTCCATATGAAGGAAACCTATGAAAACATGAAACAACTTTTGAGGTGCATAAACTATGATCAATATCAGTGGCAGCTTTGTGGCGATTTCAAGGTTCTTGCTCTCTTCCTTGGTCTGCAGACAGGATACTCAAAGTGCTGCTGTTTTCTCTGCGAATGGGATAGTCGTGCGAGAGATTCCAATGACATCAAGAGAGATTAGCCACTCCGACAGTCATTGGAGCCTGTAATGTAAAGTGTTCAGAATCCACCACTTGTTGAATCAAGGACGATTTTGTTACCACCCTTGCACATCAAGCTGGGTCTGATGAAAAACTTTGTCAAGGCCATGGACAAAACACAAGCAGATTTCAAGTACCTCCGTGGGCAATATCCAAGGTTAAGTGAAGCTAAGATAAAGGAAGGTGTCTTTGTTGGTCCTGATTCGTGAACTTCTTCGAGATGATGCATTTCACCGTGCACTGCGTGGGAAGGAAAAGACGACACGGAAAGCCTTCCGGTTAGGGGCAACAAATTTCTGGAAAACAACAAGGCAGACAACTACAGGGAGTTGGTGGAAAACCTCCTCAAGGTATAAAAAAGCCTTGGTTGCAACATGCCACTAAAGATATATTTTTTGCACTCTCGTCTAGATTTTTTTCCACCGAACTGCGGAGCAGTGAGCAAATAGCAAGGCCAGCGATTTCACCAGGACATTGCAACAATGGAGAAACGCTATCAGGGCAAATGGAGCCCATCAATGCTAGCAGACTATTGTTGGACAGTGACAAGAGATGCTCCATTTAATGAATACAAGGGACAAGCCAAGAAGCGCCGAGTAGACACTGAATAAGGACTAAACTATGTACTTATATATACATAATAGTTTTTAAACTTTTCTTTCAATATATTTTTTATTTATACAGCTCTTTTGCTGTTTTTTTTAAAGTGTTACATAAACAGGACAGGTGAAATATTATCATGTAAAGCAACCAGAAACACGTGAAAAGACCTATGTTTACAATTTATGATTAAAAGTCTACTATGTACACAATATACATAGACGTCAATTGTAAAAACTTAAATATCTTGAAAACAGTATCCAATCAGTTGTTTTAATTGTCATATTTGAATTCAGGACATCAAAATCCCTAATAAATAGCACATTTTATTTCTGAAGCAGACGACTTCTAAAAAATTGTAGACCAGTGTAATTTAACATTTTCCTTGCAGAACCAAAGCTTGTACTACGCATTTTTATTCATAGTAAGTTGATGGTATCAAGTCTTGAAAATGCTTTTTGTTGCTTGATGTCATATTTGCATGTCATCAGGGACTCAAAATGTAATCTAATCCAATTTTATGTGCATGAATTTGTTCCTAGCTATAAAAAATATCATATATTAAACATTCCTTGTTGTAGGTTGAACATGAAGAAGTGGGTGAAGATTATTTTTCTTGAGTGTGTTTTGTGGTATATGTCAGATGGATGCTAATGTTAATATTATTGGAACTTTTAAAATGTTTGATGCGCTACATGCATGTAAAAATGATTTAAAATATAATGACTTGAACTAGGAATTGATGTAACATTGTCTTAATCTGTGTCTTCTAGAATCATCAGAAGACAATATTTTAGATCCTAATAACTTTACTAAAAATCACCTTAATTGAGGTTGGCATATGATTTATTCTTTCTCTATGATAGAAGGACTTATATTCATAGAAGTACTTTAGAAAAGAACACGTACATGCATATCCCTTTGTTTCATTTCAGTTTTTATATGGCTTTAAGAACGGGAGAGTAGAAGGAGCAGAACTATACCACATGGGGCAGCAGACTGACTTAGGTATTCTTCACATTGGTCTTGTTGGGTCACAAGAAATACAAGCATAAATAAATTATTATAATTATCGCTCAGATAAATTAACGAAACTGTGTTTATAAGGAAAGTATTCTTCAGTTAACACCGGCTATGATGATTTTCGTCCGTTTCAACGAAGCGTTCAAGAAATTTTCTTCTCCTTTTTCCCCAATTATTACAGCTTATTACTTGAAATTATTGGATATTAAGAAAAGAGCATTTAAATTTATGCAAGCTTCTGACATTTATGGCTTTCGTTGAATATGGAGACCAAATAGACAAAATCCAAATTATAGTAATGCATTAACATTCTAAAAATCACAAAGGATTCTTTTGCGTAGAGTAAAGTTTGAAACATAAGTTATCAAAAGATACATACTAAAAAATTATTTTAAAAAAATGATCAAGAAACATGAGATTGGCTTGCTTAAAAGTCTATCTGTAAAATTGAAAAGATTTATAATTATTTGACAAAAAAAAAGAAAAAGAAAAAAAAAAAAAAGAAACTTCGATGCTTTCATTCACTATACTACCTATGAGACCCTTGTTTTGTATCAGTATTGCAGTGGTAAAACTACGGTATTGTTGATGTATGTAGGGTCGATAATTATGACTGATACACATTTAATTATATTAATTTATTTTCCGTCAAGGTTCCTATCCTCTTCACTTCCATATGTGCAAAGATACAAGAAACTACACCAACAGACCTTACTTCAAGGAGAATAGCATACATCATACATTTGCTAGATGTGTAACGATCCATGGAACTCACGGTATATTGGTAAGATCTCATTTTGTCCAATAAAAAAAGGAAATTATTTCTCTGCCATATCTAACATGTCTGGAATATGAGCTGGCTATTTTCCTGACTCTAAGTGTTCTAGGAATCATAATTCTGCTAAGGCTAACCCCTTGAACATTTGTTTAAGAATATGCCATGTATAAGACCCTTAAAGGGAAAAGCTACAAAAGTTCATGCCATTATCTTTGATTACTTTGAAGAGACTGGTTCCAAGTTTTAAATCTTTAATCAGTTTATGTCTTAAATGTTTAATGAAATCAGGCTCTGTGGCATCAATAAAACTTTCAAATTTAAATTTAGACCGAAGACATCGGATTGACAAGGGTAGAGTTGTTTTATGTTGCACAGAATGCACATTACATGTGTATAGTCGATTTTAGTCGAAGCAATTTCCACTTGTAATAAACTGTTTTATTGTTTTCATAGGAAAAAATTTAAAAAAAAAAGAATAAAAAAATAAAACACTTTTTATTTACTGAATTATTGATGATGGTATAAGAATATTTGCATTGCATGCATAATATGATATAAATTTTCTTGACTAGTATTAAGTTATTAGCTATCATTTACGAAAAATAAAATTCTCATTTTATTAGTTGAATTGTATGCTGTACTAATTCTAGCAATTGACAAACTCTCAGATGATGATTATACAAATAACAGTCTAGATGTTTTATTTTGATGCTGATTGATCATTCGACAAAGTGTGGCATTAGTCAATCAACTATCGCGTGACAACAATTCCAGTTGACAGCTATCCACTGAATCGTGACGTATTTGGGTGTTTGGGTGGCCGGAAAACAGCTTGTCCACCAGATTAGACAGCTATTCACTGAATCGTGACGTATTTGGGTGTTTGGGTGGCCGGACAAAAGCTTGTCCACCAGATTAGACAGCTATCAACTGAATCGTGACGTATTTGGGTGTTTGGGTGGCCGGACAAAAGCTTGTCCACCAGATTAGACAGCTATCCACTGAATCGTGACATAATTGGATGGCCAGACAAAATCTTACCCAACAGAGTAGAGCAAATTCGAATAATTTACTATATAAAATATAGGAGTAAATTTTGCTTATAACGAGGTCGCTTATAACAAAATTCCAATTGTAACGAAATTTTGTCGCGGTTCCGAGTGGGTCGCCTGTATATATTGCGATTTGGTACGCTTATAACAAAGCCTCCTATTGTGAAATATATGATATAAAGAAATAGTTTTGGCTTCACATGAAAGGAAATGGCTCGGTTGTAACGAATTGAATAGCCGCAGGCTTATCGAATTATCTTTTCCTAAGGAAGCTTGAGAGCGATCAGGCGTCTTCTTTTTATTGTATATTGGAAGTTGATTTTCGTCAAGTAGAATCGAATTGGGACTAACTTTACAATCAAGCAATTACTTAAGGTGAAATGTATTCAATACTACATGAATTTCTGTGCTCATGATAACTTTTGTGTTGGTGATTTAACACTGTTCTAACAGCACCGGCGACTCCATCAAGGAAGAGTAAACTCATAAGCAATGAAACAAAAATTGTAATTTTACAAGCTGTAGATGCTTTTTCGTTCTGTGAAAAGGCTATTGATGGAAAGGTCGCCTCCGCCTCCCCCCCCCCCGCACGGCCAGGACCACGAGCACTACCATAAAGGGTAGAGAGAAAATCCTAAAAAAATTCCAGTCTAGTAATTTCTTACCATCTCAGAAAAAATTCGATCTTTGGTATACCCTAAAGCTGAGAAATAATCACTTCATAATTATTCTCGTTTACTTTATACAAAAATTACACCCAAAACAGTTTTCCTGGTCACTTAAAGCAACAATGCACCGTCAACACATCTGTATACCGCTTATAAGGAACTATTTGCGACGGTCTCCAGAATATCGTTATAGCCGAAGCTCACTGTACAAATGCAACTCTTTGTGACGTCAACATTTTTCATCCTGTTTTAATGAAATGCTCATAATATACTTATGAGTCTTGTTTCAATCACTTGGAAATTCTGTATAACAAAAACTTCCGGTTTTAAAGAAATATATATACTAATAAGCAGATAAAGCATCCTCCGTTTTACCTAGAGGTCAATTCTAAGAATTACTCTATCAATCAATATTACCTTTTATATTCCTCTGTCGCTGACGATGTATGTCTCTATAACTAAATATATCTATTTATTCATTTAATTGATACTCACATTTGTTCTCTAATAGGTAAAGGACAATGTTTGCTATCGCTCTCTTGGGCACTCTTACTTCCTGGAGGACGGTGGGGAAAAGTACAATACATTTGATGGAAATTTGGCTCTTGGAACCTTTAAGGCAAAACTGATCCCATCGGATAGGTATGTGTACTAGACTGTATTGTAGTTAATATGTTGACGTCATCACGCATAATACACAGTGCATATTCAGAATTAAACGTGTAGCTATAGTTTGTGATAGGCTACTATGTTACTGACAGAAAAAACAGCTCATGTTTCGAATTTGCCTGTAAATATATATGCAGCCTGCAAGAATGTGCCCAAAAGACTTAAAAAATAACCGAACATTATGATTTGTTTTTTTTATTAAGAACAAAAATTACGACCATTTAGTGAGCCTGTCCTTATCTTGAGTAATTTGTGCTTTTGAATTATACAGGAACAATATATTACATTTTAGAACAGAATGATACATTTACAAGTTACAGACATGAGAAGAAAATGAAATAGTACACTTTCTAATTTCTTTGCAGTGACCCTGCGTCATACTGGATGACCAATCCTCTGAATGACTTGAAAAATAATGTTGGTGCTGGTGGCGAGGTAAGCTGTTATGTCCATGTGTTTAACATAAATTTCCCTTTCTTTTAAAACTTCTATAATTTCGAGATCAGATTACTTAGCAAGAAAATTAGATTTTGTTTACTTTCTTTTGTAGGATATCTCTAATGTTCATAACAGGTTGACAGTTACCTGTTTCCATATTTATATATGTGTAATTTATCACTTCCTATGATTACCTCAAATTATTGCACAATGCCCACATATGTACAAACATTCTTCTGAATGCAGGCGCACTTACCTTCTTGACAAAGATTGCAGATTGTATAATGTATAACCAGTACCATACACGTGTCCATTATTTGCATGATCAAAGTTTTGCTGGTCGAATAAATACTGTTAATCCATGCTATGTTTCACAACAATTTTAATAAGCATGCTATCTTCGATTCAGGGGAAAGGAATCTGGTACATTTACCCAGAATCACCATTAGGTCCATCAGCCACAGAAAATTTCATGGCACCAGGGGAAGCTCGCTACACAGCCATTTCTTTGTTCGAAAACAACGTAGTACATGGATATGAAGCTGTGAGTATTATAAAAAATTAATTTAACATGGCTTTACAATTACGAATTGTTTAAGAAATTGTGATGCTCTAAAGAGACATCAATACTGAAACATTTAGAAATCTATAAATTCATATTCCGATAAATATAATGATTGTCAGAGTGAAGCACGAGAGCCCCGAATTTGTATGTTTCTAAAAAGGGAAACATATGAAAATGACTGGTCGATGTCATATGCTTTCTTATTCAAGAGTCATAACTAACAAGTCGAGTATGGGACATTTGCTGACAATGCTGAAGGATGTTTCATTGCTTTGATAAAGGGTGTACCGCATGCAGAAGATTAAACAAAGTGTATATTGAATTTATTGCTGACCCTTATGTTTTGACACATTATCATTTTCCCTTGAACAACACTCTAACAGAAACAGTAACTTATCTATTCTATTTCTATTTAGGGTTTATTCATCGACAGCAAATTAGCGTCTGACGGACAGGTGTCTTGCTGTAATGACTATCAGCCAGTGGAAGTTCCAGCCAACACCAGCTCACCAGCAAAGAAAGTGAAACTTATTGGTTTAACAGGTAAAAGAGTAAATGGCAAACAAACATAACTTTTTAAGTAGGATCAAAATCGAAATGTACTGCTATTCTTTTCTAGCAAAGGCAATTGAGACACACAATGTATTATTAAAATATGCCTCCAAACAGTGCAAAACTAGTTTTGTAACTCGCCTAAGCTCATTCCACTCTCTCTGAGTTTATGTCAAAGGCAAAACTTACACAACAGAGACAAACAAGACAAACAATAAACACAAAACAAAACGTTGAATTTACAAAACTTTACATTATTATGGATACAATGGAATCATTATTAAAAAATTGTGGATTTCGCTTCTGATTGGCTTAAACACCAATGATGAGAGAGAGAGAGAGGGAAAAAGAGAGAGAAAGAAGTCGTAACGGCGCAGTTAAAGTACAGTTTCCCAACTTTTTGAGCTAATCAAGTTCTTCGTCATGAAAAAACAACTTACAAAATACCCCCCCATACCCCCCCCCCAAAAAAAAAAGCAAAAAAAAAAAACATACAACGTAACACAAACACCAAGAGAAAACTTGAATAATTACACGCTTTAATGATGGAGGAAATCTAATGAAAAAGAGTTAAATGATGGACAAATAAGATGAAAATCATAATCAAAATGTGTTAGCTGCATGACTGGTTTATGCTGGCGTCAGAATAGCAAATTCTTGTTGTAAGCTATCGAAGGTAATGTGATCCGCAAGAATGCATATAATCCGTACATAGAACGAAAAATGTTTTTCAGATATATATATATATATATATATATATATATATATATATATATATATATATATATATATATATATATATAACAATATTCTTTCTTTTTTACTGTTCTTTCTTTCAAAACAAGGTTTTGGGTTACATTATGTCTATGTCGACTACGTTCTACTTTGTTCTATGGTCAACAGTATTTGTTGAGAGGAAATCACCAATTTGTTTCATTATTCTAAAGATTTCAGAGAAAATGTTAATAAAAGTACTTTTTCGCCAATAAAAAAATCCCTGATGTGCTAGACATATGAAAAACTTATAGAAAAGCAAATATCTTCAACTAAACACTTTTGAACAAAAATGTTTTACTTTTGTCATGCTTGATTAACTCACGCTGTGAGGGATGTTTAACGTTGTCTCTTTACAGCGTACAATAACTGGAACCAGAATGCTTGGGTGCGTGGTGGCTGGTTTGAAATGTCTAAGTCATCGTAAGTATTGTTAGATTTTTTTTTTTTTTTTTTTGGTGTGAAATCATGCATATTGTGCCAACATTTATACTCATTTTGTCTTCATTTACTTTTGTTCTATTTTTTTTTTCGTTTAAGTAACAAGAAAAACTGAAAAAGAACATTCTGTATATCACATTACTATAAGTATAGCTATGTGTGTGTGTGTGTGTGTGTGTGTGTGTGTGAGAGAGAGAGAGAGAGAGATTTGCACCATTTGGTTTCAGGTCAAAACATAAACAGAAACATTAAAATTCTCAGGTTACAATTCACAAGATATTGAAGTGTTGCGCAACACCGTAGATCCTAACAAATATATTTTTATTTAAATAAAATTGCAAATTGATTCCTAGGACCGATAAATTTCTACTGACAAATACATACTTTACATTACTAGTCATATTATCTGTATGAAACCACAATTTATTGGGAATTTTTCTACTGTCGCTGAAATATAGATATTCGATTATATAATGGTCCTGATCTCCAAAAATATGCCAGTTAAAGATTTACATTCCTTCATCAGAAACCATTCACAGGTTTTCCTATTAAAACACATATTTAGTCAGTACTATATGAACAATCATGGTTTCAAACTCTTTTTTTGAGAAACCAGTCACAGGTTTTCCTATTAAAACACATATTTCATAGGTACTATATAAACACTCAAGAACAGTTGTAATAAATTGTATTACCATTGAGATATCATTATTTCTGTTGTCCTGTTTGTGTTATGTGTATATCAATGTCAAATGTTGGCATTGCACTCATGTACCTATATGATCATTCCATTTTTCAGGTT
Organism: Margaritifera margaritifera; assembly: GCA_029931535.1. NCBI lineage: Eukaryota > Metazoa > Mollusca > Bivalvia > Unionida > Margaritiferidae > Margaritifera > Margaritifera margaritifera. Next base: position 4,027,987 of record JAQPZY010001570.1, on the reverse strand, counting down.
TCTGGGCAGTTTAAGAGGATTGACATATGCCAGGTGAGAGACAATCTTTTGCAAAGCCTTTCCATTCTGATAATTGTTCTATTTAAGGCATACAATTATTTTGATCATTGAAACGGAATTTATGTGGATGGCTCACAGTATCAGAAAAGAAGAAATGTCAGAATAATAAATGAAAAACAAATAATTACATAAATTACAGCAACATTACAGCATGTGAAATGTAAACAATGGAAAACATGGCAGTCTTGGGGATAAAGCACAACTATCCTGAGCCATATGGAGCAGGGAATCGGCGTATAAAGAAGAACTAAAGATATAAATTCAATGCTTATTGTAACTTCGAAACTTTAAAAAAAACCAACAGAAAATCAATTTTTATGATATGTTTCGTCGCGGTTGGTGTTAAGACCCTATCAAAGAACCATTAAATCAATTAATACGTTAATATAAAAATACAAATAAACAAAAACCAACCAATCAGTACATAAAAATAATTTTACAACAGGTATCGTAATTTTCTATTCTGCTTCATCAACCTAACCATGTCAAGAACATTATACTATGGAAACAAAAAATCGCAATCTTTTCTTGTTCTGCTTTAGATCAAGACCCAAAGAACAGTTCATAAAAGACAGTGTTTTCATCGGAGAATCCAGTAACATTGGTGAACCAGCTAGATTCACTTTCAATGGAACGACAGTCAATTACCACCGATCAGTACCTAATAATTGGGCTTTGTAAGTACTTTTCATTTAACCTGTATAATGTACATAAAATTTTCTCTATTCATATGGAATTGTCGGTCGAAATTATGATTAGGTTTTAATTTGTCACACACATACAGCCCGTGTTGTAAAGCAACATTCGACTCCAATGCATACTTTTCGTTGTGACGTACTTCTCATTGTGTGAGAAGTATACTGTATAACTGTGTTGATTATTGTGCTCTTCCTTTGTCGATACGGGTTATACAGTGCTCCTCTCCAGTGTTAGTTGAAGCTATAAAAATGACCCACTTTATAAGTCAGTGGGCCGTATACTGACAGATGTTCCAACAAGGCTGTATCATAAGAGTATATAAGAATACAAAAATATGATACTAACGGTTCGAAATCATATTTAAAATGGTTCGCATTAGAAATGCACGAAAGCTAAAAGAAATAATTCAATTAGGAATGATAAACAAAATTCAAGCAATTTACTGGGATCGATGGCCATATATTCATTATAACAGGGGCAGCATTATACTGAGGGGCTTTAAAGTGAGGGTTCATTGTATTGCTTGGCTATATATGGAGAGTGGAACATGCTCATGAGGTTATACTCCACCATATGCAAGCAAATTAAATTAGTTATATGGGTGTTTCATTTACATTTGTATCTATTAAAAATATACATGCATCAAACTCGATTTTTTGGCAAACATCATTACATGGATATACAAATTAAGATTCGCACATTGCCATCCTGTGAATGACAAGGTATGTCAATGAATAAAAAAGTAAAGAAGATAATTCCGCTGCATGGTGTCCAACAGCGATTACAAATATGTTTTCATCCAGTCTACTCTTTAATTTATATTGTTACAGCAGAGTATTCTTTCATTACTTAGCATATGCTTTTGGTTATGATATAGATTGATATGTGATTCCTAATCTAAAAGGTAACTAAAGTGATTATGAAATGCTTCCTTTGCTTCATGTATAATACAAACCGCGGCACTTAAACAAAAGAAAGAAATAATCCGGTTTACCATAATATTATTGAATAGTCATGGTGAAGATATGACTCAGATAACATTAAAAATGTCATGATTTATTCAAGGCCGGGCTGCTATGTTATTGATGCACTTGTTCTGGACGAATGACTTAAAGTGTCAGAGGTCGGGCTATGGGATGTGCTCAATCCTGCTATTCTATATGTAAAAGTTGTTCTTCTTGCAGGACCAGTCCAAGGCAAGGATTTATCTACTATGATGGACCAGTGTTTGTGGAAAACATCTGGTTTAAGGGATACAAGAAAACACCCTACTACAACATGGGAGCCATAGGATTTCTGAGGCTAAATAAGTTCAGCAGTTCCACTGTTAGTTCCATGAAGGCTGCTCAATTTGCATTTGTTGATGGGGTTAGTATTATAAATGATCGTCTCAATTACCACGTGTCTACCGTAGCATGCGTAATTGATGGAAGCAAGTAAATGTTAACATTTGCAGCGGTACATTGCTGACATAGGGAACTCTGTATGATTTTAAAAACTTGTACATAGTGATTGGGTCCCATTTACATTGGAATTTTACTAATTTATGCCAATTATTGCAATGAGCCTGTATGGGAAAACTAAGATTGAGTGAAAACCCAGGCCAGTTCTATACCTTTTTTGTCTTTATATCAGTATTCATACTAGAAATGGACACAGAGGATCAGAAATATCCTCTCCTATCCCCGACTGGCTGTTTGTTAACTTTTACAAGTTGAACATTTTTAATTTTTAAGGCTGCATTAGTTAGTTTTTCTTTTCTCTTATTCAGGATTCTACAGGCAACTGGGTCCTTGATGGGGACCACGAGGATCCTGGATTCGGAAGTGAAGATGGTGACAAGGCTGCGACATTCCAAGATGCTGACGGTTCTGTTTCTGGTGCTGCTAATAACCAGATTGTAAAGCCGTACGATTACTATGTTACAGATCAATGCACAAAGAGAGTAAAGTGGGAAATGGCGATTTGTCCACATGATTATGGAAAGGTAAGGAATAAAACCTTTATAGGACATCATCTTCAAACACTGTTAATTAAATTATAAGATAATAAAGTGTAAATAAATAAGATATAATGTAACGTATTCAATACTTTTCTGTAAAGCATAGTATATCCAGTAGATATTTCAAGAAATAAAATCATCCGTAACTATTAATACATTACAAGTATACGGCCAAACATTTTTTCATTTATTCTTTTTTAACTATCGATTGGTAATGGATGGAGTAACTCATACGGCATCACAAGTAATGTGTGCCATCAGACTTGATGTACACAAGTAATGTGTGCCATCAGACTTGATGTAAACAAAATTATTGAGCTCCATACTTGAACTGGAATTTATTTACTATGTCAGATAAAAGTTACATTGATTTTCTTTGTGTAATGAAAATTTTGTTTGTTATAACTTTGCTTTATCGTGATTCTTTAACCCTTGGAGAAAACGGTGAATACGTTTCAAAGTTAATCCGAAATCTTCACTTTTCATCCTCCAAAACAATCCTGAATTATGTAACTTTCATATCAATTCCATTTCCAGTTAGAAATGATGTGACTTCTATGTGTAGAAATCACAACTATATATGTTGAGAATTTCTTATCGGTTCACGCTGCTCCTCAGCCAAGGAATTCGTTTTGTGATTACAGATCCGTCCGATAGTACCAGACAATATTGAGGCCATCACAGATCCCATAATGACGAGGTTTGATACAGGGGCTCAGGAGCAGTTATCCGGTGTTGATTCAGCTGACTTTATGGTTATCTTGGGTGGATCCAAGAGATATATGCTTCACTGGAACAACCAGATCCCGAACCCTCTTGAAATATACAGTGATGGAATTGAAAAGTAACACACACACACACACACACACACACACACACACACACAAAATATATATATATATATATATATATATATATATATATATATATATATATATATAGAGAGAGAGAGAGAGAGAGAGAGAGAGAGAGTTGCACATTTACATCAATCAGATTGGAAGTGGTATGCCCGGATCCTACACGATACAATGCTTTATAACATTTACATAATTTTCAGATACGAATAAATAATATTATCATACAGGTTAGAGAATTGTTAATTTGTACTCTACGGAGATTTGAGCCCGGATCAGTGGGTTACGGCACCCATCGCCTTACCTGTAAGCACCAACGCCTATACCATCTCGACCATGCACATATCACCAAAAATGAGGCTACAAAGTCGGTGGTATAGGCAGACACATCCGCATGTCGATCCAGTAATTAATTCTCATCTAAGTACACATTCACTCCGGATTACTACAACATAAATCAAGGTATATAGAAGTTATTATAGAGAAATGACACAATAGAGTGGAAAGCGCTATCCCTGGCTTCTATCGGAGAATGCTTGATAACATTAACATAATTTTTTAATGCAGTCTAACAATATAAATTTTGTTACAGTTATATTTTTGTTGCTGTTGTTTGCCAATATTTTCACGACATATTTTTCAGTAATTGCAAAAAGGGAAACACGCCTTATCACGCAAGTAAGGTGTTCAAAAAACAAAAATTACAAGCTCAATAACTTAGACAATATTTCAGGAGAAAAAAAATTAAATTAAATATCGAATACAGAAATTAGCAAGGTAGATATAAAAGATGTAGGCACTTCGTCCTGCTAGAAATGAAAAAATCACCCACAAATCAACATTGGTACCTTAGCTCAAAAAAACATCTCCTTTGATTTTCTTATATGTTCGCAATGATACAATTGTGAGCAAAAGGCACGAAAGCACGGCATACAAATAATGCTCTGATTTAATATAATATTTTATATTTGAATATAACGTAACCCAAACAAACATATGTGAATGTATATTTACAACCATAAAATGGAAATTTTATGATTGATAAAAAAACAAAACAAAACAAAACAAACAACAAAAAAATTAACAGTGCTAAGAAATCTCAATCTGTACACTGATATATACCATACAGGCTCTTCCCACAACAGTTTTAAAGGGAAAGAGGATTTCAATTAAAGTTACAATTATAATATTTTATTTCAGAGATAAGTGGGTAACATTTGGAGTTTGTCTTCCTCGAGGAGTGTCATTTGACCTTTACTCCTACTTTCCTCACTGGGCCCCGACTTTGAGTAGTTGGATAGTAGCAAGCAGTATTGCTGATTTGGAAAGCACAACCAATGATGGCAAGAAATATTACTATGATGGCACAAATGGGTATGTTACTAATATGTGTTGCCTTGCCTACAAATATCAATATATTTTCCGCACAAGTACAGCTCCTCAAATACTGCTATGTGTCAACATAGGTAACATTTGTTATACAATACTGTAAGATATTTGTTGGTGATTGTTATAGATTATGACTGTAAAGATGATTAAACTCATAAATCGTCCTCAGACTTGGAAGGTAAATAGGGTTCCTCCCACCGCCACATCAAAATGTAGAAGTCCTATAGTAATCACCTTTTCCGTCCGGTCATCTGTCCATCCGTCTATCCATTTACACTTCTTGTAATCATTATAGCTCTGCAACCTTTATACATAACTGGATGCAATTTGGTGGGTGAATTGCCTGTTACGTGTAACTCTGCCTTCTGAAAGTTTTCTTTTTCAGGTCCAATTTTGACGGAGTTATTGCCGTATTTACATGCATATTAAATCTCCTTTGCCGCCTATCCTTGAAACCAGAATAGCTTAAGAAAGTTCAACATATTATAATGCAGTTTGGTGTGTTCTCTGTCTCTTGGACCTAGACATGCCTTTTATAAGTTTTGTCTCGTCAACTCCATTTCGATTTGGGTTATAGTCCTTGACAATTAATTCTATATCGTCATATGGAATGCTTCTTGTAACCAGCGTAGCTCTGTAGCCCTTGTACATAATTGGATGTCATTTAGCAGGTGAATTGACTAATTCTTTTAAATGTATGTTTCGTCTTTTCAGATCCAATTGTGACGAAGTTATTGCCCTTTGTCCATTATAAATATCCACTATACCCGCTCCTTCTAACGAGCATAGCTCATGAACTATTCAACATATTCTGATGAAATTTAGCGTGCATTTTGTTTTAAGACCTACATGTACCTTGTATGGATTTTGTCTCGTTATCTCCATTTTTGGTAGACTGATGGCTTTTGACAATTAACTTTTTATCGTCACATGGGACGTTGCTTCTAGCCAGCATAGTTCACGAATCATTCAACATATTCTGATGCGCCTTGGTATGAACATCGTCTCATCAACCTTTAACATGCGCGTTTTTGAGTTTAGTATCCTTTAGAAAAGAATTATGGCCCACTGATTGCCCATATTCCTGACCTTGTATTTGCAAATTTGCAGAGTAACTTCATCACAATTTGTTGGATTTTAACCAAATTTCCATGTGGATTCAGATTGATGAAATTTTGAGAGGGTCTGGTTTGCAGCATTCGGCATCATTTACTGGAGTTATGACCTCTCATTGCCCGTCGTCCTCACTTTGGCTTGCGCAGCATAAATTCACTAAGCAAATGTGGCATATTGCTTTGTGTTGATGAGACCTTGAATAAGTCCATTTTCAAATGTTCCACGTTCATATTTAGAAGAGTTTGGCTTCCCAATACCTGTCCTTGTAACTTTGCGTTTTGCAGCATACCTTTACTAAGAACTATTGCCTTTCAGCCAAAGCTAGTATGCACTTTTATATTGCTAAGACTTAAATGAGTTGAATTACTAGCATTTCACATTATCACTTAGAAAAGTCATGGCTCTTGTATGCCCATCTTCTCCAAAGTTTAGTTTTCATCTCTCTCAGGACTTGCCAAGCAAATTGTATGAGTGGGTCCCTTTTCCATGCAGCATTTGATGCTAGCCCTAGTTTCATTAAAATTGGCCCAAATGGCAATGCTCAACCTCCAGAAAAGATTTCTTGTTTCTAGCCATAAAAAACATCTTCATCCAATTTTACAAATGAATTCCGCATACAAAGTGGAACATTGGTGGTAATTTGGGCTTGAGATATAACGTGTTTGAGGTCACACAAGACAAGCTAATAAAATTTGAAGAAATATTTATGATCTGATACTCAACTTCAAAATTAGCATATGAATTTAGCCATAGACATAAAACAATTAAATGATCTTACAATCAAAATTAGGAGGCATGATAGGGACGGTCTTACACTCGTTTGATATCGAAAGCTTTTTTACTATCTTTATCTTCAGTCTCCATGACAATGAAAGGATGCAAGATTCTTAGTTTTTTGTTTCTTGCTTGTTAATCTCTGTACTTGAATACATTCTTTACTCTATTGTTAGTGTAATCTACTTCAAATTCATCAACCAATATGATCGCCAACTGGGCGAAACAACTGCCTGCCCAAAGGACCGTTGTCCCATGGTAAAGATCACTATGAGTGGAACCAATATCAACTACACCGATGCTGATTGTAGGGTTCGTCTGAACATTATGAAAACCACGGTAAGACATACATCACAGTAACATTTTGAAGGAAAAGCCTTTCGTGTAAAATTCCCCTTAAAGTGAATTTAATTTTTAAAATGTGTGGTACATGCGGTCAGTGTATAGTATTTTCAGCTATATAAAGTCGTAGTAGACCTATTCGGCTGTGCGTTTTGAACGAGGCACTCTCCTTATACAAGAATATTTTTGCCATGTGATATTATATAATTTTTTTCCTGTGAAAGTCTTATCCTATAATGTTATTTGTTCAGCTAAATATCCTCCCTAAGCCTAGATGAATCATGCCTAAATTATCATACTCTGGCAATCAGGTTCATTTATGTACAGAAATCAGATCCCGACATTGTTATTAACAGACTGATGACTGGTGCTTTTTGTATTGAAACTATAATCACAATCCTCCCCTGGTCAATATTTTTTATTGCAGGACCACTGTAATGATCATCACAATAACATATAGTGTTTCTCTGTTATTACACAGATACAGACGTTATAGTAAGGTTCTAAGTTATTTATCACATCACTCAGCATATTTTCTGGAAGTGTCCTAGTTATTGATAATTTGATCCACTGTTCTCACGACTGATAGACGAACGTCATTTTTTGAACCAAACCCTTTCCTTATATGTTTTGTATTAACAATATTTCGTTCATTCTGAAGGGTTCAGGACATCGGGGGAGAATATTGTTTTCTAACTAACTAATTTAGCATCATCAAACAAAACTGTTTACAGATACAGGTATTTCATTTAGTTGCCTTTGGTTGCCCTAATGTATTTTTATTAATTGATTGCTGCTGATAGTAACCTATGAATTGCTGACATTTACAAAACACCTTTAGTATTCTCAGACTTCCAAATGCATCTAGGACAGCACATTAAAAATAATGTTTAAATGCTGCCTTTCACAACATGTGCACTTCAAGATGCATAATATATCCAAGTTGGTAAAAAAGGACGAAATAAAGGGTTCATAATACTTTTTCACCCATTGGTATGAAGTAGGTTAAAATGTTCAGTTTCTTCAAATTGTGTATCCTATTTACAAGATCAAAATCTGTTTCAAAGCAATGCCATTTGAAGTAGAAAGGAAAACTAATATTGTTTGTTTACCACATCATTTCTTTTTCTGATCTTCACCAACTGTTGACGAAAACAATATTCAACCTATATGACTTTCTTTGCATAGGTGACCTTGGCTGCTGACACCCAATCTCTTTCTACAGTAATTGCGATCGCTCCAGCGGTAAGCTCATTTTTCCCTGCATGTGATGTATTTAGTCATATAAGGAACAAAACAATACATATTACAAGAAATAAAGCATATCAGAACCCAAGATACCTGTGATTCTAAAATGAAGAGCAAGAAAGTGGGAAAAGTATTTCTATTTCTATAAGAATATAATATAAACTTATTTCAACTTTTACCTAAAGCACGCTTTGATAGAAATATATCTTTCTTAACATAGAAAATGTTCATGAGCGTTTGACTGCGCGAATAATATATTATCTGTTATATTGATTATTAAGAATGACTCTGTTCGCTGCATGGTTGTAAAGTGACGCTTATTAACGATAGTAAAAGACTTCATATTACCAAGTATTAACAATTAATAGAAGTTGAATTATTGCTTGTTAATGAATATTGTTTAGGATGTTGGTGCCAGGTCAACACGTCCATTTGCAGACCGAGGAACAGTAGATGGCGTCTGGGGTGATTTTGGACATTGGAGTAGCTGCTCGGTCACTTGTGGAGGTTAATATTTATAACATAATGAAAGTAAGAAAGCGATTGAATGTTGACAAAATGTCTTGCGTTTGAACATTTAATCTTTAATAAAATCTCGAGATGGAAAAATAAAGTCTCATTAAAATTACATTCATTGTGAAGTCAATGATAGTGTCAGAAAAGTTTACATCATTTGAATTTTAAAGAATTTTACTTAAAACTATTCCAGTGCTGCTCTGAATAAAAGATAAATAAAAACCAAGATTATCCAAATCAATGTGGACTTTTTAAAAAAAAACTGCCAGCCTCCCATTGTCTTGCCAATAACTTTATTATTAACTTTATTGACTATTCAAGCTTCTTTCTATGTAGAAAATATCATCACAGAATGAGAGTCTATTTTGAATGTTTTTCTTAAATATTGTCGGTGAAATTCAGGATCTTAGGAAGATTTACACATTCCTTCTACAGGTGGTATACAGAAGCGGTACCGATACTGTAACAACCCGATACCTCACGGAGGGGCTTACTGCGTGGGTTATGCCGAGGAACAGCAGAATTGCAACACAAATGCTTGCGGTAAGTGGCAATATAAAGACTAACTTGACCCGCCTTACACCTAATAATGTAAACCTTTTATCCCAATTATTAAAGATCCATTATTATTATTTATGTCTAGTTATTATGTTTCGTGCTTTGTTTCATCATTGTTGCTGGTGTTCAGTGAAAAGGATCACAAACTCAGCAGCTTCAAAATATGAAAATAGTGGTCAGGATATTTGGTAATATATACGAATAAGCAGCATAATACCAATAATTTTGTGGACAATTAAATTTGACCAAAATTGTATGCAAATTGTGATAGGATTTTGTTTTCTTTGACTAATCAGAAAAGGAATAAAACAAACGTTACACAGATGGGTTATACCTATGAAGTCATCATTCATCAAAATGCATAGAAATTGTAACGCTGCTTTAGTTTATTATAAGCAATAAGTAAATAAATAAATCTTTAAAACATAATTGATCTCTAACAATGAAAAAACATACAACGGCGCTAAACACCTGAACTGCTTGCATAGGTATATTTAACTCTTTTCTCCGTTTCCCTGCAAAGCAACTTGCAACATTTTGTTCCATTTCAGCTGTGAATGGCGTATTTAGTGCTTGGTCTGAATTTTCCTCCTGTGCCTCCGTTAATACATGCAGTGGCAAGAAAACCAGGACTAGAACATGTAGTTACCCAACTAATGGTAGAGACTATTGTGAGGGTGCTATAGAGGAGGTTGCACCGTGTAATGCATGTGCTAATGGCGCATAATTTTGGTGGCGATATATATATATATATATATATATATATATATATATATATATATATGCATATGCCTCAAAATTTATATTGATATATGATTAAGAACATACGATATATGGCTTGTTGTAAAAATACAAGTTGAACTGTACCATGGGTCATTTTACCAATATAAGAATTTAGGTCTTCTATTAATATGTTGAAATATTGTATGTGCCCTAGATAATACACCTATTCCATTTACATTTATCTGTTATTTTAAATCTTTTATTTCAGCACTCGTAGGCATTCGATTCAATCACAAGTTACTTTAAACCTTTCAGAGAAACATTCTCATATTTTAACTCTACTTGTTTTATTTTAAGGTGACGATATATATATATATATATATATATCACCTTGTTTACTTGCATAAACTATTATGTTTAATGTTTGTCTGTTGCTTTATGTTAAAAGTAAGGTAGTTTTGTTCGATCATGTCATGAAACCAGGATTTAAAGTTGACTAAATATGTAACTCACAATTACATCAGACATCACTAATTGATAGAATGGGCTTGAATACGAAAAACTCGTACTGTCTGTTAAGGTCATATATCAAAAATGACCATTCAGTTAAAGGGCACCTAAACCGCTAATTCATAAAAAAAGCATCAAATGCTTAAACTTACAGATAAATAATACTATACATGATGACTAATGATATGAAGAGTTTTATATTCCCACTACGCCGGTGGAGGACAATTATGGCACACTCCAAAGCATAAAATGTTAAATATTACATTTTCAGGCGTATAATCATACAAATTATGACAGGTGACCTGAACGTTTTTTATTTTCCCACTACAAAGAAAGGTAAATAAGGTTAACGTGTATATACTAATGGAAAAGATACAATAGACAGTATGAAGCATTGTCTATTCAGATAACGATTTAGGTAAATGTGTGACAAAGAAAACTAAATAGTTGCATGTATGTATTCAAATGTGTAAACTTTAATCAAAAAGGTTTACAGCATGACTATGTGGCCATGTAATAAAACAACGATTATCTAAGTAAATGGGAAAAATACATGGAGGGTTGATACATTTGGAACACCTTATGTCATCTACAGTTTTCAAGGAAAACAATAACTTCCAACATAGTCGCTGTCGCTTGATATTATGTCACTACCGCCAGAGTTCGGACGCCTTATTGTGATTTAGGCCAAATTCCCACTGGTCACCTTGAATGGCATCTTAAACAACGCACACAATTATAGCGGATTACCCGCTGTGATCAACAAACAACCAGCGAACAAAGGTTGGTTTTCAATGTGTACTTGTCAGTATTAGCACAAAATAAGGAGACAGTGATTACGAAAACCTACCGCGCGATTACTGAATCTGCCCACCGAAAAGTATAACAACAAATCGAAACAGAATAATTGCATGGCTCACGTCCAATGTTTATTGATGTGCAATATTCAGAGTTATGTGTGATCATATAATGAAACCATGATTAAAAGTTGACACCAGATGTATCTCTCAATTCTTTTAGACAGACTTGCTTGAAAGAGGTGGGATGAAATAGAGAATCTCGTACAGCTTTTAATGTCATTTATTAAAATGACCTCAGTTAAAGAGCAATTCAAATAACTAATCCAAAAGAGTCCTGAAAGGAAAACACACTGAAGGCTAAACTTGTATGCAAATGATAATGAACATCATGACCAATGATATGAGAATTGCTCTTTTTCCGCTACACAGGTGGGAACAATTAGGGCAATTGGTGCATTGATACATTATGGATATATGACATCCCCACCCAAAGCCGACTGAAGGGAACTGATGTCAACTTTAAACGTATATATAATCAGTGCTGTTGTAACACACACATTGCCGCGACAGGGGAAGTAGAAGAGTGGCACATTTTTAATTGCATACTATGAGATGAAGAACCCAAAATACAAAGCTAATCATGGAGAAAAAAAAAAAAACAACATAGGAAATTATTTATAATTAGGTATTTCAACCGAAAAATGTTTTTCACAATGTTGTATAAATAGTATTACATGAACGCTGAAGCTAAAATATTTATATAGATCAGCATAAACTGACATCCATTGAAATAAATTACGTAACCAAAGAAAATAAAGCAAGCATTGTTCTTTACAATATAGAACAAAATAGGCCCAAACTATGGATATAGATATTACATAATTTCATATCTCGCGTCATATATCTTGTAACCTACGAAATACAGCAGGAAAATGTCTTGAGCTACTATCGATAATAGTCTGAAACATAATCTGTCATTCGCCTTCAAATATAAACATAATCTGTCATTCACCTTCAAATATAAACATAATCTGTCATTCACCTTCAAATATAAACATAATCTGTCATTCACCTTCAAATATAAACATAATCTGTTGTCCACCTTCAAATATAAACATAATCTGTCATTCACCTTCAAATATAAACATAATCTGTCGTCCACCTTCAAATATAAACATAATCTGTCATTCACCTTCAAATATAAACATAATCTGTCGTCCACCTTCAAATATAAACATAATCTGTCATTCACCTTCAAATATAAACATAATCTGTCATCCACCTTCAAATATAAACATAATCTGTTGTCCACCTTCAAATATAAACATAACCTGTCATTCACCTTCAAATATAAACATAATCTGTCATTCACCTTCAAATATAAACATAATCTGTCGTCCACCTTCAAATATAAACATAATCTGTCGTCCACCTTCAAATATAACATAATCTGTCATTCACCTTCAAATATAAACATAATCTGTCATTCACCTTCAAATATAAACATAATCTGTCATTCACCTTCAAATATTAACATAATCTGTCATCCACCTTCAAATATAACATAATCTGTCATCCACCTTCAAATATAAACATAATCTGTCATTCACCTTCAAATATAAATATAATCTGTCGTCCACCTTCAAATATAACATAATCTGTCATCCACCTTCAAATATAATGTAACCTAAGAAATATCGCAGTCGCGTTACGTGAGATGCTAATTGAAACTATACTAACGTAATGGATACTTGTATGTCGGTTGGATCAGATATAATCTGACATCCACTGTCAAATATAATGCAACCTGAAAATAATTTCAAAATATTATAGCATGCACTTATATTGATATACAATTGATTGCAAACTGAAATTATGGAAATATTTTACATCAGACATAGTCTGACATCAACCGTCAAATATAATGTAGCTTAAAAAATATAGCACGCACTTACCTTGAGATACTATTGAAAACACGCTGAAAATAATGATATTTCTGGTAGATCTGAAATAATCTGGCATCCACTGTAAAATATCCTTTAGCCTAGAAAAGGTAGTACATATAATCTTAATCGTACATGCAAATTATTGTGGAAAATCCTTCTCTGTTGTAATAATCTGGTGACGCATATATATATATATATATATATATATATATATATATATATATATATATATATATATATATATATATATATATATATAAGAGCAACAAATGATAAGAAAGTAAATTACGAGCACTGATTGCAAGCCTCGTTTTCATTCAATGAAACATTTATACAACTCGTGGTATATCGAAGATACAGCGTACATACTATACATATATTTTATTTATACCAGGTACAAATACACATATTTATAATTATGTTCCAAATGAGTTTAAGATTGACTACAGGAAATTGTATATTGATGAAGGAAAGGGAGTGAACTCTTCACATCCCTTCCCAATGTGCCCCTTCAAAATGAAGTTCTGCATCTATTTTAGCTATTCACAATCCTTTTGAGAATTGTTAATTTGTTTGAGAATTGTTAATTTGTTTGAGAATTGTTAATTTGTTTGAGAATTGTTAATTTGTCTCTGTTTTTAGCTTCTATTGTCATTTATCGACGCTTAGGATTTAAACATAAAAGTTGGTGTAAATGAAGAAAGTAGATGACTGCAAACATTTGCATAGCTAGCGTCCCAAACAGTAAAAGCGCAGCCATTCGATCATGGGCGAGTACATCGAAACGAGTGGCGAATATTTTAAGCGACATGACGAACAAACAAGAGGTAATTAAAATATTTTACAGTTATTTACAGTTGATCTAAGTCATTATTATGCTTTAGTTTTCATTGCTATTGACCATAACATTTAACATTGGTTCTACCCACCCCCCACCCCCCCCCCACCCCTCAGTGTTGGTCGGTTTGATCCCAGTTTTACAATCATAGGTCCAGAGACATTGTCGCATGCCATGGAAAAACTTCGCTACACTCCTTTTTCACAGATTTTCCCCTGTGACTTGCGACAGTGGTCCAGAGAGAGAGAGAGAGAGAGAGAGAGAGAGAGAGAGAGAGAGAGAGAGAGAGAGAGAGAGGGAAAGAGAGAGAGAACTGCATCCATTGGTGGTAAAACTGAGATGCTGGCTGACCAACAAACAGAGGGAACGGGCGGAGACTTACTATAAGATTGTTTATATCGTCCATCTCTCTGTTTTTGTTGGTCGATTAATCTTCTAGCATAGATTCAGAGAGAGAGAGAGAGAGAGAGAGAGAGAGAGAGAGAGAGAGAGAGAGAGAGAGAGAGAGAGAGAGAGAGATAGACAGAGATCTTGATCCATTGAGGTAAAACTGACATCCTGACTGAGCAACCAACAAAGACTGAGAGAGAAAGAGAGAGTAAGAGAAACCTTCAGACACGTTAATATTTAAAAATGATCTGTTTTAGACCCTTATTACAGATTAAAAAACAAAACCAAAATAAATCATCAAATAGATTGCAATATGTGTATGTCAATGAATTTACTGTTCGGCCAACTCGTCTCCACGGTTTATTGCAACTTTGCATCATTGATATCGTGTAACACAGTATTAAAATCCCATGGAATGTGTACACATACAATTATAATGACTCGGGCTCTTCTAGGTTACGGTGTGTAAGTTCAAGTTCAAGGTTTTTATCCAGCTCAAATTTTCTCTCACTCCACAGATTTGCACGTATATTAGACCCTTACGGCATGAAATAGATTGATTGATTGATATTTTTTTCCTCCCTATATTACGAAGAGCACAATCAATACTACAAGGAATACAGCAAACATGAAAAGTAACAGTAGTTAAAGGTCAGAAATACCTTACATTTACAAATGATCATGCGTAAGCAAAGGCATATATAGTGAACATGCACCTCGAGAACCAAGGAAAATTAACTTGATATATCGTCGGGTTATAATTTGTTTTAAGCATTTGCTTTTCTACACATTATAACAGTGGTATTACCATTTAAGTGAACACAACTGGCACTGTTGCAAAGTAGCTTTGAAGATTTCCTGCTACAGCGAAATGAAAATAAATTTCAGAAAATTAATTAAATGATGCGCATTACTAAATTTTAAACAGTTATCAACAGACACAGAAGTAACAGAAAATCTCATTAATATTAGAGATAAACACAATATACTTATTACAAAATTCTCTATCAAACGCTGTCATTGCTTTCTTCATATAAAATTATTGGAAATGTTTTCTATTGCGATGATGTAAATACTACCAATGATGACCTGCACAGAATATATGATGCTAATACACTAAATTATAGGGTTACAACAAAACTTTAACTAAAAATACGCTCGTTATCAGCATCTATAAGTCAAAAGTTTGTTGTATATTTTCTCCACATGGAAGCAACAGTTAGAATACATATGAGATGGAAATACATCAGTTGTTCATTGCTTAAAAGACTTAACAAATCATGGGTCATCATTCCTAAGAGAGTATTCACTAAATCAATATTGGACATTAAATCTAATTGCATGTAAACATGCACCTCAAATTTATCAATAACATGACACCAAAACTTGTCACGGTCTTATGTAAGAAAACTACATACGGATAAAAACTGATCAACGACTGAAGTGCAGACTGTTTGACAACAAGTACACGCAGTTTCTTCCTGAGATGACAAAAGTTTAGTCACGATATTGGCAACAAGCCGACATGACTCAAGAGATCCTGGAAATTTTTTCCTACTTCCCATATTACATAGGGAATCAAACTGCCATTAAGCAATAACTTTTGAAATCGACTAAGAGAAATATGTTCATAAAGTCTACATTTCAAAGCATTTTCGTACAACAGACGGACTTGGAATTTAGCAATACTTTTCCATTCAGATTTTTTAACCGGGAATCGACCTTGAAGAATGTACGATTCTATAACGTCTTTTAGATTAAATTTATCCAGCAGTTTATACGTTTCTGGAATAAAGCCAGTTTGTTTAACTTGCAATCTTGGGATCTGATAGCTAAAGAGACGGAGTACAAATACTTGTTTTGCAAAATAAACTGCAGACAGCCTGCAAAGTTGCTCAAAGAAAATTAGTTTTCTTATATCAATGTAAGCTTCAATCGGTAAAATACCTAATAGGCTTAACGCAACTTCAGTTCGTGTATATCAAGAGATACCTTGTATATGCTTAGAGCAAAATCAATGGCTTCTCTCGAGTACAAGTATATTCTGAGGGCTTGGGTTAAACCAAGTTTCACAACCATACAACGCTCGGGGTATTGCAATAGTTTCATATAAAACCTTAGCTGTGAGCAGATTAAATCCAGTCGTATTTACTCCAATATCAATAAAACTGAATAAGGTGCTTACAAATTTATCTTTAGCCTCTTTAAGTTTGGTATCTATTCTGCTATACTTTGACACGTTGACCCCTAAACGTCTACATGACTCTGTTTCTTGAACACTCTCAAACCCCAAGAACCACTGCCTATGGTTTCTTTTGTAGTCAGATGAGCTTTCGTTGAAAACTATAATGTTTGTTTTCTTGGCTTTATATCCAAAACTTCACTTTATGGAGTACTCGTTACATTTAATCAGTAACTGATCCAAGCCTGACTTCGAAAGACTTAAAAGAAGCATATCATCTGCTACAATAGGACACGGGCAGGGGTTATCAAAAAATACAAAACCATGCTTACACGTTGATAAAACATCAAGAAGTTAATTTATGAACACAATATAAAACCACGGGGATAATATCCCACCTTGACGTATTCCTTTTAAAACAGGAAATTTTCGATAAATTCTTTTGAAAGAATAACTCTGCCATACATATTTGAGTAAAAGCTGACAATCACTTTCCATATTCTGGAATTTATACCAATATGATATAATTGGTAAAATAAACCATCATGCCATACGTTGTCAAAAGCTTTCTCTGTGTCAAGAAAAGCTGCATACAACTTGCTTTGATTTTCATTAGCGTAACAAACTAGTTCATGGACTAAAAGGGAGGTCATGTTACAACCCAGACCTTTCTGAAAGCCCCCCTGTAGGGGATTAATTGAAAACTCAGAAAATTTAAGATTATTATGTATCCTATTTAATAAAATCTTTTCAAAAACCTTACACATAACTGGTAGAAGCATTAGAGCCCGATAATTGTTCGGATCACTTTTTGTTTTATTCCCTCCCTTCTTTTAGGGAACAGGAACATGCACAAATATAAGCATAGAGTTGATGAGTAACCAAGGCTGACCTAAGTGTAGTTCCACCGTAGTTAAGATGTTCATAATTTATATTATCTACTCCACCTGCCTTACCAGATTCAACATCAGAAAGAACAGATGAAAGCTCATCATGTGTTATGTATTCTGACTCTTCACTTCAGGATGACTCCTTCCATGTTTCGACGATTTCACTAAGTTCCTTGTGGAAATCCTTATACTTATTGTCTAACTTTGGAGGCGAATACAAAGTTTCAAAGCAGAATGCCCACCGATCTACAATATCTGCAGGATCAAGATAAACAATATCGCTAAACTGCATTTCAAACGGTCTTTTAGATTTCTGCTTTCGTAAATTGATGGCTCTCCAAAACTGGTTTTGATATACCTCTGCAAACTTGTCAATCTCAACATTTTCTTGCTTAAAATATTCTGACACACATTTTCTGTGAAGTTTTCGAAAGGTTGTTTTCGCACTTTTGTGACGGGCGAAACATATATCTTTTTCGATAATTAGCTTTTCCATTTTGAACCCACTCTTGCCTGCTTTTAATCATGATTTTATGCAATCCCTTCAAATCATTATTCCAGTAGGGCTTTAAGACTTTTGAAATTGGGAGCATATTTCTGCTCGCAAGACCTATATCATGAACTATTTTGGTATCCAATAAATCAATTTGCTTCTTGTTTATTGGAAAAAACGTCTTTTAGCACTCTAACAAACGGTCTAATTCTTGCGCATATTCATATCTTTTGCTAGGGTCAGCTTTTTTTCCAATTGTACTTCAAACAATAGAAATTTTAATCACACATCTTGTAAAACTGAAATTCAAAAGATCCAAATATAGATCTATGATTTGAAAAATTTAAAGCATCATCATCAATTATCATTGCCTCTTTGACCATATATATCTTTGAAGTATCAAAAATGATGTGATCAATTAGAGACTTACTTGCACCAGAATATGAAACATATGAGTAGCTGGGACCTTTGCAAAAGTCAACAGTGCTCAAAGAGAATAAATTGTTGCGAACCAAAAGAGAATTCAACATTTTTCTTCTAGTGTCCTTTGTGTACGAACATGAATTTGAGCTAAAATCACCCATAAGGATAACAATACCATGCTCTGAATAGAGATTGTAAAGACCGTGCATCTTTTCTATATAATTATAATATAATCAAAGTAGATTACAGTAGGATATCCATGATACGGTAAGTAGAACTGAATGAAAAATACAAAAGTATTATAAATTAACCTTAATCTGATGCCAACTATACGATCATCATCTATCTCTAAAAGATTAATATCATTATTGTATTCAGTATGCCACAAGATGGCCACATCACCCTTTCCACGGATTCGTCGTAAAGGCCAAATCGTATCCTGGTAAACAGTGGCAGTAGGCAAATAGTTAGGATCGATAGCGTCTAAGAACCTAAGTTGTTCCTGAAATAACCAATGTTCGGAAATGCCACATATATCAATATATTGCTCTGATAGTACATGACTAAGATAAAAAGCACTTGACATAATGCTTGTAATAATAAACTCAACAATACTTATGTTGGATACAGAAAAAACAAACGAGTAGATAACATGGAATTGTCATGAGTGCTTATTCAACCGATTCTTCCTTGTAATAACCATCATTGTTACATTGCTTATTGGTTACAATTTGTCTGCAATAAACCGCTTTAGGCCAAAATGACTTTACTTTTCTGAAAACTTCCCTAGGTCTGAAGAGTATTTTACATTTATTCTAGCAGAAATGGAGCCTGGTCGTTTGCTTTTTATAATTCTGATATACGTAGGTTCAAAACCACGTTCGACAAGAAATTTGTAAATTGCATCCTTATCTACTGAGGGATCAATGTTACCTACAAAGAATCTTTTGGTTCGAATTATGAATGCTCCAATGAAACCTTTATTATCATTATCAGCTAATTCAAAATCATTACAATCCTTACCACCATCTTCGTTCTGCATATCCTGGTGCTTTTCGACATTGTGACTTGAAGAAATTGTGATTCTGACAGGAAATCTTGAGCAACCATGAACATTATTGCTACTTAAACTATGTGTGGCAAAATTGGGCACATTTCTAACCGAATCGTTGACAGAAGTGTTAGAAACTATACTTGGGGATATATTTCCCTCGGAATCTATTTCTATAATATGTTGATTTGTCTTATTGTTGCACTTGTCAGTGAGTGCTTGACTGTAAGTCTTTGAGGATATGTTCTTGCAATACTTTGTATTGTTCACATTTGAATCATGCTTAGATGCATTAGTAACTGAAATTTGCGGATCTTTTGACGTACATAATCAGATAGTCGAAGTTGAAGTTGTTCTACCATTAGTAGTCGAAGTTGAAGTTGCGCTACCATTAGTTATACCAGCAACTAAAGCATTTGTACCAGAGATTGTGAGCTGCTCTCTGTCAGTAACATCTCTATTCAAGCTATTCACATTTAAATCTTGCTTTGATGTGGGGTACTCACTATTAGTAACATCTTTGTTCAGACTTTTTGCCGAAACTGGGAGCTGTAAACTACTTATTTGTACCTGATAAATGAGAGAGAGAGAGAGAGAGAGAGAGAGAGAGAGAGAGAGAGAGAGAGATTAAAGGGAAAGCAGAGAGGATTTCGATGAAATTGTGCAACATGTTTAATTCATTACAGAACAGGAATTATTATTTTTTCTCATTATTTTCTTATCTTCTTAAAAATTAATAAGTGGAAATTCATCACTGATCTAGAGAGTATAGAAGCAATAGTCTTCTCTTGAAACCATACTTATATGTGTGTTGAAACCATAATTACTTGCGTATTTATACGCAATGGACGAATCACAATTTGATATACCAACAGTATTGGTATTTCAAATTGCTTTATAACAACACTTTAAATGTCATGTTATTTTTAATAAATGTGGTATATATATATATATATATATATATATATATATATATATATATATATATATATATATATAAAATATATATATATTTGTTTATATATATATATATATATATATATATATATATATATATATATATATATATATATATATATATTAGCAACCGAAGATGAGAAAGAAAGTGAATTACTACTCTGATTTCACTGCAGTAATATGCACACATAATGAAGAACATGCAATTCAAAGTGTAAATCCATACAAAACAGACGAAATTACGCGAAAAAGATCATGAGATGTTTTTTTAAAGGAATCACATCATACAATCATTTGCAAATGATTTGAAATTGATTGATGCCCGACCTTGTCCTGTGCTATGCATATGTCATGAGTATCAAATTCAAGTATGTCCAGCTCACACACGTTGACGGCCCCTACCCTTTCTAAATTGACTAAGGCCATCACTTAAATGTCCAGCAAATATGTGTTCACATATATTTCTACACATTGCTAACAGTTATTATCCCATCACTCTCCATGTGATTTTCATGCCTGAAGTTGTTTTGTGCCTGATAAGTGTTCTTGATAGCCACCGTCATCAGAATTAACTACTACTTAAATCCCGACCCTTGTGTCTCAGCTACAAATATATCTTGATTGGACAAAATCGAAGTTGACACCTGGAAAGTGGGGGTGGTAGAATTGAGCTAAAAATCCGGATCCCAGCTTGCTACGTCATCCGTGCATGGATACTTTGCCTCTTCTGAGAAGCCATACAAAATCGAAATTTCTGGTACCAACTGATGATTTGATTTGAATAAACGAAACATATATGCCTTGAGTTAATAATTTATTAGCAAACAATGAACGAAGGGACAAAAGAAGAACAATCAAAATATCTACTGATTGATTGTGGTCGACAATAAGCTGGCGATAGATGCAGATAAAGGTGGTCTTTTTAGCGTCAATAGGAAGTCAGAACATGATAAATTGGAGAAAGGGTCATATAAAAGTAACGCCCTATTTTAACTCATTTAATGGGAGACCAGGAAGAAAATATTGCGAACTCGTTCATTTTCGTTGCTACCAAATTTTGTGGTTTTATAGAAACTTAGATATTGCGAATTTATTCTCTGATGGCGCGAAGGGTCCTAATTTCTTTGTGAATGAGCCGTTGTTAGCTGGGCTTTTTAATCAGTTGTTTTAAGGAACCACGTAATCCGTTAAAACTGGTATTTCAGAAATAACAGCGAATTCACAATACGTAACTATCTTGCCTTTTGTTTGAGGTTTTGTGTTGTTTGCCTTTGTGCATAGTGTCATAACCTTATTAAAAAATAATCGTAGTTGACAGTTAACGGCTGTATATAACTTATATAATTGGTTTATATGTATTTATATATATATATATATATATATATATATATAGAGAGAGAGAGAGAGAGAGAGAGAGAGAGAGAGAAAGAGAGCGATAGGAGTAGAGGAGAGGAGAGAGAGATTCTAAGATTCTAACCCTTGGAATGAAAGGTGGTTCCATTGTTTTGTTTCTTAAACATTCCCAGCTAAATTCCTTGAACCATTCATGTTTTGGTATTTCTTGCACAGAGAGGCGTTTGGCAGGATTATCCCTTGTAACGAAAGGAAGGATAATGCTTGAATTAAATTCAGCAATACATCACATATCAGTTATGCAGACGGCGCATGGGTACTACTATACGCATGAGTCTTTTTTTTTGAGCATTGTTCATAAGAAAATTCTAATATAGAGACCAGGCAATAAAACCCGTACAACGCTTCACCGTCGTGCAATAGACACAAGTATTAGATTCGAACCATTCTTCATACTTTGCTTAAAACAATGCTGACGTCTTTGTAAGTTGTAAGGCCTAAGAAATAATGTATCACCAGCTATCCAAGATGAAAAAGATATGTAAAATTGTTAACATTGATATTGGTTTTTTTGTTTGCTAAAGGTAATAATTTTTCAGGCATAAAATTGGGTTAAAAACCGTTTTAAAAAATGTAAACTTTGCAAGTATTCACTCACTCAAAGAGTTTAGCTTAGACTGACGTGAAAATTAAAACGGATGAATAAAAGAATGGCACATTAAATTCGTTAGGCCTTTCTTTATAAATAACAATTCCATACCAGCTAGTGCTATTAATGAGGAAGGTTTCCTCACTTTTGTACCATTTAGGTAATCATGAAGAAAGGTCAAACTGACTCTGATTTGATGCACGATACAAATTTGAGGGCAGTATGTAAAATATGTAAAAGCAATAAAACTAAAACCCAATTTGAATCAGACACGTGACGCATGAATAAAATAACCATGCATGTCCCGTGCAACGCTCATTTATGGGAAGTAGGAGAATAAAGATCTTTGCTATTTGATTAGTGCTCACATGTGAATACAGAGACAGCAACAACTTGTCTTAACCACAAATAAATATGACAGGAAGTTGGAAATTGGGCGGAACTCAAGATTCGCTAATTTAATCTTAAAATTTACTGATAAATCAATTGCAAAAAAATTGAAAAAACTGATCGTCTTGTGTTTTGACCGATGTGCATTTATATAATCTGTCAAACACCTTTTTTGACCATTTTATACCTGTTAAATCTATCATCCCAAAAAAAAAAAGAAAAAAAAAAAAAAGAAGAAAAGAAAAGAAATTATATTACAGACAAAAATAGTACTAAGAGAAAGGTTTTATCGAGGTTTAAGAACAAGGTGTTTTGGGATGCAAGTGGAATCCTCAAACACAAGAACTCCGTAGAATGTCTTTAAAAACTAACCTTGGATAACGGATTAAATTTATAAGAAATAAACGGCGTATTTCTGTGGTATTACCCATAACTGAAAATGTTGAAACACTAATCGTGACTTCATTTTTCTTTAGTTTGTTTTTCATGTAAATAAAAATGAGTGGTCAGGTTACTTTTCATGTGTATCCTCAGAAATATGCATTTCTGACTCTTTTTCAGGTAGTAAATATAATTAAAAACAGCAAGCATGTTGTATCAATTTAATTTTAATTTTGAAGGTGTTGTGAGTAAACCACAGTCATTCTGAACAATATTTTTATGACTTTGCACCAGGAAATCGATCAAAGCTAGACAATTTTCCCATGTGTACGCCAGTACAGCAACATAATCTTTAATTATGTAACGGTGTGGAATACAAACATATTAGTCAGTGTTATAATTGTCGTAAGACAAGAGACATGTAATGTATAGCAACAGTCACGTGATGCAAGGTTGATTGAGAAATCTTCATCGACGTTTTACACTTGGTCTGTTAGTTTGTTATTAACGACACTTTCAACATATTATTGGCTACATCAAGCCGAGGAAACGAGAAAAACTGAGACACCCGATCCAGGCTGGTCTGGATGGATATCGAATCCGTGACCCTTAGATTAGAAGTCCGACGACCTACAAACTAAGCTACCTCATTATACACTAGGAAATGCGACCATGTACACGTAGGGAGGTGAGAAATGCTTATATCCACCCATTCAGTGAAAAGATTTGCTTAGAGTATTGACTAGTGACAATACAGAAAGATGTGACCACAAATCCTTATACACAAATTCAACTGAGATGCATACCTGTAAAAACGTAATTTTAATGTATGAAGAATTTATATGACAGGTGTCACTAGACCATGACTACAAACCAAGTTACTTATATCAGCTTTATGACTTATTTCTCACTTGCAAGCAGCTTTTAGGAAGTAATGAACAGTCCGATATTGAAACCATAATTATCACCGTATGAGAATGAAAAATGTAGAACTCACATAATAGATTACACTATCATAATAGTTTACACTTACAAAATAGTTAACCATAAAAATCACTGAAAACTCCTTTAAAAGACTAATAACAGCGGAATATGTAAAACAGTAAAAATTATTCACCTCAAAAACAAATGTTACAAGATATTGGCTGGAGATGAACATCAACCTTTCGATTAACAGTTCTAATACTAAACACTGCGACAATGCTTAAGAGTACCTACTGGCCATTAAAGTCAAGGAATTATGTTTCACTTGATTGTGTGGCTCTAAAATTTTATATAATTTGCGGGAAATATGTTTGAAACAAACATTAAGGTCCCTAAACTTCATTTACTTGTTTGTACTAACATACATCTAACTAAAAAAGCATTGATTAATACCCTGCACCAACGCTGAATCTAGGGTTTCACTGTAGTGGCCACCTTGTGTATCACTCAGCTCGTTTCTAACCTATTTATCAGCAAAGGAACTAAGATGACAACCACATTCTCTTTCCAGTGCTTACCGTTGTTATATTTAAAAAAATTGCCATTAACAAAATCAAGTAATATTCACATTTAAGCCAAAATTTTGTTTAAATCACGTCATTTCTTTTCGCGCACTCACACTATTAATCGTTTTCGTCCTCAAACTGAATACTATATATATATATATATATATATATATATATATATATATATATATATATATATATATATAGTATAGTATATAGTATATATATATATATATATATATATATATATATATATATATATATATATATATATATATATATATATATATATATATGCAGGCCTAGTAGGGAACATGATAATAAGGATGAAAAGATAATAACGAGGTGCGTTCATTTTCATCCATCTGTCGTACGAACAAGTTTGATTGCAGATTTTCAACCAACTTGATACTTAAAGCAAAAACAAGTGGAAAAAAATCTATGTATCTTTTGTATGAATATGAATAAAGACGACGGTAAGACTTGGAATTTTATAAACATTTGAAATCTAGATGCTACATATATTTGGTTATGGTCACATTGTCTCAAATTCGTCTCGAAAGCAGAGGGAAAAATTGAGAAATATTATCATGTGTACAACAACTGTTCCCGTGCGGCAAAATTGTATTTCTACTGATGTGATATAAGGGAATCACGAGTTGGGGACAGCTCTCGCGTACTCGGTCTATCTATTTATTAATTCATAAGATTTTCTTCCTCTCATCGATTATGTTTAACCACAATCAAACGATACGTTTTGAAGCTCTGTCATTTAAATGTTTCACTCTAAAATTGAGTACATTTTGGTTTTATGTGGCTTGCGCTTGCAGGTGTCTTGTCTTCATTTTGTTCACTATGCCTAAAGTAATCAGGGCACCGCCATTATTAAACTCGCGTTGAAATCGATGTTCTAGTATATAACTAATAAGTTGAAATCTAAGAGGAAAAATCCTTCTTCCCTGCAGAGTTTTCAAATGAGATCTTCAGCAATCTCAAGCCACTTGGGAAGACAACAGCGTCAATACCCTTCTTACCTGCATACTTTAGGTATGAGATCTTCAGCTAATATTTGTATATCAATTGGAAAGACAACAGCATTGGTCCCTTTCTTAAATGCATAGTTTCCGTATGAAACCTTCAGCAATCTTTCTTATTTCGCTTGGGAAGACAAGATCATCGATTCCCTTCAAGATATTGTCACAAGTCTGGATATCATTACCATCCTTGCCTGCAAATAGGGAACTGGAAGAAGAAATGCAATTGGTGAGAGTTTGTGAAAATCGTGTGTTCACTATTTGCTTGTGAAAACGTAAGTAATTTTCACAGTTGACTTAAGATAATAGAATAAAGACAGCTGTTAAAATGGTCTGAACCAGGTTATAATGTCTCGATCATTTGTCTTCTTCTTTGTCTCTGAGTTATCCCACATAATGGAAAAAAATCAGCCCATACTAGAATTATGTTGCACTGTGAATGCTTAAATGAGTGTGCAGCATGATACGGCAAGCATAAATACGCATTTATGACTTTTTACATCCCAAAACGGTAAATTAAAATGGAAATTGACAGTCGCATCCATCCAAGGACTAGGTGGAATGCCGAGTAGAGCGTGCGATCCAAAGCCAAATGCAATAGAACACGTATCATATTTGGTCAGAGGCAATTTCCCTGTTGCGATCTCGGCTGAATGCGAAAAAAATGCATTTGACAAAGACGCATATACATTCTCATATTACAGAATATAATTTAAAAATTGCATGAATGCATTGCTGATCGTCTCGGGGTGAATATATATATATATATATATATATATATATATATATATATATATATATATATATATATATATATGCAATGAGCACTAAATGGCACCTTCGTACGTCAATATTTTCATGGGAAGACTCGAGCAAAAGCTCTTCAATGAGGTACCCCATAGACCTCTAAGCTCGTGCAAACTTATTGGCCGACACAGAATCAATATGGATCAAAACGGGCAAAAATTTTAAAATATTTTTTTAATTCGCCAGTAACTTCCATCCTACGATTAAATTTACGTCAGAGTCATCAAACTGGTCTAACATCTTCTTGGATACTTAATCTACCCTCCTGGAAGGGAACATAGAAACTGACCTGTATTCTGAGCCAACTGACTATCATCAGTATCTATTCCCGACCAGCTGTCACCCCCTGTACGTAATAACAAAAGTCACTCGAAGGGACTGTCGCTCCACTGGGCGAAAAGAATATCCGGGAGTTCAATATAAGAACATTTCTTCATTTTAACTGTTGAGTGTTGAAAACATCTTTGATATTCTTCAACGATAACAAGAGTAGTGACAACAGGATTTTTAAGACAGTCGAAGTACCAGCCACATTGGATGTACTACTGGCACCATTTTTCATTGAGGACCAACTATGTATTATAAGAAGTCTATTAGTGAAAACCCCATGTTGATATAGCCATCAATTTGGAGAGGAAAGATAACCATATTTTTCAAAATATGACTTTCCATTCAGGAGGAGTAGCAATAACAAGATTTTCAAGACGGCTGCTGCGGTGGCCATATTGGATGTCAGATCGGGACCATTTTCATTTAAGACCAACTGGACATCGTAACAAGTCTTCTGGTGAAAACCCTGACTCTTTGCTCAAGTAAAGTTGTGCTAATAAGATTTGTAAGATGGCTGCCATGGCCGCCATATTAGATATCAGATCGGCATCATTTTTATTGAGGATCTGCTAGACATCATAAGAAGTCTTGTAGTACAAACGCCATGCTTATATGATCACCTATGTAGGAGGAGTAGCAATAACAATATTTTGAAGATGGCTATATTGGACGTCAGATTGGTACCATATTCATTCAGGACCAGCTAGACATCATAAGAAGTTTTTTTTAGTGAAATCCCCATGTTGATATTACCATCTCTTCAGGAGAAGTAGCGCTAATAAGATTTTCAAGATGGCTGCCGTGGCGGCCAAATTGTACATCAGATCGAAACCTTTTGCATTTAGGACCAACTAAACATCATAAGAAGTCTTTTAGTGAAACCCCATGTTGATATTACTATTAATGTAGGAGGAGTAGCAATGACAAGATTTTGAATATGCCCACTCTGACGACCATATTGAACGTTCGATCGGCACCAATTTCATTTAGCACCAACTAAACATGGTAAGAAGTCTTTTAGTGAAAACCCCATGTTGATATAACCATCCTATCAGGAGGAGTAGCGATAACAAGATCTTCAAGATGGCCGATGTAGCGGCCATATTGGATGTCTGAGCAGCATCATTTTCATTTAGGACCAACTAGATCATGGATGTGTGTGTAAGGTTTCATGGCAATCCTCGAAGTAGTTTGGGAGGAGTAGCGATAACAGACTTGTGCTAACTGACGGACGGACGACGGACGACACACGACGAACGACGGAAAACAGATCATCCCATAAGCTCTTCTGGTCTATGAACAGTAGAACTAAAAACTATTCCTTACGGCACGTGCGTTTGGACTAAATGCATATGCTCTAATCCGCTTACCTATCAAAAGAGACTCGGAGAGCTCAATGGAAACTTTAGACGGAGAGGATACAGAAGGAGCTACATTGCTAAGGCCAATAACAAAACTAAACTCCGTAGAGTAGCCCTTCTGAAATATAAAACAAAGAAAACCAACAAACGCGTCCCTTTGTGATTACTTTCCACCCCATGCCCTAAATTTAGAACAGATCATTCAGAAGCATTAGCACCAGGTCAAATCCTCCCCCTCCGAACGTTTGAAGGGGATATTTCTAGAAATTCCTATGGTTGCGTACTGTATACCTAAAAACATGAAGGACCATCTAGTATGTGCCCAGGTAACTTCAGACAAGACCACAGATTCAGGCACATATTGCTGCAAAGACAAGCGTTGCTAATTTGCAAACATATGCCCGAGATCAAATCGATCAGAAGTTCGACGACAGGAGTTAGCTTCATTATCAATCATAAGGTAGGATGTCGAACCAAATATGTAATCTATCTTCTAACATGCAAGATCTGTGCCACTCAAAATGTTGGTGAAACCGTTGATTTCAGAAAACTAATGAATAACCACAAGAGCCACATTCACAACAAAGTCACGTGAAACTCGCCAGCCACTACAGCTCGACTAGGCATTCAGCCGAGCCTCTCAAGATGCTACCGATTGAATCTAATCTGTTGTAGACCAATATAGAACGCACGCGTAAGGAACGATGCTGGATACTACAATTGAAAACTCATGGGGAGTTCGGTCTACATGAAAACTTATAACCTTCCTAATGCGATCTTATCAAGAGTACACAAGTTTTGCGATAATATTTACCCATGTAAATATTCTGTAATTCTTTACATGTATTATTATTATTATTATTATTATTATTATTATTATTATTTTAACTCTTGTCCATTATTACGTTACACTTTTATCTTGACATGTTTCCTTTAGTACATCGATGTATAACTTTACTGGGATATAATGTATATTGTCAAGTTTGAAGATGGCGTTTATTTTTCGCCACGCACCATTTCTGTCCTTTGTCCCCACCCTGGAATTGCGTCAAAACACTTTGGTTCTCTGTGTGATAGATACGATAATCTATTTTTTTTATTTTTTTTAGACAACTTTGTTGGGCTGACGGCACAAAAAATTGATATGTAGTTTACCCGTTTTAAGACCGTTTTTATTTGTTTCTTTTTTCTTTCATGCATTTTGTTTTCGTTGGTTTGTATATTTCCCCTGGCATTCAAACACGTAGGAACCAAGAGCTTTTTTATGGCTTTTGCGTTTAGTGTTTTGTGGATGTCAGTTGCCTCGTCCCCCGAAGAAAAGTTTGTTTAGCTTGAAACGTTGAGGAACTATTTGTATTTGCACCGTTTTGAATTTGTGTACCTCTCCCTCTCCCTCTCTCTCTCTCTCTCTCTCTATAATCACTACAGCGACTCTGTCGAGTCAAACTTTTTGTGAAATGCCTAAAAAGAAACGCAGTTCGACTCGTGACGTCACAGCGTGTAAGCGATATGTGACCGGAAATATGAAAATTACTTGGGCATGCTGATCATGAATGATTGTGTTCATTTGCAATTTTTTGCATTTACTCTATTTAAGAATCGAACTTCATATTTTACAGAATTCATAAATTTATCAAGCTTGAAAATCGATTACACATGCATGAACGACCGTAGCGAAGCGAAGTGAATGCTGTTCATTCACAATGTGTAATCGATTTGCAAGTAACATGAGTTGGTGGATTTTCTACAATATGAAGTGTAATTTGTATAATTGCAAATAGTTACAACAACTATAACAAATCTCAAGAAATAAATTACAAAACCTTATAGTTCAACCATTGCCGTTGTTTACAAATATTGTAAGAGCACACAAGCAGAGCGAATGAATAAGATGTAGTTCCTTTCTGGCCTTATGGACTAATACTTACAAGATTTCTGCGCCACATGATGTGATTTAAACCTATGTAAATACTTGTTACTAATGTTTGGCTAAAATAAGTAAATATTTAAATATGAACCAGTTAAATTTAAGTTAAATTTTCGATATATATAATTTATTTATTTATTGATCATTTAAACTTCGATCAGCTGGAAAAATATAAAGTGCCTCGGTGTATGAGTAAAGTTGTATAGTTATATTGCTCATTTAAACTTCGATCATCTCGAATAATGTAAAGTGCCTCAGTGAACTAGGATAATCAAAGTCATAATGTATTTGAGAGTAACAACCTTAAGATATACATACCAGTTTTGCGTGTCCTCTGGAGTCCAAGAGTACGTTTTCGGGCTTTAAATCTCTGTGGACGATTCCTTTAGAGTGTATGAAGATGAGTGCCTCTACTGTACTGGCAGTGTAGAATTTTGCAGCTGTATGACTAAGGTTCTCTCTATAACAAGAAATCAGCAAATTTAGAAGCGTAAACTGACATAGTATAAGACTCTGTTCATAGTCGACACACTTTTTCCCTGAAGCTGCCAGACCTATTTGGAACAACTTCGTCTCATTCCGAAAGAGTGACAAATATTCACATCTTAAATAAAGCATGTGTTTTCTCTTGTTAAAGACAAAAAAGTTAACTTTTTCGCAAAACTAACCGCTGTGGTTTAAATTCATTCGTAAGACATGCATGTAGAGTAGTGGATTTTTTGAAAGCTCTGGAGGGAAACTTGAGGTGATTGGGCTTCTGATTGGCTGAGTTCGCTTCCGTCTTAGAGAATATATTCCCTAATATATTTGATCACAATCGGGACATCAACCAATAAACCTATTACAACAAAACTACTAGAAGGGTTGCGACAAGACTTTACACGCACATTCATCTCAAAATCGAGTTGGTCCTAAATGCAAATGGTGTCCCTTGGACATCCAATATGGCTTACATGTCAGCCATCTTGAAAATATTGTTTTCGTTACTATTTCTTCAACGGATGGTTGTATCAATATAAGGGCTTTCATTTAAAGACTTTGTATGTTGTCTAGTTGCCTCTCAATGAAAATGGCGAGCATTCGACATAAAATATCTTGAAATTTTTTGTATAGCTCTTCCTTCTCAACGAGTGGTCATATCGACATTGCATTTGCACTGAAAGATTTCCTATATTGTATAGCTGGTCTTAAATTACAACGGTTCTCCTCAGACATCTAATACGGCTGTGAAACTACGAAATATAGAGATGTTTCCGATTACAGCGAATTTGGTCATGACGTTAGAAGAGTAGCCTGATACATGTCAAATTTAAGCCAATGCACAAGTGTACTGTGTTTTATAGTAGCAATGAGATGTAACAAAGCTTGAAACTTGTATTAATTGTGGAACAGGATCTGGAGAAGAATTTCGTTAAGGGGAAAGTTATTAAAATAGAAGAGGACAGAATATATTAGTTTGAAGTATCCGTGTGACATAATCTCAAAACCAGGTCGATACAAATAAACGTGTGTAGAACTACCATATATGGAATAAGCGACGTAATGTAAGTCGCCAAATTAGACCTAAATCTTATGGTCAAAATGAGATTCACAGATGTCTAAAATCTCAGACGAGGGCTTGGGTAGCTGACTTAAAAAATGGATTTGACGACAAATTCAAGCTAGATTGGGACGAGAGCTGCCTGAAAAGGAAGATGGGTGATCAGGCCTTGCCACATCTCATCTCTTCTATATACAATAGTATACTCGTGTATTGGCCTGAACATTTATTGTATGAATCGAAGTCAAGCAAAATATACATTATTCATTGATTTCACTCTGATTTTTCTTTTTATGATTATATATATATATATATATATATATATATATATATATATATATATATATATGTACTAGTTTTCGCTATCTCGAAACTGTGACGTTGTAATAAAGACTGTATAGGCTACAATATATAGAATGAGCGGCGAAACGTAAGTTGCCAAATTTGGCCTAAGTCTCGGGGGTCAAACGAGATTTTAACATGTCTGGAAACTTTGCAAGACGGAATGGATAGCTGACTAAAAACGGCGATTTGGCGGAAACATTACAATGAAATAAAAGTATAGTTGTCTGAAAGTGAAGACGGATGATCAGGCTAATTACAGATTTAATAGTATGCTTGCTAAATGGTGTTAAGCCCTTGAAACCACATACCGTCAACGACGCAAGCAATCTGTTTTTCTCTGCACATGATTTATGTGTATCTCGCTCTGTGATGGAAATGGACAGCAAATAGCCAGATAATAAAATAATTTATGTTGGGTTTGGCACAGAGACAAGGAAATTCTAGACAAGGGGTTACATTATTTGTCTCCCACGAGGCACTGTTGAGCGGGGAAACAAATGATGTAACCTCCTGACTGTGATTTCTTTGTCTCGTTGCAAACCCCAACATAGATTATTTTTCTCACACAATATGTCCCTTTCCAATTAAAGTAACCCTTACGTTTGGGGGAATATAGTTTAGCACATTCAACACATACAGTATTCATCAGGTAATAGTATTTCATCACCTTTTCTCTACGTCACTCGGTCATAAAACATTTTATGAAGATGTAAATAATTGTATAAGTGGAATCATACAATATCTGCCGCTCTTACAAAATAAAATAATACTAATTAAAAAAAACAGTTATAATTTTTACGTGCTGTATGTATTGCAACAAGACCGTAGAGAGACACGGGCTATTGTTTTGTAAACACTGCGTATTAATACGGATATGTTAATGAAGGCAGTGGCGTGACCGTAAAAGTACTCAAGTTCTACAAATTCTCTGTCCGATGTGAGAAAGAGGAAGGTCGGTCATGGATAGCTATACCAACATGTTTTTCCCTTCAATTTGTTTTGCTTTTTAACTTGCAATGTACACTTGCTCCTTCAACCTCCAAAATGGCTGCCTCGAAGGCTATTCTTAAATATTTATATGGCTTCTTCTGAAAGGATGATCGTATCGATACCAGGCACTGTAGTTGCTAGAAAGTGCATGCAAGTCACCATAAAGTATACGACACGTACAACCCATCAAATATGTCATGCACTCTTGTTACAAGATGGAAAAATCTATGATTCGTGTAGCCAAAACACATGAGCAGCAGGTCTAATTAACCAAATTAATAAGTGCGCCTAATGAAATTCAGTTATTACCTATGACATGTCTAAAAGGTGCCCAAATCTGCATATACTTTCTTAAATATGACATGTCTTGAGATGTTATTCTCTTTTAAACTGGTCAAGATTGCATAACCTTGAACATTTCGAGAATATTCGATGGATATCAGGGCTATATTTCAAGTCTTAGTCACCACCTACAATAAAGGACGTACAACCCAGTCGTGCCAACATTTTAAGGCGTACACCTTCTAAGACAGCAAGGATCACCGTCTTTCATTCATAGGTCCATACAGATGAAATAATTTTAACAAATAGATAATTGGTTTTCTTTCAATAGTTGAATTTAAATTTATGCCATACTGCAACAAATGTCTTCATTTGTTTTAAATGCTGGCTTTTTTGCAAAACAAACAAACAAAACAGAAACAAAAACTAAATTAGCAGTGCGTAATTTTTTTTAACTTACTCTTAGTATAACAGCGTACACAGCTCGCCCCCAAGACAAGACTCCATCAAAAGATACAGATAGTCATTGTCCTTAAAAGTTTTATACAATCTGGGAAAAAGACAACAAAATTGTAAAAGAAAAATGACGTTAATATCTGTTATTGGGACCTGCCTACCAAATAACTTTCATGCTTGATTTTACTACAATTATATTAGCACATTCAGCTGAAGATGTCTTAATTATAAATATTTTGAAACGGCTAAAATAGCGCATATTGCTCCTGAACTTTCATTAAGTCAAAAAGTCACTCAGCTTCTTCAATGTCTTCATGATGCCCTTGTCATTTGTGTGAGTATATTATTCGTTTCTAATTTACACCTCACAACCTATATCGTTTAAAACGAGATTTATTTATTTACTTTTTATGTTACACCTGATTTACTTTTAACTTCATTATACAGTAAAGTTTTCACGTCTCAACACATCATGATTGTTTAATTTTTATTATTTCTGATCACGTGAAATTTCTGTAAATGAGAAAATCAATTTGTGTGGAAAATAACGCCAGTTTCCGTGGACACGTCATTTTGCGACATGAATTTGTTGCGACGTGCATTTGTGTCATTGGTAGCATTGCACTTATTTTCGTGTCAATTAATTTGTTAAAACTTCAGTTTTTTCACAACAATGGTTGTTAATATGGCCTAATGTTTCTCATCTTTTCCCAAATGTACGGTTTCTTAACTAATAAATCCTATTCAACATCCCTCCTAAATAAACCAAAACTTCTCGACCTAAATTGCCGAAACGTACACATAAAAAACTCCTGCCTCTTATAAGTTAAAAAAGCTATACCTGCATTGAAGTACTCTTCTCGAAAGAAAAATTAACTTAAAAAATTGACTGACGCCAAAAGGTCAGCTCACTCACCATTTTGTGAAGAACATTTTCGGATACCATGAAGTGTTCATTGAAGTCCACCCCTTAATATAACCCAGGAAATAATTACTATAGAAATGAGCTCCAAAGTGAAATAAACTCGATTTGTGCTTGGAAAATACGTATGCCCCCACCGCAGATCAAAATAAGTATAAATCCAATAGTTCAAAAACTTCTAAAAATTTGAGAAATGATATAATGATATTAAACTCTAAGTCGGTCATTTATTGTGCATACAAGCATGTCTACCAAAATTTATTTGTTTACCTCAAGTAGCTTTTGCTTAATCGTGTTACCAAGTTAACATGCCAACCAAATTGTATTTGTCTACCTCAACACAAATACAAATCTTGAGCAAAGACAATACTTCTGCTTAATCGTGTTAACAAGTTAAGATGCCAACCAGAGAGCATAATCAGAAAGGACAAATGCTCGGCAGAAGGACCAATCAACCTCATCCACCCCAACCCCGTCTCCCGACACGAACTGCAAGCTAGTTGGAGCGTACAAAATAAAAGTCATAATCTTACCTTACAATAAAATCTGATCTTAATTCCGCCATAGTGTTCTTTTCATTCAGGACCTGTTCTTGTTGCCCAATTGCTACGATTTGTTGCTTGCTGAGGATCTTCAGAGCATACGTTTCACTCCTGTTATTGTTTTGTTGCACCTAAAAAAAAAATCAAAATTATTATGAAACAGTATTTCCTAAGGAATGCTGTATTCATTAGATACAATTTTAAGGCGTTGTCTCTGCTCAAGACTTGCATTTGTGTCATAAAATTTCAAGGTATTTTCTTTGCTCAAGATTGGTATTGTTGTCGTGCAATTTCAAATTATTTTGACTTTGCTCAAGACTTGTATTTCTGTCGTACACTTTCAAGGCATTGTCTTTGTCCAAGACTTGTATTTGTGTCGTACAATTTCAAGACTTGTATTTCTGTCGTACACTTTCAAGGCATTGTCTTTGTCCAAGACTTGTATTTGTGTCGTATAATTTCAAGACTTGTATATCTGTCGTACACTTTCAAGGCATTGTCTTTGCTGAAGACTTGTACTTGTGTCGTACAATTTCAAAGTATTATCTTTCTTCAAGACTTGTATTTCCGTCGTAGCATTTCAAGGCATTGTATTAAGCTTTTCACACTTATATATGATGAAATTTACGACACTCGGTGTCACTCACAATCACTGTATTTCATGATCCGGCCGATTCTCACCTTTGATTTTCAACATTCAGTATAGGATTAAATGATAATGGTTGGGTATTTATTGAAGTGTAAATTGTACCTAATCATTCGCAAAATAAAAATTGTTTGAAGGACTTCATGTTAATTTTGTGGGTGATTAGGTAAAATATACACTTCGATAAATATCAAACCATGATCATTTAATCCTTATAATTCAAATTTTAATCCTTTCTGTCGTCAAAACAACGGATTCCATCAACAATGAGTTTGTCTTTAAGTAGCACGTAGTGTTCTTTAATTAGTATATTCACACTGTACCAGAATACCTAGCCATAACTTTGGTAGCCAAAGGTCGTCGATCCACATCGTTTTTCATCGATGTGGAACTTAGTGTATCAAGTACACTTGGCAAGCGAAAATGACCCAGCCCGTACAAAATCACAACACAAAAGATAGTCAGTCAAAACGATTTTTTCTTGAGCAAATATTATTTGAGTGTATCATTCATTGTTCTTGCTTTATACGATGTTCTATCTTTCTTCAACATTTTTAAAGCGATCCGCTTCTGTTACGTCATATGACCATGACCCAATATAAAAGCTGATTGAAACACGATGTCGAAGCAAAAATGCAGCAATTTACGAAGGTACATCTGCTCTTAAAAGCCGGCCATATACTTTTTCGGTAAAAGCGGTAAGTGTTCGGGCGCAGGAAGGACTTGTGATTGCAATGTTTGAACTTCTAATCAGAGATTTTGTTTGCAGTTGCCAAATTTGATTTTAAGTCATCAGGGGAGGTGGGTGGGGGATGTGTGCTATTATGATGTTGTAAGGACTTGATACAGGCAAAGCTTGACCGAAAAGTATCGGAAACCGACTGGAAACCGAAAGTTGACACAAGAATTAACTGATGTGATACAGGCAAAGCTTGACCGAAAAGTACCGAAAACCGATTGGAAACCGAACGTAGACATAAGAATTAACTGATGTGTACAAAAATATTTAAAAATGCACATCAGTATCACGTAATCGTTTACAGCCAATCACATGGCAGAAAACACAGTCAGTTCATAGCAATTAGAAATTATTCACGCTCACGTGCTCCTCAAGTGGCACACGTGGTTACGTTAACAGCTAAATGATACCACTACCTTTCATATCATTTTAATTTTTTTCAAGGCAAAACAGCTTTTCATTTACTGCGAAAATAAATTCATACGTTAGGAATGTTGCAAATAATTTTCTTCGCGTCTAAATTAAGGGAATATGAGGAGATTTATTCGTGGAGAAAATGTATTCATTGTAGAAGGTAATTCTGTCATTTTCACAGCAGAAAACAGAACCTGATCGCGTCTTATATAGCTTCATTTGAAACGAAAAAGCAACTTTCTGTTTAGAGAGAATACGGACGATGGACTATCAGAAATAAAGAAAATGCTGACCTTGATCTTAAACTTTAGGATATATAGGGTCCAAAATGTGTTAGAAATCAACCTCATGTAATGATACAAACATTGTACCAAGTTGTGTCAGTTCATTTTACTACTCTGTTGCCTAGAAGCTAATCAGTAAAAAGGAAAGTGTGACGATAAGTCTATTGATTGACTTTACCCTGAAGATAGGACCCACGTATAACAAGCAACACATCACTTAACAATAAAACACCAGTGTACCAACTTCTGTCAGTGTATACGGGTTATAAGATACAAAGCAGAAAAAGTATGAATGACGTACAGATGAACGAGCGAACTCTATGTCCCCCGCTTTTCTCGAAAAAGACGACGGTTTCGTTGGGGCTGGTGTTTTACGTCACATCAACACAAGTAGGTTATTTTGTGACGAGGCAGTTGGAGTAAAGGGCTTTGCCCAAGGACACGCCACTGTACCTGACCCAGGCTGATCCGTTGGCAGGATTCGAAGCCACACCCTTTAATGTCTCGAGTCTGGCACACCAGCCTATGAGCCACTGCGTTTCCTGCCTACATTGGTCGTTGCTTACGACATGCAGGAGAATGCATTGGGATAAAAAGGAGAGGGGCAAAATTGGAGAATAAAGTACTTACCAATATTACCCTCCCAAAAACTCCAAAACCCAGTGATGTTACCATGTGCAGGTCTTGTAGCTTCACCTTGGACATTTCTGTTTCCAAACTAGAGGGACAAAATAGCAAAAGTTCATTAAAGGAACAAACAGAAAAAATGAGCACTTTTCATTTCTCAATATTTTCAATAGCACTTGGGCCTGAGTATCATTGACCACATTTAGACATGAATAATTATTTACTTATCCATATATATATATATATATATATATATATATATATATATATATATATATATATATATATATATATATATTATGACTCATCTTCGTAGACATTAATGAATTCCTTCATGTTGCTGACATGCTAAATATAAGATCTGGAAAATGCAGCATGCAAGATATTAAAATGAAAAAAATATGTACTATGTTGCAAATTTAGTGATCGTTAGACCTCCTAAATATTTATCTTTGTATGATAATACAGGTTCATGATAAATTAGTGAATCGGTTTTTGAGTTGACATCATTTTCTTTACGATCAAGAGCTTTTTCATAGTTTAACACCAAAGTAGGAAGTTAATATTTTCGTCTTTTCAAATTTCCCTTTGAATAAAAATGTGCAAAGTTTTAAAATATGTATGCTGTTAACTAAACGATAATTGAATCCAATAAATAAAATAATGATCATACCTGGACAAGACTGACCCTTTTAGCATCATATAGGTTGTTTCCCTTTCTATTAAGGAGTTATTTTCCAACAATAGGTATTTTCTAACAATGCCCACTAAAAACATATAAACTCGTTTTTGATTTTTAGCTGATAATAGTTATTATTTATGTAAAAATGCAGCACAACATGGTTCTATTTTATTTAAATCTACAACTGTATATAGATTCATTGAAAACTTCTTTAGATCAGTTTGAACACATAAAAGTATTCATTCAGCTACATATGATGTGTAGTAAAATATACCTACAATGAGGAAGCAATCGCTTGCTAGGAAGGGAGGTAACGTATGCATTACATAATTCGGAAATTGGCCAGGGATCTAGCATCGTCGCAAGCCACGTTCGATAATCCGCTACGCTTCTGTATCACCTGTGGCTGTCTGTGCCGAGCTTTACTCGTTTTTCATGAGTATGCATAAATAAAAATATATGTCATTAACAATACAATGTAACAATCTCGCACATCTCAGTGATAGTGCCCGTTTTATTGATCGATAAGTGACTGTGCTTGGAAGATACATTTTGATTGGCTCATTCCAATAGCGTGAAAGTTCATGTTGGATTACAATGGCGAGAAAAATTTACTCGCCCTCGCAGTGATTGATTAAGCAGTTTTATGTATATTCTTGAGAAACCAGGAAATCGCAGCACGGGCGGTCAGGAGTAATAAAGAAGCATAGCAGATTATCATCCGTGTCCTGCGAAGGTGGGGATGCAGTGGAATTTTGAATATACAGTAATTGACTGATAGTTGGTGGTAGACAGATGGAGTCTGTGTTGGGGATTCGTCCTTTACAAATATATGTGAATGGGCCATCCCTAACTTACTCTGCAAGACGGGGAGACTGTGGACCCTCAGAGGTGATTGTATTCAGGTCTATCGCCGAAACGGATGTCTGGACCCCACATTTATCCTGGAATAACAATTGGAAAGATTGGAGCATATATGTATATGTTTCTTATGTAATGCTGAGAACATGTGTACTGTGTTGAAACTATAAGGTATTTTAATCATTTCTCTACTATTTACTGTCGGTTATAAACAGGTAAAAACTTCCTTTTTGTTTTTGAATTTTCATGTTTAAAAAAAAATGTGGTATTTCTCTTTTGATGGAAATATCAAACAAATATCATGAAGTTACATCTGAAAAAGAAATTATCTGCCAGATATAGTCTGTAGAATAAACAGGCATTACTCAAAACCATTGGTTTGCGGGAATGAATACTGCCCTAGCCAGCCCGGGTTTGATGCCGTGATATGTCTCTGGGCAAGGCACTTGACTCCGATAGTCATGTATGTGCTATTGTGGCGTTTAGCAACAGTCAATGAAGTGAATCCATTGCTCTCTATGCAATACTCCACTATTTCGACTACAAATTTCTCCACTTTCTCCTCCTCTTACCCCCTCCCCCCCCTCCTTTTTTCTTCAGCCGACCCTTTCCCTTCCTAGATCGTCACTTAGGGGTTGTATCTCAATTACTATGACATATACTGTATGTCCGCATTGTTTGACTAGAAGTATAAAGTTTAATCAATATTTATTTAAAAATGTCACTGTAGTGGCATTATTTAGGGGAAAAAATCATCTTTCACCTCTCCCCAGGGCAAAAATGATGTACTTTTGCAAATGGCAACAATATCGGCAACTTAAGTACCAAGTTTGGTGAATTTTCATCTAATAATTTGGAGAACAGAGTCACGAGCAGACTATGAGAGACATGTACGGACGGACAGAGGGTACCACAATATGCCCCACGCTAAAGCCGCGAGATAAACCTGTACTGAAAGTATCTCACATAGTTACTGAACTGAATATCTTATACAATGCAACCTTCATTACTCACCTGAAATATATTCTTATGATCTCCTTGCACGAATTGAGACCTAATTCAAGAATTTCTTAATCTGCGATTATTAAGTTAAAGTATTTCAGGAAATATGTATTACTAACAAAATCAGATCTTACAAATCCCTCCAATTCGAACTTTGTTTGCTGTGGTAGGATATGACTAAGCTGGCATTGCAACATGCACCATTACGATAATTTAAATAGAATCTTTGTGAAAGGGCCGATTTGCCCATACACGATTTGCCTATGCAAATCAATCAATCAGTCAATAAGGATATAAATGCCTATCTAAATAGACAGGTGAATAAATAAATAAATGCAATTGCTCTATAAATTTTATTGACAAAGAAAATAAAGCGCATCCTTAACTTTCTGCTGTTAGGATACAACCAATTGATCGTGTAAAACGGACACCAGTCACAAAGAACTGCATATGTGGTCATTTTAGAATACTCTCTCTCTCTCTCTCTCTCTCTACGCGCGCAAATACAACTATTTATATTTTCATACTTACCTCAATATCATTTTCCAAATCATAGCATCGCTGTCTTTTTCTGTTGTTCTTCTTTCTTACAACACAGCACAGGTTATTTACTACCCACTTTTTTAAATTCGAAAACCATCGGAATCTCTTCGATTTCGATTTCATGGTTAGGTATATTTCTTTTTCTTTCAAATGATGAAATGTAATCCAGAGTTACCTTAAAGCAACTTGACTAATTCTTTTGGTTACTACCAAGCTTCTACGTGACGTCATCTCATGGCGCGGGAATTAATGACGTCACGTTGCTACAAGACAACGTATCCACTCGCATGTTTGTATAATGTTATGGCATGAATATATTAAAATAGGAAATTAAAGATAAATGCCTTTAAAATGGAAATTCTTGTATTTTAATGAGTTTAATAAGAAAATAAATAAATATTTAATTTCTGTAATTTATGTAATTAAAAATAAAGTCAACATTGTGTAGATAACTACAGTTATATGGGGATAAAGTAATGTCCATACTGAATAGCATTTAGTACAGGAAGTCGAAAAGGCTGTGTTTGATTTTATGAATTCAGATAAGTGTCCATGACTTTTAAGAGAAAAGGGACGATATCTTAAAATACCTAGAGCTGAAAGACTTTGTACTACCTGTAAGAAGAAAGAAGACGAAAGAAAAAGGAAAAAAAGCCAACTTGTTTTTATACTGTACAAACGTCCATTATCAGTATCGAAAAAATCTCCTATTTCAATTCAAATGGATTTTTACTACAGCAATTTCAATTGTGGTGAAAATCTGGTCTAGAAAACAATACGTAACTCCAAGAACAAAAACACAACAAACTTGACATATGCCGTGAATACGAACTAAGTGAATAACATATAGCATGTTATTATTATTATTATTATTATTATTATTATATGTGGAAGAGTCTGATTTGTATGGGTATATTCCAAAATAAATGAAATCATAATTAATAACTTAGTATTTATGAATATATATATATATATATATATATATATATATATATATATATGTATATATATATATATATATATATATATATATATATATATATATATTGTGTTCGCATTTGGTGTTAATTCGTTTCATTTTTATTCGATGATACTCATAATTTTGTTTCAATGTGCGGGGGTTGACGGATCGAAATCTTTGATATTAAGAATCAGGCGAGGGGGGGGGGCCTATGGAAGACCTTGACAGTATCAATTAATTTAAATTAAAATTAAGTACCATGTAGCAGAGGACGGCATACCGCTAAACGTCGACCTTTGATCTCTTGTTTTAAACGCTTCTGTAGCGCTCAGGTCCATGTTACAAAAGCTCAAAGAATTCCAGATTGCTCAGTTCTGAAGTTTCTGATACTATAGAATCTTTAAACTAAGAAATCACTTCCAAGAAACTCCTCAATTATATAATCCAATCATTGTTTAGCACTTCTGCAGTGACATGAACACTACTAAACTCGAAAAAACACAAGAGCGTGTTCTGAGATTTATGTATGACAATTACACATACAGCTTTCATAAGCAATTACTTAAGGCAAAAATGCCAGCCCTGAAGGTGCACAGACTTAGGGCTATGGCTCTAGAAACTTTTAAAATTCTGAACAAATTAGCCCCAAAATGTTTGGATGATTTGATATGTCTTAAACAAAATAAATACAATTTTAGATATTCAAATATTTTAGATGTCCCAAGAATTAAAACC
The DNA here is from genome assembly GCA_029931535.1 of Margaritifera margaritifera. Classification (NCBI taxonomy): domain Eukaryota; kingdom Metazoa; phylum Mollusca; class Bivalvia; order Unionida; family Margaritiferidae; genus Margaritifera; species Margaritifera margaritifera. The sequence continues at coordinate 3,984,933 of JAQPZY010001570.1, read as the reverse complement.
TCAATATATGGCAAATTTTTTTTAGATATGCAGCTGCTGTTTTATGGAATGAGCTACCTAATCATTTTAGAGAACAGTCAAATTTTAATTCCTTTAGATCATTAATATTATCCTGGAATTGTAAAGACTGTAAATGTAATATCTGCAAATAAAGCCCCCCCCCCACTCCCCCCCCCCCCATCCTGCCATGATGACAACAACTAATATTTGTGCTACCATTTTGTTTTATGTGTGTTTGTCTTATGTACTATCAGGTGCCAACTGTGAGCTCCTTTCTTTTAAGTAATGCATAATCTGCATCGTAGCCTGCTTTTAGTCCAAAATTGGTGCTTTTGCCTCTTGCATTTAATATAAATTTAGATTGTTAACCTGTAATTTTGTAGTAATCTTTTGTGTGTGTGGCCTAAATACGGAATTCACTTTTAATTACTAATATTTTAAAATGTTCTGCTTGTTTTTATTTTAAGTTATGCACTATGTGTTTTTGTCCAATTGTAACCATGTACTATGTGTCACGGAATTGTATGATTTATATCAGTATGTATATGTGATCGAAAATGTATCCGGGTTTCGTTGCCGCGTACAGGGTTACGCGAGGGTGGTTTATTTTTTCAGCTCTAGTTATTTCGAAATACTGAGCGCGATTCAACCCATGCTGCACGTGCAAATTGCCTGCAGTGAAAACCCAAGTACCTAGCTGCGCATATCTGTCACAGCTAGGGTATATATAGAGCAAATTCTCTATAAACAAATTACACTACGACGAGTCTTGTCAGAAAGCTTACCTCTTTACGGGAGCAAATCTTCAGCTGCAGAGGTATGTAAAATTTAAGATTGCATTCTTTGTCATTATTCGTTTTATATGACAGAATTGTTTCATATATTAGATGTTTTAGAATTTATTCTAAATTCTACAGAGAGTCAATACCTTGGTCATACAACGCCATGATATTAGAAATACTATAGTCAGGTTCATGTTAGCTATTTGTTGTAACTGAACAGACGGATTTTATTTAATTATACGCAGCATGCATTGAATGATTAATGTAATGTGTAACGAGATGTAATTCATGTGCGCGCATGCGCAACATATATCAATGCAAAAGTACTAACCGTGTCATATATACTACACGGTTTAGTTGTTATACTTTTAGCTGCCTTATATATGGTTTGGTGATGTGGAGTCACAGAACTCTGTGTGGTTTTTTGTGACCTGTACGCTGTGTCTGGTGACGTTGGTTCGGAAGAGTGTACTGGTGTTCTCGATGCGAGGGACCAAGGCTTCTCGACCATCGGGTCTGTGTTGAATGTGAAGGCTCTCGAGGGATCCTTCAACAGACTGGGAGGGGTGGACCATGCGTGGTGGCTCCTTGACCATTGACTAGAGCGGGTGGAACCGGAGATACATCTTGGACGTCAAATGGGCGCCACGATAGTTATATATATTACGTGTTCCATTTTATTGTTATTTTCACTATTGCTATCTGAGCATAATTTCATGCATTCCCATTTCAATATCGTTACATGAACGATAGATTCATAAATTCATACATATTCCAATATCGCTTGATGAATTGATAAATTGATGAGTTAATAGATTGATGAATAAATGAGTATTATATTGATAAGTGCCTAAATCACATGCTTTGGTCACCCTTGGTGCTTAATAAGACTATGTTTATATTGGGGTGTAGATCATATACTCTTATTTGTTGATTGATGATAGGATGTTGTTCACGTTTGTTTAAAATTCCATTCGTTAAATTCATCTTTGATTTTTCTCGTTGAGTTACTTGTTGTTGATAGTTCCATGTTAGGAACTTTATCATTTTCCTTATCTTTTTGTTATAATGGTGTCAGATTTGTTCATCTTTAAATTGCGTTCATAAATAAAATCTTATTAACGCAGTTGCTTTCGGTGTCTTCACTAATCCAGTCCCAACCCGGCTTCATCCTGTGACACTATGTTTGTATGTCTTGCAAATCTTTGTTTTATTGTCATTATTATTTTATTGTGTCACGTCGGTAAAAAGCTCATTAGAGCTTATGTTGAACTGTTGTTTTAAATCATGCCGACTTTAAATAAATCTTATTTTATCTTATCTTATCTTTAAACGGCATTAAGACATCATGGTCTTGTATTTATTTGCATTTTATCAACTAAATAAACCAGAAAATCAGACTTAACTAAACCGAATCTTGTTTTCGCATCTCTTGCGCAGATTTCATATTTTTTTAAGGCAAAACACGCAGCTGAACCTACTGTTCATACAGTCCATGTACTGTGAATATTGTAAAGCTATAGTTTTTTGTTTTTTTGTTTTTTTTTGGCGGTGGGGTGGGGTGAGTATTTTAAATGACCTGCCTACTTTACATCGATACCGTTGTTATCTGATTGATGATACAATAACAACAGTCACTAAATGAAGTTGGGGAATTAACTCACATGGTAGAGCGCTCGCTTAGCATGCGAGAGGTACCAGGATCGATATCCAGATTCTCCATTTTTTTCTTCTTCTTAACATTTACTTCATCTATTCAACTCACAGTTCCTGGTCGCCTAATGTCTTAAAAGTGGCAGTAACAACGAACAACGAAAAAAAACAAAAAAAAACGTTCCTTTTGTTTGTTTTTTTTTTTTTTTTGGGGGGGGGGGGGCGGGGTGGTGATAGAGTAGGCGGTTATATCAGTAAAGGGGAAAAAAATGCTGTTACTAGGGAAAGATTTACAATTATGTTGCTGTAACATATGCACTTGCAGAAACTACAAGAGACATCTATAACACATACATATCTCTGTAACTACATTGATAGCGATCAGGTCTCCCTCTCTCTCTCTCTCTCCCTCTCTCTCTCTCTCTCTCTCTCTCTCTCTCTCTCTCTCTCTCTCTCAGAGATATGTCAGTATCAATGACATACAATTAACACAGTTGTATTTCATCTTTCCTGTCAGAGACTTGATTGTCCATAGTTAAATCGTCTGCGCACCTAACGTACCGATTTGGTAAGTGGGTATGGGTGGTAGGTAAAACTTACACGGTGCATTCGCAATATTTACCGAAATTTGCCATTAATTTGTTACTTTTTTGGTAATTTTTTTTTTTTTTTTTTTTCGTTTGCTTTTATTTTAATTTTATTTATTAAACAGGAAACAGAATCAGCCACACCCATGATATTCAGCTGCGATGTCAAGGGGAAAATAAAATAATAACCTGTTGCAATCTCTCTCTCGATCGATCGATCGAAGAGGTGCTTTTATATATCTTTCCATTTCATTTTTCTACAGTTTGATAACTATAAAATATAGCAAAGCTTTTACTAAAAGAATCATGCAATGGTTCCTACCTAAATGTCAAAACCACTGCAACGGGTCATCTTCTGTCCCCTTTCTTTGATATCACATATTAACTTTCTGATTGCATTTATGGACCACACCGTTGATTGTTACCATGGCCGTGTAAATTGATACCGTCTAGCAGATTGTATCGATTTTACCATGGCCATGTAAACTGATACAGTCTAACCTACTGTATCCATTTCGTTGTAAGAAAATTTGTACGCATAGCCAGGTGTAATACCGCCCTCAACACACACACGCACACACTCGCATGCAATTATGCCATCCTAATACGCGTCTTTGCAGAGAGCTACTGTTCAATCCCAGAAAAGAAATAAAGTCAATTCAGGAATGGAGTAGGTGAATCATATTTGCGCATAACTGCAGTGTACAATGAACATTTAACTTTAATGATAAAATTAAATTTATTATTACGAGTTTTTAAGTACTATATTAAGTCGGCGGCTATTTCTTCGCAGCTAGACCTCGAGTATAAACTTAAAAGTATTGCAATTACACTGAACATGTTTGATCTGTCAATCATAACAAGGATACTGACCAAGAGGGATAGTTTACAAAATAAATTGGGCAATAGTTCCAGACACGCGTTTCATTCGTAACTCTATCTCCAAATTACAAAACTATTACGAAAGAGTATCAACAACGATATCAAAATCAGTAATATCGGCATTTGTCATAATAAACCATCTAGCGATCAGGCTAAGGGAGATAACATTTAACAGCTGATTACTGTAAGTACAAGAAAGCGTATTTCAGCTTGGTATGTGATATTAATGAGGTCGAATTCATCCAGTACAAGATGTCAAACCCCGATCATAAAATGTATAGAGTTCTTTTTAAGCAGGGCCCACACCATTTATTAGAAATACAGTCAACTCGGGTTGCATTGACCAAGTTCGTTTCCAGTCATGTTTGTCGTTGCAACGAAAAGAATCAGTCATTGTAAAGATGTTTCGTTTATTTATTTTTTTTAAATGAGTTATCACGTTTGTCCTATCGCGGTCAAACCAGCATGTGTACATTTGAAAATCAGTAAGAAGAATGAAACAGACGTATCAATCTTTGTTTCATGTCTAATAGTATAGTAATTATATTTTTAATATAATACTATTTATAATATTACTATAAATACAATGTTTGTCTACACAAATTTGATGAGCCTCTGTTTTGATACATGGCGAGTCAAGGTTTTTCTTTGTAAACAGGGGACAAAGGATGAAATGATCATTTAAACAAGAATTCGCTCCGATTATATTATAAAATTGATTTACATAGAACTATGTACTAAACAGTCTAATAACGTACACGGGACTTCATACACGTGGTAAAAAAAGCTGTTCACCTCATTTCCGGACGATTCCATTCTTTCTTGATATATTCCAAGTAACAGTAAAACGTCAAAAACGACAATATCGCTATGAAGAACAATATATAAAGGAAATATTCATGTGTGTTACAGGAAAATTACTGTCGGAGTCGGAAGGTGAATATTCCATTATAAAGAACAAATCTTCCATCAATACATTATTTTCTATAAATTTTCTTTCGAAACCCGAATATTCCATTAAAACGAACGGTCTTGTTACGAGTACTGACTGCAAATTACTTTTTGGTATAATTTACTACTAATTTAAAAGCAAATGTAAATACTTTTTGGCAAACAAAATGTCTCACTTTTCCTTGCGTATCATGTATTAAAGTCCAAACCCGCTTATGCAGTAGGTAACATTCTTTGAACTACTTTTTTTTTAAAAACTGTATACATTTTTAGTTCTAAGTGATACATTAAATCTATGAAACTGAAATGAAGATACATTTAAAATGTATTGCGAAAATTTCGAATCAAAACTGAGGCTTGGAACAAACTGATTATATCAAGTCGTTACGTGGAAAAAGTGTTCATGGATTTGGCCTCGCAATTTCAAGCACAAATATGACAATAAAATGAGACCCAAAGAATAAGTTTGCTAAGATCCTTACTGGTATTAACCTATTGATGACTGTCAATCAAATGGTGTTGATCTCAGATCCTAGTGAACCGCTGACCAATCAGAATGAAAAACAATTGACTGGCAGCTGTGACGCAATTATCTCTGTTCCGCGGTTTGTCTGAGTTTCATTGACTAAACTCTGATAACAGGACATTTCTGCCTCTATAATATACACAACTTATCCAGCTATAATTTTTCCCTGTTTTTTCTTTCCTTCTTTTTTGTGTTTTTATTTTGGTCACATTTTAAAACCATTTCAAGAGTGACGAGTGACTCTGCATTGTTGTAAAAGCATGTATGCAAATTTGCAACCCCACCCCACCATCACCCACCTCATAGACCTGCGTGACCACAAGGAATTGAAATAAGACTTTGATGAGTTTTGGCGTTCTAAACGATCCTGTTCTGACCGAGATTTAATGACCCAAAATATTTTCCTGATTTGGTCTAATCACACAGAAAGAAAATATAAATTTTTGCAAACATGTATATCTTCTCTTCTATTGATTTGAAAGACAATACTTTGTTGTACGCTGATGAATTTAAGACAGCTACCATACATTTTGTTATCGTGTGTATTTCACAAATCAAGCCAGATACAATGAAGTTCAGTGTAAAAAAAATAACAAAAATATTTAACACTTGCATCACTAATTTATGCATGTTTTGTTGTCCTTTGAAGAAATCCTCAGTGGCTTCTGTAAAATGTTGTAGAAACCCGGGGGGTAACTTGTCTTGCAGACCTTCTGTAGTCACTACCATTTCTTCTATTGCTGATTGAGAACTTTTTTTCAATTTCTCCACTCTTTTTGTAGAGTATCAAAACACCCTTTAAAGTAATTTTGGGAGAATTAATCGTGAGGTTAAAGTTGTACTGACTGCCATGCCGATGATTCTCTCTATAGGGATATATCACAGAAGAAAGTAATTCCATTTCTGAACTTTCCATTAACCGATTGTGGGATTGATTTAGACAATCGCATATAAATGAAATAACTTGAAGACAAGCCTCCTCTAAAGGGTAGACCATTATATATGGCTCCTTTAATCATAACTGATGCATTTGTCAATTATTTGTTAGGCATTTATGACAGTTTTTATTTCACATAATAATGACTGAAGAGTTCCGTCTTTGTATTTCAATCCAATTACTAAAACATCGTTCTCTTCCTGGTAATATGTATGTGTTTCTTGCACGTTGTAAAGATGCAGCACAGTTACTTTTCAACATCTAATGAGTAAGCAAAACGTATGTTGTTTACCTCTAATGCAATATAAAAATCAACATAAAGTGAAAAAAACTTGCAAATATGGGTTCAGTATCAAAGTTGACAGAATTTGTCTACAAGTCTGATTTCTTAATTCAGTGACATAATGCGTCACTACTATATCTATTAGGTCTAACTTGTCTATTGTGTGAAACTTGTATTAAAAAAACGTATCAGTTAAATTCTTGAGTATCAACAAAAGTTTGTAGGTGTCATTTCAGCTTTAAAAATGTGTAACAACCCTTTCGCTTCATGGCATTCCAAATTAGCACTAAGCTAGTGGTACCTCCTCAATGACTGAAACAACATCCGCTAAATCCACACGTAAATCAATACTAAACCGATTCTGGTACAATATGAAAGTCGTAAGTAGTATGCATAATACATCTGGGATTAGTTTCTTTCTTCATTACACAATATTCTTCATGCACATTTGAGTGTACAATTCAGATTTTTGTTTGTTTCGGTTTTCTAAGCATCAGTGTTACCACCCTATGCGAGAGTAGTTACATCTGCTTCCCTCTGAAATGCATCTTCCACGTGGTCAAAGGCGCTCGAATTTGCAGAACACACACACATCTCACCTCTATCCGCTTGAGTTCGAACCTCGGTTCGACCAACGTGGTATGTGAGAAAGCTTGCAGGTAGCTTCTCATGGGTCGGTGGTTCTTCCTGGGTTCTTTCTCCACCAAATATTCTGGCCGCCATGTATAGCCTATCATGTGCTGAAAAATGGCGTTAAAACATGTAACGCATCTCGGCTTTATACTTTTTGTTCGAAATAATTTAGATCTCATTCGTTTGTGTATTTTGTCACTACCACGTTGTACCACACCGATATTGTTTAACTAGTTCTCTATCAGAATATTTGTTTGTACATATGTATTAGATAATTCAACCTAAGCGTGTAATTTCTTGCAAAATTCGATGAATGTCAAATCTTTTATCGGTTTGATCTTATCACTCCAATCCTTGATAGTGAAATCCTAAGTTGTTTTCGTATTTCTAATAGTATTTCATTCACTTTCGTTTTTTTTTTTTTTTTTTTAACTTCCTCTATCTTGTTATACTTATCTCTGTTAATTCATTCTCTTTAAAATATTAAATGTTAATTCTTTCTTTTTCTTCATCTCTGACGGTGTGTTAGTTTTAGCTGTTATCTTGTTGTTCAGGTCAATATTTTGTGGCAAAATAATTTATTATCTTTTTATTTCATGATCGTTCTATTGGATTTTATTATTCAACAATCTCTCCCTGTAACTGTTCTAATTGAAATTCTAAAGTCTTAGTGATTGCCAGAGATTCTTTTATTTTTTTTCATCTCACTCTCCAGATCATATCCCTGTTTATCGTACCCTCAACTGGATTTACATAATTAAAGTTGGCAGTTATACCATTTAAGGCATCTTTTTTGCCCTTACTGTTGTAAGTTTCTGAAGAGCAGTAGATAATATACTTAACTCTGTCTGAACAATTCATACTCATCCAAAATATTATAAATATATTTATATTACCTCATTCTGTTTAGTCAGCACTAATTGTTACACCTAGATCAGCATTTTATTTTCCAAATCTGTTTTGTTGTTCTAATGTCTAAGGGAAATCAAAAAACACCAGGACTTTAAAAAATAAAAATAAAAAAAATGAATTAATTCTCTATTTATTCTGTACATGTTCTATGCTATTAACTTCACATGTTTCAAAAACCATTAGAGTATTAATTCGATCGAAGAGAATATATATTTTGTTTTGTTTCAAAAACCCGCGGACTGTATCAGATTCAGTAGATACCCGAATAGTTCCTTGTTTATTGATTCCTAGCCATTTAGAATTGTAGCTGGTGATAGTCAAGAGTGATTTTAACTTTTGAGTTGAGTTTCAAACATTCGACATCAATACTTTCTTCATTGTTATTTTCTCTTTTTCTTTTTCATATACATTTCAAAGTTATGATACCCATCAGCTATTGAAACAGGCCTTATTTCATTCTTGTCATTATTTTAGTAAAATACATTGTTTTTGATATCATCGGAAATATTCTAATACGCCATACAAAAATCCATTATCTCTGATTTAATGGATAGTTTGCCATTTCTATTATGAAATTGATTGGTAGGGTATATTTCTTACTACGGGATTAACAGGATGAATATCAGCATCAAACATGAAGATGGAATGTTGATAGATTTTTACGGTATGCCTGTACAATATGCTTTCTACGTTACGTCAATAGTAAATAGTGTAGATCATGAATATAATTATTGGATAGATATCACCTGGAGGTCCAGTGAGTTCGTATCTTTAAACGGTGAGACAGAAACAGAGTAGAGAGATGTAATATTGGGCAAACAATTCACATTGACTTAGATCTCAGCTATAACTGTATTACAAATCTAGAAGAGACAGCACACAAAACTGATGCAGCTAATATACGTTTTGTATAAGAACAAATTGACACTTAAATACGAGAAACTTTCGAGGATAATAATTTGAAAGATATCAAAACATGAAGGAGAAAATACAGACAATGCATTAAAAGAGCCAACAAAATCTCAGATCTGCATAATCTGACTGATGCGAACAGCAAAGAAAACAAATAAAAGCTTTGAGAACCTAATGACTTGTTTAAACTCCAGACAGTATGGGAAGAGCAAATGAAGAATCGTACAGAGGATATCTAGTCGAATCGATGCTCTGAAGACTTAACACACACACACACTGGAAGACTATTACAGTTGACAATCGCAATTGCAACAGGTACATAGTGATTTGCATAATGCAATTTATCAAAACGGTAAAAAGAGTAAAAAGGAATAAATGATTATAGAACAAAACTTAGTGACCTGAACAACAAGATAACAGCCAAGATTAACACATTGTCAAATGGTCGAACAAGAATACTTTAGATGAAGTCGGCAAAAATATAGAAAACGTAAAAAGCGAAATGAATGTTAATGAACTAAGAACTAGAGATATGAGAACAGCTTACGATTTATCTATTGAATACCTGATTGATAAAATCGAAGCAACACAAGAAGTTACATTAACTGAATTGTGCACAAAAATTACATTCTGAGGTTCAATAATTTAAAACAGATACAAAAGAACTTTTGAAAGATGAATTCGATAAAAACAAACGTTTTATGATAATGCCGGAGTGTATAATGATTTACGATGTTTGCTAAATACCAAGCCAGGAGTATCAAGATGGTACGGAATTAATTGCGTGTCAACAAGGGGAAAGACAAACCTATTAAAAATACCAGTATCATCTAATAGTACTCATGTTATAAGTGAAAACACAAACGGGCTATTTGATAGTATTAAATCTGAAACTACATAAGGGTCGTTGGTTACTAGTTATACATTTAGTTATGCTCTATAAATACTTATAAAAAGACCTGATGAAAAATCATAGACTTTATTGTGTTGTTCCTTGTAATAACTCATTGAAATCGCTCAGCAGACCCCGCTCCACAGAAGACAATGTTTCCAACGCAATGAATAGTCACAACAGTAGAAGAACAATAGGTAAGGCTCTGTCATTTACAGGAAGTAACTATATGTTCAAGTTAGGTAATCCTTGTGGATCTGGTGAAGGCACCTGACTAACTGAACAATATATTGAGAGCAAGGTATGGTGGTTCAGTATTTAATCAACCTGGATGATGATTGTATCTTATATGCATATAATCACTGAGAAAAAAATGTCAAAATAGAAATATGCAAGGCACACGACTACTTCAACGAAATACTGAGAACAAGGTATGGTGACTCACTAGTTAATCAATCTGGTCGATTTTCTCCATATACATATAATCATACAGAAAATAATATCAAAATTGAAACAAATCACGGCAGTCAAAACTTAATGATTTCAATCAGCTTTCTTATGATCAGTAAATTACGAGTTTATATTCATTGTACTTACGACTGTCATTAGTTTATATGATTTCGTTTTTCTTAAAAGTTTTGATGTTTTTGTAGGTATTAGCATTTTTGTTAGCATAATAAGTAGCAAAGCATCTCTACGAGGATGTCGACGTACGGTATATACGAGGCTCCCAACATGCTCAAGAAGATACCACAAGGAGTTAAATACCTTAGTTCAACAAATCATTTCTGTATCAAATACACCCTTAGCAGCATTAAACAAGAACAAACTTGCAGATCTGTACGATACAATTACCCAAGAATCAATCACGTTATCGTAAATGCCAAATATAGAAATGGACTTGTTTTCTGTGACAACAGAGAGAGAGAAAGAGATAGACAGACATACAGAGACAGACAGAGAGTAACAGAGAGAAAAACTGCAAAAAATCTTACACTTGATTATCCTAGAATGGGCAGGAATTGTGTCTTCATACTGTGTAAAATGAGTTGAGAAGGTGATCCTAAAAAGTGTTACAATTCAGCAATACAAAAACATCAGTGAGTATAGCTCGTCTGCCAAACATATCTTATTACCAAGATTTTCAATTAAAGCAACAATTTGCAGATGCCACCGAAGATTTCTTTAAAGAACAAAAAAAAAAAAAGAAAAAGCTCATACAAATTAGTAACCTAAGTCTTAACATAATTTTCACTGTCAATCATTGCATATCTGGGTTGATTTGAGAATTAGACAAATCAACATATTGCATGGTAGTGGTCATAAATTATGTAACGTGCAACAAAACCACTTTCAACTCCATAGAAAAGAAAATGTTTATGCCCAAAATGTTTACATTTACTTTATGGCTGATGCTCAGGTTAGCATTCAAAACAGTCTGTTTAAATAAGTCATGTTTTAGTTCTAAAAAAATACGGATAAATGTATTTAAAAGAACCCCATAGAATGATCTCCACTAATTGTAGGAAAATATTATTTGCACTATATCTGATAGAGACTGAATACAAAGACTTTTTCAATTACATAGTTATCATCTGTCCAGCTTTTCTATGTAACAATACTTAAAATAGAAAATGGTTACTGAAAGATGAAAAGGTGATTGTAGGTAACTGATTAGAGTTACAGGTTAATAACTATCAAGGTACAAATACTTTGTTTGCAATTGATGGCTGTGGGAATCGTGATGACATAAATGTATGGGTGATCATGCAATAGTACAATTCTGCAAGCAAAAGTTTTTCGAGCAAATATACTTTTTTGTTTGTTTGTTTGTTTGTCTGTTTTTTGTTGCTTTTTTGTGTTTTTTGTAGTGGTGGTGGGTCGTCTTCTTTAGCAAGAACTAAAAAGAAAACAAATAGAAAAAGTCTTTGAAGTTAGCGATCTTATTACAGATGAAATGAAAGGAGACTAATAAATAAATAAATAAATAAATGTTTCATGAAATTTGAGTGTCCCTGTTAATAAATAAGCAATCTTTGTACATAAAAATCTTTAGATTGTTACAATCACACATTTTTTTTATTTCTTTATAGACTTTCTTTTCATAAGGTCCACCTAGAATAAACACAGTTTGGATCTTAACCCCCCAAAAAAATCACTAATTAGTGTGCTGGTTAGTTCCTTGAAAGCGCGACATATTTTTTAATATTTCATTATTCATTCGTTTGGACAGTTACTTGTCTCATGAAATTTGTTGTTCTCCTTCATGTCGCTATAAAATATGCCTGTCTCCACATGAATGCACGAAGGAACCGTATCAGTCATATGTAGTCTCACACTTTGTTTGTTTTTCAAAATTGTTATAGTACAATTTGTCCAGCAACCATTTTGATGACCTTAATATTGTAAATCGGCCATATATTGGTTTGGTTAAATTTACTCCTGTGTTTTAGGGTGACTGACACCAAAGCTTCATATATTATAGCCATCCTGGCAAATTATAGATCATCTTGACATTTGAAACAATTTTTTTCATCTGTAATATTTTACCGTTGTTCCTTTTCTCGCATTTTCCATTTGTTTACCAAATACGCTGTTATTCATAAATTTCAGACAGATTTTCTTAAAATTTTTGTTTCAAAGTTGTATTTACATATTGTTTTTTTTTTAGCTTTATTTTAAACCAAGGTTACTGATCAAACAGGACAACTATTTGCATCGTTTTCAGTTTTAAACTTAACTGCACGCAAAGTTTTACTTTTCTGTAATGTATCACGTACATTTCCTTGTTTATCAATGTAAACAGTAGTTTTGATACAGTCTAATTTTAACCCTTGTAATCCTGTATCAATTTAGGGTTATCAACAATTACACAGCTCACTTCTACTTTCAATAGCCCTTGTAAACAGCATCATGCAGAAAACAACTTCAGACTAAATTGATCTTGGACCCTTTTTCAACTAAAGAGTTTTTTTTTACAATCTTTTTATCTTTATACAAAAACTTTTAAGCATTTAGAAATTTTAGATTTGAACTTTTAAATGGCACTATACAGCCAGTATTGTGTTGACATATTGTGAAACCACCTATCCATCCACCCACCTACTATGACAGGGCATGAGACATTTAAAAAAAAAATATTTATAAACAAACAGTCTTTTGTATCATATCAAATTAGATGTAATAAGTTAATAATAAACATATGAATCTTATTTTTGTATTCATTTTTTTACAATCATTGTTCTTAAAATCTGCTACAAAAACTATTATCATCGTCCACCCCTAGAAGCTAGATTTTACTGCGTGAAAATCACACCCTTTTAGTAACCCTGGAGAAACAGCCAGCAGAAAATAATTCACGCATGAACTATTAGCTCATATTAAAAGCATGCAACACGCAGTCCCCTCACCTAACTCCTACAACCCATTCACATGTACAATACACAGTTAACTTGATGAGGGTAATATATCACAATATACAATGTATAGTCATTAATATGAAAAGTGTATCTTTGAATAAATATATTTATTCCTACTTCTGGTTAGAAAGGGCCTTCTGGGTAGGCTAGGATGTATATAAGTCCGGCATGGATGGATCGATTTGATCATAAATACAATTACTTAACTCATGTTATAAAAGAGTAAAATGTAGTTCACAATGAACTTCTTTGGTTTTAAGGGCATTGTAGCAACATAGATGCATCTAATTAGTAAGTTTCATGATTGGAACATAAACAGCACCAAAGAAAGTAACTTTTAACACAGAATTTGAAGAAAGTCACTGGGCATGAAATATAGGTCACAGAGATCTTTTGTCAAAAAGGATGTAAAACTTCTTATGATACATCCATTCACCAAGTGTCATGATTCTTGGTAGGACAGTATGCGTATATAGCATGTCAAAAACTCATGTGGTCATGAGCTAAATGCAAAAACTTAACCAAAACCTGCAAAAGATGAAATATAAGTCATGATGAGACTTACCATCATCAATTTCACGATTACAGAATGAACAATCGTGAACAATTTGTGCTGTTGGTGTGGTACTAATAGTGTACAATCATCCAGTTTGATTATTCCATCGTAAAAAGAGGTTGAAAATTAAACTTTAAACACACAATTTAATCAGTCAGTGAAGCATGAAATATATATCACACTAACATACTTTTGTGATGAGAGTTTAGTGCTCAGCAAGATGCATTCCCTCAGCAAGCTGATGAATCTAGGAATAACAGTATATATATATATATATATATATCTATATATATATATATATATATATATATATATATATATATATATATATATGCAATTACTTAACCTAACGCAGTAAAATGTGAAATACAGCTCACTGTTACATTCCTTGTGGTAAGGGTGTGGTACTAATAGCGATGCATACAATAATCTAGTTTGATGATTCTAGTATAGACAGAGCTTGAACAAATAAACATAAAACACACAATTTTACCAAAGTCAGTGATGCATGAAATATAGGTCACAGTGACCTAATTCTGTGATGAGGATGTAGTACTCATCAAGATGCATCTCCTCATCAACTTTCCCGAATCTACGCATAACTTTATATATACAGGGTGCAAAAAGCCTAGCTGGTCATAAGCCAAATGCAAAATCTTAACCTAACCCAGCAGAATGTGTAATATAGGTCACAGTGACCTTCCTTTGGGGTAAGGGTGTGGTACAAATAGAGATACATGCAATATCTAATCATATAGTTTGATCATTCTATCTTGAACAGAGCTTGAGAAATAAACTGAAACAATAAAATTTAATCAAAGTCAATTAAGTGTGAAATATTGGTCACAGTGACATAGGTTTGTCATGGAGGTGTAGTATCCATCAAGATGCATCATCTCACCAAGTTTCATGATTAAAGGTCTAACGGTATTTACACAGTGTGCAAAAAACCTGAGCTAAATGCAAAAACTTATCCAAAAATGTACAACTAATGTACATGTGTGTACCAATATAGCCCACTCATCCACCTCCCCTGGGGGTAGGTGCTATGAAACCCACTCCAAACTGATGCATAGGACCTAAGAAGAGAAAATGGTTGATATTCAATGTGGGTGTACATATGTATATGCTTGTATCTGTGCTAACGCCGATGCCGTAGTACAATAGCTTACCTCACAGAGGTGAGCTGAAAATCAGAGGCTTGTACAAATAGTGTTATTAATCAGGGTCCATGCAATGATGCAGCAGCAACAGAAATGCTATAAATGTTATTCATGGTCTCTCGAAAAATATAGCTAAAACAAAGGACATTTTTTTATATATCGCCTAAAAAACTGAAGACAAATGTCAACAATTGTAGACATTGGTAGCTGCATTGCATATATAGTCAGATTTAATTGTATTGTTCTCATAAATAGACAGATTACCAAGTCACATGACTATATTTAAGTTTCTCAAAAACTAGGTTAAGAACTAAAAATATAATGCAGCTGATTCTTTTATGACACTTGAATAAGGTCACAATAAATTGTGTTTTGGGGGAATACTCGCTGACAGTCTGAAAGATTTGTGGCACTCCCCATGACACAAATACATTTCATTTATTTATGTTATTCTGCAGTGCATCGCTTTTGTTGTTTGATCATGCCGTTCCTTGGTCTTGATCGTTTTCCGGAATCTTCTGTCACGATTATCCATTATATTTCAAGACATGGTTTTTCGTGGTTTGATCAATAGTAATATACCACGAGAAAACATGAATGTTAAATCAGCCATTCTGGTCATGAACTCCTGAAATTTCATGATCTGATTTCCATGAATTCTCAATTCCAGTTCTTGATCCAAAAATTCAAATTGGATGATTTGACATTAATTTTTTTAAATGCTAGTTTATTGTATGATTCATGGTCAAACCATGAAATACTGTGAAATAGGACCATGAAATGTTAACAAAAATATGATGAAATGCCAGAAAATGTTATGGCTTATAAAAGCGGGGATATTTTACACCGGTGGATGGAATCACCTGAATGGGCCAGAATGGAGGTAATCATCAGAACTGGTGGTAAAAGTCGATTTAATTCATCTTTTAAGTTGCTGAATTCATTTTTTAATTGACCGCACATCCTTTATTGTTCCGGAAGGGATAGAAACGGACCAGAGGTAATCACTAGGACATATACTGAATGATTGTATGTACATATATATTGATCCTAATATATACAAATATTTTCATACATGGTAATATCTGCAAACTTTCCTTTATATCTATCTATTTACCTGAAAAAACAAACATTACAAAAGAAAAACAATGTTTTTATTTATGGAGCCAATTGCAATTTTAATAACAACTTAATAAATAAGCATACAAAAGTAATAATAAATATCCTTGCAGACATGGAAACTTAATCCAAATGTAAAATAAATAAGTTAGGGACTTTCTTGGACAAAAAGGACTCCTTTTTATAGTGATTTAATCAGATGGTCAGAAATTATCAGTAATACATTTGTCCCCTGAGGATAGTAATAAATAATATTAAACAGTACCACAACTTTGTAATACTTATTAATATTTAGTGCTATGATTTTACATTCTAATACAAAAATTAATATTGAGTAGAACCATCTTGCATGTATTCAAAATTCCCTGTCCGTTCCGGCGATCACCTCCGTTCCGGTGATTCTATCCACCCATTTTACACTTATTGTGTTTTTAAAACATGATTTTAATGAAAAGTTCAAATGTCTTCAAAAATTGCTTTAGTACAAACATATTCACAAGTATAAGCCGGAAACTATTTTTAAACTGTACAAAAGACAGCTTTTTGTCTTCTATTTATTACATAAACTGTCACAGATTTGTTTTATTTATTTTTTTGAAGAAAAGAAATTAGTGCATTTCTGTGCTTTTTAGCTAATTGTTTAAAGAGGTGTTTTTTAATATTAGTCTCCACTTAGCGGCACTCCATTTTAATGAAAATGCTAACAGACCACAGGCAATGACAAGCACTGGAACCAGCCGATACCAGATCTCATTTCCAAAGTACAAAATGGAGAGTACATTGTAAAAGAAGTCAAGGAAGACTGCACATGTAGTATGTACCAGTATACATTTTAATCAAGACAATGTCAATACAGGTCTATTCTTGTAGAACATATTTAAAATCATATATTGCAACAAAATAATTATTAATTCAACCACTATCTATATTGTGTTTAAATAAATACTATTTAAATGTTGTTTCCAATTCCATTAATTCTTGTTTTTAAAATGTCAGTGTGAATATAGAACATGGATGAAATTCTTGGGAGTTTCTTAAATTACTTGGGGAAACAAAAATTCTTCTTTCAGACTATGTTGAAGAGTTGAGGGCAGCACTGAAGGGAATGGCCAGGAAGCCAGAGCCAGTCGATAGACACCTCTATGCAGCCTATTTCCAGAGCCCAGACAAGTTGGGGCTGTCCAGACTCACACATCCCGATTTTTAAGATAATCACAAATACTTGAAACCCATGTAGTCGCCACCTTCGCTAGGGAAATTGCACCTGATTACACCCACTGCACAGGATGCAGAGCACCTCAGACAGTACATCCAAGATATCCCCAGCTCCATCTCACCAACTGCCTGTAGGAAATATATATATTGCGACTGAAAATAGAATATAACCAATTTTTAGACTTGAATAAAGTTATATTATTTCACCTCTTCTGATTTTATGTTATTTATTTCAAGCTTTCAGAGTCAAAACATTTAGTATAAAATTTGATTTAACTACGACCAATGCAAGGAGGCTATATGAATATGAAGTCAGCAGGAACAGACACCTACATGCTTTTATTGTCACAGTACAGAGTCCATTCAAGAAATGAAATTTAAGAGGGATTCAAAGTTAAAGATTCTTTTAATGAGAATTCCAGATGTAATGGACAAATGATGATAGCAGGGTATATTCTATAAATGAAAGGTTAGGGGGAAAATTCCACATTCAAGAAAAGTTGTAAATGTTCTCAATAAAGGATGGATTTAATGAAAAAGAATTTAAAGCATAAATTTTGTGAAATTAGTGTGAATACAGTAAACACGTGTCCCAGAAGAGACCCTAATAGGTGCACTATAACTATTGTAAGAACGTTTTGCCTATGAATGTTTAAGTACTCTGACCGAATTTCCTTTTGAAATTTTCATATTGCTGTCTATAGACATATTATGATGTTTCCAGGACAAATTAATCCAAGCAAACAGTCTGAAATCCAGGATGATCAGGGATACAATCTACCTGGAGTTCCTCAATTTTCTCTGAGATCGTGTCAATCTCCTTACAGCATATACACTCATCAACTGTTTCTTTATTGCTGCAATTTCCACAGGTACACATAAATAAATTGATGTACATATTAAATACACTCTACCATTTATTATTGTGTTAGATAGCAAACTTGTAGGTAAAATGTTTGGAAGCTCTTGCATGTCAAAGTACGTCGTGCTTACCGATCCATTTCATCTTGATGTCAAAATCCCAATCATAGAAAATTTGAGTTAAGGTATTAATTATAGTCTTGTCATCTGCTTGTATTTTCTAAACCACTTGACGGATTTTTTTGGGATGAATCATTATGAAGGAAAGACCATTCATTTTGGGATGAATCATTATGAAGGAAAGACCATTCATTTTGGGATGAATCATTATGAAGGAAAGACCATTCATTTTGGGATGAATCATTATGAAGGAAAGACCATTCATTTTGGGATGAATCATTACAAAGGAAAGACCAGTCATTTTGGGATGAATCATTATGAAGGAAAGACCATTCATTTTGGGATGAATCATTATGAAGCAAAGACCATTCATTTTGAGACAATCTTATTTGCCCCTTTGAACTTGGGGTTAAGTTCGCACTCTTATACGACATTTCCGTTGAAGTGTTTTGTTGTTTGTTTTGTTTTTTTTGTTTTTTTTGGTTGTATTGCCTAAATCTCGTGATAGATTCTCATCATTATGAAACTAAGACAATTTATTCTACGTCATGCTCACTGGTCTTTTTGACCATGGTGTCAAGAAAATTTGCATTAAAGTTTTGGTTACAGTCTTTTCATTTGCTTATTGAGAAGAGGCCTGGGATTTTCTTTCGAACCAGGATATTTTTTGTCTTTTACCTCAAAATAATTCATTTTCTTAGCTAATATCATGGATATGATAGATTCCTGTAATATCTATAAATAAGTGCAAGAATTGTTTTTCAAGCTATATGAGAACGGCAATTAATCTCTCCACCCCTACTCCCTTCCCCATCATTCCAAAATTAAATGGTCGGTCCCTAACCCCTTGACATATTGCTTAGCACTGTTGGTCATATTTTGGAATTACCTATTGTCCTTCTTCCGTTTGTCCATTAGAATATATTGTCACTATTCTTCCTCAATTACTTGGAGGATTGCCATGAAACTTGACATTCACATTCATCACGTGGTCTAGTCGGTTCAAAATGACGTACAATCATGACTGACACAGCAACCATCTTGAAAAGCTTGTCATAGCTACTATTTGTGAATGGAAGGACATACTGACATTGAGTCTACACTTCTTACGATGTCTAGTTGGTCCGATAAGAAACTGGTGCCGATATGACGCTCTGTATAGCCACCATAGCAGCCATCTTTACAAATCACGTGATCACTACTTCTCCTGAATGGAAAGTCATGTCGACATGAGGTTTTCACTAGAAGACTTCTTATGATGTCTAGTTGGTCGTAAATTAAACTGGTGTCACTCTGACCTCCAGTATGGCCACCATGGCAGCCATCTTGAAAATCTTGTTATTGCTACATCTCCTGAACGGAAAGTCATCTGGACATAGTTTTTTTTTACCAAAAGATCTTATAATGTCTAGTTGGTCTTGAACAGAAATGGTGAGGATCAGAAATCCAATATGGCTACCACGGTAGCCATCTTAAAAATCCTTTTCTTTGTTACAACTAGTATACGAAAAGACATATCGACATGAGGTTTTCATGAGAACACTTCTCAAGATTTAAAGTTGGTTCCAACTGAAAATAGTGGTGATCTGCATTACAGAATGGCTGCCCCAGTGTCTATCTTGAAAATCTTGTTATTGCTACTTTTCCTAGATGGATGGTCATATGGACATGGGATTGTCTGTAAAAGACAACTTGTGATGTCTAGTTGTACCGAAATGAAAATTGTACGGATCTGACATCCAATGCTGCGGCCGTGACTGCCGTCTTGAAAAACTTGTTATCGCTACTTCTCAACAGATAGGTATATCAACATTAGGTTTACACCAGAAGATTTCTTTTGATATCTATTTGTAGTATTTTTGTTTAAATTAAAATGGTGCCAATCTTACCTCTAATACGGCCGTCGTTGCGTCCATTTTGAAAATCTTATTATTGTTACTCCCAGATTGATTGTTATATCAACGTGAGGTTTTCATCAAAAGATTTCTCATGATGTTTAGTTCGAACAAAGTTTCAATTTAAATTCAGTCATTAGTACCTTTTTTTACCTAGCAGCCGCTCAGAAAGATGTGGCCTCAAACCATGGCATTGATGCTGCCTCACAGATAAGCATTTTATTTTCTACAATATCATGTCTCATTCTATTTCTTACAATAGCGTGTGTCCTGTTTTGTTTAGCTTTCTCACAATTTACACTTGTCAGGGACACAGTAATTAAATATTCAGCCAGTGTGGTAATCGAGGGAAAGACATCTTTGAAGTTTTGTACAGATTAATGCACAAATCCCAAACGGACATAGCTCTGTTTCTATTAACCACGTACCTGAACTGGAGAATGGAGTTTCTAGCATCAGCTGCATCAATTAGCGTGTTCTGACCCACCACAAATACTGCAAGGATTGTTTCCAATCCCTGAGCATCATGGGCATTAATTCCTACAGCAGACTGGGGCGGTAATCTTCAACTTAATAATATCTTCAAGTCTAGTAAAGTTTTCATCTGTGATTTGTCAAATGTTTTCTTTACAAGATTTGCAAGAAATGCCCATGGATCATTTTTTTTGTTTTATTTTTTGGTGCCTTTTCTAACTATGGTAGATTGGGCAATTTTATGGCGTCATACAAGTGCACTTCTCTGATAACCAGTGACAACCAGTGACAAATATTTTATCAGATTTCCTAGAATCAGATGATTCAAGACAAATTAGACATTGCATACCACCATCCTCATCTTTGCCTAAGCATTTAAATTCACTTCATAAGTTATTTCGGCTGGAACGTTTTGAGACATGTAAAGAATTTGCAGTAGTGGTACATGTAACTTGATTGGAAGAACAATCGGATGCATTTTTCTATGCTTCCGTGAGCGTGTTTGTATTTTATTGGATTGAGAGTCAGTTTGTCAGTTTCTTTGGAAAAGTAACTCTGAATTTTATATAGTTTTTCCTTCGGCGGCTCACAGTTGTCTTCCATTTGATTTGATGGCTTAAAGCTGCTATGTTTATACAGTACAGATTATGTCTCTGCATCAGACACATTTTTGTATACTTCAGCTGTAATTAAGATCACGGAGTCACTCAATTAAACGATAAGTTTTGCATTAGCACCTGAATCGGGCAAACAAGGTCGTGTTTTATTATGACATGATATAAATAGAAATGGCTAAAATAACACAGACTAAAACCACAAGAGTACACGAGTTACATATGAGACTATCGATTTTCTGGGACACACTGAGGGCCATACTATCAGCACATATGACAGTATGGTTCGGTGAGCTGAAAAGCATAACCAATCAATATAATATCATTATGATATGAACATTAGGTATTTAGAATATGGTCATTTGATCTATTTAATTTGTACAGGAAACATTTTTTTTTAAGTATTATGTTTCTATTTCACTTTTTCTTTTAGAGTTAAATACAATGTTTATGTTAGAATATGATAAAATGGCTATGGACAGAGGCATATTGTGAGTTTTCAAGAAATGGAGCTTACATGTTTATTATTGATTCAACAGTGTTGTGTATACTGTCCTTCAGAAGTTCTGTTTAATGTTAGTTTTGTGTTTGTGTGTGAAATTTACATTATTAAAATCCAAGTTAGAGTTAAGTGTACCACAACAAGGCAGAATACCAATTTATCCCAAATTTAAGAGAAACATGATAAAGAAATTATCTTTTCAGATGGAACTAAAACTCTAGTAAAGGAAATGTTTTTAAAGAGATACATCTTTAAATAAATTCAGAAAGATACAAGTCTGAAGAAACTTATGGAACAGCCTTCCTGCTAGAAAGAAATAGAGAAGTGCCATGTCATGGCTCGCAAAATGCCTGCCCCTCTGCCCCCAATGTGAGCCTCTCTGCCCCTTCAGTGTTTTCTTGAACTTCAAAACTAGCATCTGTTTCTTGAAAAACACTTTCAAGTTTTTTTCCTCCATATGACTCGCTGCTTCAAATGGTTGTTTTTATTGTTTTTCAAACTTAGATCACTTGTTTAATGTAATGCAAACCATATTCTCATCGGATTAACCAAGTGGCAGGTCTGTTTTCACCCTACTTTAAAGCAGCTCAGCTTGGAAGCATCTGTCTCATTAAAGTACACTAATTCTAAATATACCTGCACTTGTTCTACTGGCCACATCATATAATATACATCAAAACTGAAATATTCTGAGGATATTTCAGATTTTCATCAAAACTCAAATGCAACTTTAAACCTAGCCATTTCACAATAACAATAATTGTTCAAGGGATGAATGCCTATCTCAGTTGCAAAATCATAAAATTTGCAAATAACAACCATTCCATACCGTCTCTTTTAGCAAACAAGAGCTTGTCATTAATTATCCAACTTTTCTGAGATGACAATGTTTATAGCTGTATATAAACGTTTAATCCTTGAGCTAGTCATTTCAATCCAAGAAGAGATAATGAACCAATATACACTATTCCAATTAAGATGGTCCCAAATTTTAATTTAGCGATATGCCTAAATTTGGAAAAACATAAAGGTGAGGATTAAAACTCATGCACATCTGATAAAGAAATTGTTCGATAATCTTTTATTAACTGATCTTAAATGGATTAAATAAGTTTGTAAACTTTTGTGACACTTTCTATTTGAAGGATTGATTGTGAGTTAGAAGATTTGTTTGCAATTAGGACTAACTATACATATATGACAAGAGATATTGAATAATTTGTATTATGGATTTATTCGGGGCTACTGCATCGTATCGAGCAACCAGAAAAAATCTGCTGGGGAACCAGATTTTCAAAGCTGGTTGCCAAGGGACAACCATGAATTTTTCAAATTTTTCTACTGTGCTACTACAATCAATTTGAAATTATGTTGAGTTGATAGCAGACATAAATGTTACAATAACTGCTTAAAAGTATTTAGTCTATTTACAGTTTTTTGTCACTGTTTATGTGCAGCTTTGGTATCTCTGATTATAAATAATTTAAATGTCTGTCATGTGATATCATTGCTGTTAAATGATTTGACATAAAGTCATTATTGGCATTACAGTATCACATAGCAAGCAAAGAATGTATCTCCAGTTGTCTTCACGTGTGAATGTGTATATCTTATGTATCTTACGAACACATTCTAATTTAATGACAATGTGTAGAAGGTAATCATGCAGTCCAATAAACAGTGTAATTTGTCAACTTGCTCATTTTATATTGACTCTTTTTATTCTAAAATAAAATCTGTTCACATTACAGAGTTCTCACTTATTCAAAATATTGTATAAATTACGCAGATTTGACAAATATGAGGCAGGATATGCTCTTATTTTGCGTATTATTGATGCAGAAATCAAACCCATGTAAATATGTTCGCAACAAGAGTTTCAAGTCTTTCTAAGCTTTGCTGATGATCATATGGATTTCTGTTTACTTCCCATGTTCCACTGACGATACTCGTAAGAAATTTCTGGCTGGAACATCGTGGAAGTTAACTACTGAACATACATCTTTTGTGCCAAAATCATTCAGGGTATAAGGAATTAAAATTGTACTCAAAAACTTGTCTCGAGTAAAGGGGATTGCATTAGTTACCACATTTCAAAATGCTTTTCTCACTTTCATTTATTTTTTGAGTAGGCATGAAAGTTAGTAAAAAACAAAACAATGCATGGCTTGAATTGTCGATGAGACAAATACTCTACAGTAGCTTTAGTGGAGAATGTTAAGATTTTGCCTTATTTGCGGGAGAAAAATGTCAGGAACTCTTTATTTGCAGTGATCAGGTGATGGCGCACTGAGCTGATAGCACATGGCAGCCATCTTAATATAAATCTGATGTCTCAAGGTGGCGCTCTCCAGTTTCGTACTTTGCATAGGCTTAGATATTTAAAGAAAAAGAATTACCCAGGTTTTCCTCACTGGCTGTCCTGGCTATTTAAAAAAGACCTTGTATATCTTAGGTATTGTTAAAAGAACTTTGAATTCACTTTATTTTGGTTTATGATTGATTGGTGAAATTTGGGTTATAGAGTATACAGCTTGGTCTTACTTAAGATGTGCACCTCTAAAAAAACTGCTAGCTCCGCTTGGTCATTTTCACTTCCTGGACTTCAAAGATAAATACCAAAAAAAAAGAGCCGATAACTTTTTTTACTTTTTAGATATTTTGTAATTCATTCATAGTACTTTCAGAGGCTGGTATTGTATGCTCTGGCAAAATTCGTGTCCCTATTTTAATAACTGCTGAAAATAGTGCACTTTTGACTAAATTCAGGCTGATTTTTCGAGTACTTTGGAGCGGCCATTTTGTCTGCTGTGTGCTTAGATCATGTCCAGTTTCCACAAGTACAATATGTAAAGAAATTTCAGCCACAGTACATGAAAGTAACATAGAGGTATGCCAACATTCTCTCCATTGTGCATGTTGTAAATGCAAAATACTTCATCTTACACCTGTCACTCTCTCAGAAGCATGTATTATCTGTAGAGCGCCCCCCAATGAAGTGCATCTGGGCTGCCATACATAGTCTGGTTCATTGTCTCGCATTTTTGATTGGATATTAATCAATAATAAGAGAAGTAATGTAGGATTCAGTAAATATGCTAATGTACTAATATGCTGAGATGATGGACTAAGGTTTATATATATATATATATATATATATATATATATATATATATATATATATATATATATATATATATATATATATATATATAAACAAGGAGTTAGAAGTCTTATGGTAGCATTATATTCTTAAAGAGTATTCGCTGCAAGGAACATTGAATAACCCATGTATAATATTGTTTATGTCTTGAGCATGAAGTGCTGATGAATGGAATAGGCTGGTTCCCTCACGTTCTTTTTTCTAACACTAAAATATGGAATGGCAGGTTGGGGCACAAACGAAACATATGAAACAGTGACGTCGCAACTGCTGCTAAAATCCGAGCATGCGCACTCACATGTTCCGACAACAGTATGTTCGCCACCAGGAACGTTTGATGAAAAGTGAGTCGTAGTGCAAACCAGACAATTCATATGGGAATACATTCTGCAGGAAAACAGTTCAAATGCCATGTATGTGATACAATATTCATCACGACACCCCAAAATAAATGTCAAAATAGCTAACATGGGGCGGGAATGGTCAGAGCAAACTTGACCAATTGATGACACATACTGGAGAAAAACCGTACAAGTGTGAAGTATGAAATAAACTCTTTAGTCACATTGGACAGTGGAAAGAGCCATGGAGATAAATGCTCGAAAAGAAACATTTAAGTGTGGAATGTGTGATGAATTGTTTAGTCTGAGTGGAAGTCTAAAGCGACACATGAAAATACATACTGGAGAAAAAACATTTAAATGCGGAGAATGTGAAGCAGGGTTTAGTAGAAGTGGTCATCTAAAGGTGCACATGAGGATACATACGGGGGAAAAAACATTTAAGTGTGAAGTATGTAATGAAATGTTTAGTCAGAGAGGAAATCTTAGGGTGCACATGAGGATACATACTGGAGAAAAAACATTTACGTGTGAAGTATGTGATGCAAGGTTTAGTAGAAGTGATTATTTAAAGGTGCACATGAGGATACATACAGGGGAAAAACCATTTAAGTGTGAAGTATGTGATGAAATGTTTAGTATAAGTGGAAGTCTGAAGGAGCACATGAGGATACATACTAGAGAAAAACCATGTAAGTGTGAAATATGTGGTAAAATGTTTAGGCAGGGTGGAAGTCTGAAGCGGCACATGAGAACACATACTAAAGAAAAACCATTTAAGTGTGAAGTATGTGAGGAAATGTTTAGTCAGAGTGGACATAGGATGCAGCACATGAGAATACATACTGGAGAAAAACCATTTAAGTGTGAAGTATGTGATAAGATGTTTCGTCAAAGTGGATATCTTAAGGTTCACATGAGGACACATACTGGAGAAAAACCATTTCAGTGTGAAGTATGTGATGAAATGTTTAGTCACAGTGGGAATCTAAAAGTTCACATGAGGACACATACTGGAAAATAACCATTTAAGTGTTAAATATATGATACAAGATTTAGTAGGAGTAGACATCTCCTAAAGGGGCACATGAAGGTTTACTGGAGATAAAAAAAAAAACAATTCAGGAGTAGAAAAACTTTAAAAATGCATAGTTGTCCCAAGGCAACCAGGTTTGACAATCTGGTTGCCCAGCAGATTTTTATGGAATTATTTGGTGACACAATAGTAAACACATAATGTTTTGAATTATTGCCTGGTCTTCTAGTTTTAGGACTGGGGCTGCAACTTTTTCCAAGGAAGCAGTCCTGGACTGCAACTTTCAAAATCCTATGGAGAACCCAATGGATGCCCAGTAAGCTATTGCAGTTGCTTCATAAATTGCAGTAATTAAAAGTCTTCAGCAACTTTTGCTATATATATATATATATATATATATATATACATCAGGGTTCTCTGGGATGCCAGAATCAGCGTAAAAGTACACATACTTTTATATTTTAAGTTTGGATGCATTAAAATTCCAACAGCTGAGTCCTCTGTACACAAGTTTTATTGTTGGAAAGCTTCTTTTATATTTTGATCCACTTCTATAAAACATGTATCAGTCATGTAGTGTGCAGGTTATCAAAGTGATTGTAAAGGATTAAGGTAAAGCAGCATAGGTTAATCTTAGTAGACAAGGAGATTAAGCCACCTGTTAATCAGTTGCTTGCTCCTAATGATTGTATTGATC
Source organism: Margaritifera margaritifera (assembly GCA_029931535.1). Lineage (NCBI taxonomy): Eukaryota > Metazoa > Mollusca > Bivalvia > Unionida > Margaritiferidae > Margaritifera > Margaritifera margaritifera. The sequence goes on along the minus strand of JAQPZY010001570.1, from coordinate 3,957,808 downwards.
AAAAGACTGATTACATGCATGTGTGCTTTGAGACCTTGCTTTGATAAGCATCACTCAACATGCTTTTAATGCATTGTATTTTAAATCCCTCCACGATGTTTGAAGCACTTGCATTTTATTGTATACCATATTTAGAAAACAAGTAAAATGTCAGAATTATTTTGTATGTCACTCACAAATGTGACCATTTTACTTCCAACTTGAAAATATATTGGCAAGCATCTTCTTTGTTTCAAGCAATGTACCCCAACTCTGCCATTCAATATTTTAGCGTTAGCAGAAAAAACATGAGGGAACCAGCCTATTCCATTCATCAGCACTTCATGCTCAAGACATAAACAATATTATACATGGGTTATTCAAAGGCTTTGTTAACTTCCCTAAATCTTTATAAGAGAGTTTGTAAAGAATCACTCATTCCTGTTTATAAAGGCACTTAGAGGCTGACTTACTCCAGTACATATTCCCTGCAGTGTATATTCTTTAAGAATATAATGCTAACATAAAGCTGTTTTAACTCCTGGTTCATATATATACAAACCTTAGTCCATCCTCTCAACATATTAGTACATGAGCATATTGACTGGATCCTACATTACTTCTCTTATTATTGATTAATATCCAATCAAAAATGCGAGACATTGAACCAGACTATGTATGGCAGCCCAGATGCACTTCATTGCGACATTCTATTTACATTAGGATGTAAAAGCTACTGTAGAGTATTTGTCTCATCGACAATTCAAGCCATGCATTGCTTTATTTTTACTAGCTTTCATGCCTACTCAAAAAATAAATGAAAGTGAGAAAAGCATTTTGAAATGTGATAACTAATGCAGTCCCCTTTACTCAAGACAAGTTTTTGAGTACAATTTTAATTCCTTATACCCTGAATGATTTTGGCGCAAAAGATGTATGTTAAGTTGTTAATTTTCACAATATTCTAGCCAGAAATTTCTTACGGTGGGAGTTAAGTTATGGGCACTTGGGGCCCTTTTCTGCAAGAAGTACCTTTTGTTGTGAGCTGCAAGATCATATTGATATTTATGATTTGAAAATAAATATTGTAATCTATCAAGAAGAATTTATAAGGAAAGAAAAGAAGTCTAACAATACACAACTTCAGTAGCAGTTCCATATTAGGAGTCAGTTGACTCCTACATGTAAATAATCAGTCCAGGAGTCACATTCAGATTTTTAGGAGTCAGTGCTGAAGGTTGATACTAATTGGGTCAGAATAATACAGCACCTAAATTCATAGGGTAGTAAAACACACACAACTGCCAACAATGTAAACTCAAATCTGTTCTATGCAGTTAACTTTGATTTGCCATAATAATAATACATGACAGATCCTGAAATGCATGTGCATTATGCACCAGCTTAGTAGTGTGAGATGATTATACCTAGAAAATACAGTATTAAAATGTGGCTTTCTCCAATTACTTGTCTAGAGGAATATGGCAAATGACTGAGAGTCACATAATGGAGTTGGGTAGCTAAAAATATCACCAACGCATGGTGTTTGTTCAGTACTTTCTAGAGAGATATTGTCAATAGAACATGGAAAGTAAACAGAAATCCATGTGATCATCAGCAAAGCTCAGAAATACTTGAAACTCTTGTTGCTAACATATTTACATTGGTTTGAGTTTTGCATCAATAATAAGCAAAATGAGAGCATATCCTGCTTCATCTTTGTAAAATCTGCATAATTTATGCAACATTTTGTATAAGTGGGAGCTCCATAATGCGAACAGATTTCATTTTAAAATAAAAAGAGTCAATATAAAAAAGAGCAAGTTGATGAATTACATTGTTTATTGGGCTGCATGATTACCTTCTACACCTACACATGATCATTAAATGATAATGTCTCTGTAATATACATAAGATATACACAATCACATGTAAAGACAACTGGAGAAACATTCTTTGCTTGCTATGTGATACTGTAATGCCAATAATGACTTTATGTCAAATCATTTAACAGCAAAGATATCACATGACAGACATTTAAATTATTTATAATCAGAGATACCAAAGCTACACATAAACAGTGACAAAAAACTGCAAATAGACTAAATACTTTTAAGCAGTTATTGTAACATTTATGCCTGCTCAACATAATTTAAAATTGACAGTAGTAGCACAGTAGAAAAATTTGAATTGATTTTCTCTGGTTGCTCAATACGATGCAGTTGCCCTGAAGATTTCCATAATACAAATTATTCAATAGCTTTTGTCATATATATAGTTAGTCCTAATAGCAAACAAAACTTCTAACTCACAATCAATAGAAAGTGTCACAAAAGTTTACACATTTGTTTAATCCATTTAAGATTAGCTAATAAAAGATAATTTAACAGTTTCTTTTTTTGATGCTGTCCTGTTGTCTGTCAGCTTTCAACAGTTGGCCACCCCTGATCACAAATTTATCTGTATTTTATGTTTCATATATATGTTTATACGAGTTCACATCATTGTGGTCAAGGTTAATTTTGTTAATCCATTGCTTTATAAAATCCCATGTCTGAACTGTTAGGAACTGTAAACAATCCATTTGGGACTTTATTTAACCATGACCCAATAAGCTATTATAATCTGCAACAACAATTGTGATTGGTCTGATTATTAAAACTTGCTATATTATATTAGCTAAAGTTAGCCAACAGGAGCAACTGTCACAGGCTCTACAGCGCATGTCCATTTCTTGAACAGACCAATCAGAATGAGGTGTTAAGTGTATCAAGCCAAAGAAACAAGATACCACTACCATATATTGGTGTGTTGACAAAAGATGAATATTCATGAGTCTTGTTCGTTCACCCTGAGGGACTGGCACTATGGATTGAGATTACTTAATCAGATAATGAGTGGCTGACATGTGAGGATTCGTGTGACCTCTTGCCGATTGCAATCATCCATCACTCAAATACAGAATTACATGTATATGGAGATAATTTACACACCTAGTTGCATGTACCTGGAGGGAAAATTCAATGATCATGTGTTATGCTGGAAAATATATAAATTCCATTTTAATTTTTAACATGATCAACTTTTAATAATTCTTTCGGTTGCCCAATAATTGTTAATATATAACTTGTAACAACTATTTTTACATTTGTGTTTGGAAATAAATGACTAGCCACCTGGATATCGTAAAAAGCTCAATCAGTGTATCGAAAATTTAGCAGAAATGCATGATGCTTATCATCTGTTGTTTACAGGATAATTACTGGAAAATGATACTTACTTACTCTTTGGCAAATAGTGAAATGGATAAAAATAAGTGTTTTAAAATCATTCTCAAAAGTTGGCTTGTCAAAGATTGTTTAGATGCATGTCACCGATTTCAAGGTGACATGTGGAAGCTGAAGCAGGCGGAAGTGGACATAGCACTTCCAGGAAAAAGCAAAGAGTGAATTCATTGATAGTGGAATTTATTAGTGATGGACTCAGTTTTACCTTGTTTTCTTAGTTGTTTAAGTTTTCAGTTGAAGGTCTTTTACCTCTCTCTCTCTGATCTATTTCCAAACTCCATATCTACCTATCCATTTATCTGTCCTATTTACATCTATCTTTTTTGGCAACTTTAATTATCTGCACATGAATTTAAATGCAAACAAAGGTAAAAAGAAACCAAAAGTTCTTTATTTGTAAAATAAATATGTGATTTCTTTAAAACATCCCAATTTTGTATTTTACCTTTCCTTTTTTTACCTTAGGTGTGATATTATGTTGTCATATTTTGAGGCAAGCTCAGATCTCGCAAGGACAAGTTTAGTTTTCCAGTCAGTTTGCCCAGCATTCCCTTCATGTACTTGTTGCATTTTATGTTTCTTTATCAGATTTTTAATCATCACCTTCATGTTTTTCCAAATTTAGGCATATTGCTAAATTAAAATTTGGGACCATCTTAATTATATATATATAACATTGTCATCTCAGACATGTTGGATATTTATTTAATGATAAGCTCTTGTTTGCTAAAAGAGGCAGTATGGAATGGTTATTATTTGCAACTGTTCTGATTTTCCAACTGATATAGGCATTCATCCCTTGAACAATTGTTGTGAAATGGCAAGGTTTAAAGTTGCATTTGAGTTTTCATCAAAAATCTGAAATACATGTATGCTCAGAATATTTCAGCTTTGATGTATATTATTTAATGTGGCCATAAGAACAAGTGAAGATATATTTGGAATTAGTGAACTTTAATGAGATAGATGCTTCCAAGCTGGACTGCTTTAAACTAGGGTGAAAACAGACCTGCCACTTGATTAAACTATGAGAATGTGGTTTGCATTAAATTAAGCAAGTGATCTAAATTTGAAAAACAATTAGAACAACCATTTTAAGCAGCGAGTCATATGGAAAATAACTTGATAGTGTTTTTAAAGAAACAGGTGCTAGTTTTGAAGTTCAAGAAAACACTGAAGGGGCAGAGAGGCTCACATTGGGGGCAGAGAGACAGGCATTTTGTGAGGCATGGCATGGCACCACTCTATTTCTTTATAGCTGGAAAGCTGTTCCATAAGTTTCTTCAGACCTGTATCTTTCTGAATTTTATTTAAAGATGTATCTCTTTGAAAACATTTTCTTGACTTTACTAGAGTTTTCTTTCCATCTGAAAGGATAATTTCTTTATCATGTTTCCCTAAAATTGGAAATAAGTTGGTATTCTATCTTGTTGTGGCACACTAAACTCTAACTTGGATTTTAATAATGAAAATTTCACACAAAAACTAGTATTGAATCAATAATAAACATTTAAGCTCCATTCTTGAACAATCAGCATATGCCACTGTGCATAGCCATTTTATCATATTCTAACATGAACATTGTGTTTAGCTCTAAAATAAATGTGAAATAGAAAAATAATACAAAAAGTAACACAACCGCAGTCCTTTTATTTAAAGATCACATTTGCATTCCATCAGTGTCTGTGACAAGTTACTTTACTTTGTGACTAGAGATTGCCATCCCATAATAGGTATCTATAGATACAGTAGTCAACTTTGATTAGTGAACTCATGAACAAAACATTTTCTGATAGAATGAAAGTTTTCGTATGTCACAACTTGTTTCCTTCTTGTTTACTTTGAAGCATAAAACTATGTCCCAAGAAGTAATTACCTGGCAAATGAAAAATTATCAGAAAGAGCAATATGGCTAGTTTTGCATCTTCAAAATTGCCTTCTTCACACATTTGATTATGCCCCTAAAAGTGCTTGTGAGTTGCTTACTCTTACTTCTTAACTAAAGATATAAATAATAGTGGGCTAAATTAATGTTTTATGCACATAATGCATCATGCATGTTTGTAGCTTTGGTTTAATTTTTTTTTCTCGCTAATGTCATTGCCATTGAAGAATGTGATGTATCTACACCTCTAATTTTTCTAAATTTGTTTTTACATTTTCTGGTTAATAAAATTATATGCACACACAAAGCTCCTGTATTATAACTGAAGGTGAGTCTTATTTTTTTTTCCCGACAACTGTAATAAGCAGGGCTGTAATGATTACATGGATAACTGTTGATGGTTTGAGAATTAGGGGTAACCAGTTACAAAACTTTGTTGCATACACATTTGGAAAAACACAACCCTGTTTTCTCCCTTTAGTCATTTTACAGTTTTGTGTCTGAGTCATTCTAATGCTTGTGATATACAAGTTGTACACTTTGCTTTTGAGTGATCCTGACAATTGGTACTGATTACTGCATGAAATGGAAACAATATGACAAGTATAGGTGGAATGAAATTTCTTTACCTATTGTACTTGTGGAAATTGGACATGATCTAAGCACACAGTTGACAGAAATGGATGCTCCAAAGTACTCGAAAAATCAGCCTGAATTAGTCAGTACACTATTTTCAGCAGTTATTAAAATATGGAAACGAATTTTGCCAGAGTAGGCAATACCAGCCTCTGAAAGTATAATGAATGAATTACAAAATATATAAAAAGTAAAAAAAAGTTATTGGCTAGCAGTTTTTTGAGAGGTGCACATCTTAAATAAGACCAAGCTATATACCCCAAATTGCACCCATCAATCATACACCAAAATAAAGGGAATTAAAAGTTTTTTAACAATTCCTAGGATATACAAGGTCTTTTTTAATTAGTCAAGTCAACCAGTGAGGAAAACCAGGGTAATTCTTTTTCTTTACAAATCTAAACTCTATGCAAATTACGAAACTGTAGAGTGCCACCTTATATGTGAGGCAGCATCAATGCCAGGGTTTGAGGCCGCATCTTTCTGAGGGGCTGCTAAGCCAAAGTAAAGGTACAAATGGCTGAATTTAAATTGAAACTTTGTTCGAACTAAACTGCATAAGAAGTCTTTTGATAAAAACCTCAACTTGATATGACAATCTGGGAGTAACAATAACAAGATTTTCAAAATGGACACAATGACGGCCATATTAGAGGTCAGATTGGCACCATTTGAATTTAAACCAAAATACTACAAATAGGTATCATAAGAAATCTTCAGGTGAAAGACCCAATGTTGATAGAACTATCTGTTGAGAAGTAGTGATAACAAGCTTTTCAAGACAACAGTCATAGCCATAGCATTGGATGTCAGATTGGCACAGTTTTCATTTAGATCCATCTAGACATCACACGATGTCATTTAGTGAGAACCCCATTTACATCTTGAGAAGTGTTCTGATGAAACCTAATGTTGATATGTCTTTTTGTACAAGAAAAGTAACCAAAAAAAGATTTTTAAGATGTGATCCGCTTCATTTTTGTTCAAGACCAACTAGACATTATAAGATATTTTGGTGAAAAACCTATGTCCATATGACTTTCCGTTCAGGAGATGTAGCGATTACAAGATTTTCAAGGTGGCTGCCATTGTGGCCGTACTGGAGGTCAGATTGACACCAGTTTTATTTATGACCAACTAGACATCATAAGAAGTCTTCTGGTGAAACCCCATGTCGACATGACTTTCCATTCAGAAGTAGTCATCACGTGATTTTTAAAGATGGCTGTCATGGTGGCTATACTGAATGTCATATCGGCACCATTTTCATTTATGACCAACTAGACATCGTAAGAAGTCTTCTGGTCTATACTCCATGTCGATATGTCTTTCCGTTCACAAATAGTAGCTATAACAAGCTTTTCAAGATGGTTGCTGTGTCGGTCATGATTGTACATCATTTTGAACCGACTAGACCATGTGATGAATATGAATGTCGGGTTTCATGCAAATTCTCCAAGTAACTGAGGAAGAGTAGTGATAACTTATGCTAATAGACAAACAGAAGAGGGACAACAGGCCATCCCAAATGTGACCCGCAGCGCTAAACAATATGTCAAGAGGTTACAGGACCGACCATTTATTTTTAGAATGATGGTGAAGGTTTTTTTTGGGGGGGGGGTGGGGGGTGGGGGGAAGAATAATTCTGGTTCTCATATAGTTTGAAAACAATTCTTGCTCTTATTTATAGATAATAAAAGGAATTAGCTAAGAAAATGAACTATCTTGAGGTAAAAGATAAAAAAAAAATATACTGGTTCGAAAGAAAATTGCAGGCCTCTCCCAAACAAGCAAATGAAAGACTGTAACCAAAATTTTAATGCACATTTTCTTGACCCCATGGTCAAAGGGACCAGTGAGTATGACGTAGAATGAATTGTCTTAGTTTCATAATGATGAGAATCTATCATGAGGTTTAGAAAATGTAACCAAACAAAACAAAACTGAACAGAAAAGTCATCTACGAGTCTGAGGGGCAAATAAGCATGTCTCAAAGTGAATGGTCTTTCTTTCATAATGATTCATCCCAAAGTGAATGGTCTTTCCTTCATAATGATTCATCCCAAAGTGAATGGTCTTTCCTTCATAATGATTCATCCCAAAATGACTGGTCTTTCCTTCATAATGATTCATCCCAAAATGACTGGTCTTTCCTTCATATTGATTCATCCCAAAATGACTGGTCTTTCCTTCGTAATGATTCATCCCAAAATGAATGGTCTTTCCTTCATATTGATTCATCCCAAAAAAATCTGTCAAGTGGTATAGGAAATACAAGCAAATGACAAGACTATAATTAATACCTTAACTCAAATTTGTATGATTGGGATTTTGACATCAAGATGAAATGGATCGGTAAGCACGACGTACTCTGACATGCAAGAGCTTCCAAACATTTTACCTACAAGTTTGCTATCTAACACAATAATAAATGGTAGAGTGTATTTAATATGTACATCAATTTATTTAGGTGTACATGTGGAAATTGCAGCAATAAAGAAACAGTTGATGAGTGTATATGCTGTAAGGATATCGACACGATCTCAAAAAAAATTGAGGAACTCAAGGTAGATTGTATCCCTGATCATCCTGGATTTCAGACCGTTTGCTTGGATTAATTTGTCCTGGAAACATCATACTATGTCTATAGACAGCAATATGAAAATTTCAAAAGGAAATTCGGACAGAGTACGTAAACACTCATAGTCAAAAAGTTCTTACAATAGTTATAACACTACTATCATGGTGTCTTCTGGGACACGTGATTACTGTATTCACACTAATTTCACAAAATTCATGCTGAAAATTATTTTTTCTTTAAACCCTCCTTTATTGAGAACATTTACAACTTTTCTTGAATGTGGATTTTCTCCCTAACTGTTCATTTTTAGAATAGACCCTGCTAGCATCATTTGTCCATTAGATCTGGAATTCTCATGAAAAAATCTGTAACTTTAATCCTTCACTTCTTGAATAGACTCTGTACTATGACATTAAAAGCAGGTAGCTTTCTGTTCCTGTTGACTTCAGATTCATATAGCCTCCTAGCATTAGTCGTAGTTAAATCAAATTTTATACTAAATGTTTTGACTCTGAAAGCTTGAAATAAATAACAGAAAGTCAGAAGAGGTGAAATAACATGACTTTATTCAAGTCTAAAAATTTTTTACATTCTATTTTCAGTCGCAATGATTATATTTCCTACAGGCAGTTGGTAAGATGGAACTGGGGATATCTTGGCCGTAACATCTGAGGTGCTCTGCCATCCTCTGCAGTGGATGTAATCATGTGGAATTTCCCTTTGACTACATGGGTTTCAAGTACTTGTGATTATCTTGAAAATCCAGGTGTGAGCCTGGACAGCCATCAACTGGTCTGACCTCTGGAATAGGCTGCATAGAGGTGGCTGTACCTGTCTATCAACTGACTCTGGCTTCCTGACCATTCCCTCCTGTACTGCCATCAACTCTTCAACGTAGTCTGAAAGAAGAATTCTTCCCCCCCAAGTAATTTAAGAAACTCTCAAGAATTTCATCCATGGTCTATACTCACACTGACATTTTACCAAAAAGAATTAATGGAATTGGAAGCAAAATTTAATAGTATTTACTTAAACACATGTATAGATAATGGTTGAATTAATAATTATTTTTTTGCGATATATGATTTTAAATATGTGCAACAAGAATAGACCTGTATTGACTTTGTCTTAGTTAAAAGGTATACGGTACATACTATATGTGCAGTCTTCCTTGACTTCTTTTACAATGTACTCTCCTTTTTTGTACTTTGGAAATGAGATCTGGTATCGGCTGGATCCAGTGCTTGTCATTGCCTGTGGTCTGTTAGCATTTTCATTAAAATGGAGTGCCGCTAAGTGGAGACTAATGTTTAAAAAAAAAAAAAATCTTTAAACAATTAGCTAAATAGTACAAAAATGCACTAATTCTTTTCTTCATAAAAAATCTGTGACAACTTATATCATAAATAGAAGACAAAAAACTGTCTTTGGACATTTTAAAAACAGTTTCTGGCTTATACTTGTGAATATTTTTGTACTGAAGCAATTTTTGAAGACATTTTAAAATTTTAATTAAAATCATGTTTTTTAATTTTTTTTACAATAGTTGCTCAATATGAAAAAGTCATTCTTAAGATTAAAGCATATATAAACTTGAATGAATTTTCATAGGTTGTACACAATTTACGTTTCTCATTCCACAATTGGAAAAAGCCAACATTTTCAGAGCAAAATCGTTAATAGCACTGTGGAACGGTTCTAAATTTGAAATCTGATTTAAAGGTGACAACTTTTGGATGTCTTTTGACAGCTTCTTACTCAGTATAACTTTTTCAATCTGTATACAAGTCTTTATTTCTGACGGGAGATTAATACAATTATCTAGTTCAAACAATTGTAACAAAACGGATGCCAATTTTTCAACTTTATGTTATTTAGCATGAAACAATGGTTTCACAAAATAGAAAATTACTAAAAAGGGTCTTTTTTAAAAGTACAATACAGGTAAATTGAAATATAAAAATGGTTTCACAATTTACTAAAGAGGGGTCTTGTGTAAGCTCTTCAGGAAAAAACATTATTTTAAAGTTCGTGTAGATTATCAAGTTTAATATGAAATGTAATTCATACCAGATTTTAACCATTTGTTGCATGCATTGTCCTCAGGTAGACAATCGTGCAGACAGCGTGGAAGTAGACTATTCTCGTGTGCATGCCTGTTTTTGGATATGATTAGCTATAGGGTGCCACTTGGCAATATTTAGGTCAGCATTTCCTGGTTTAGTTTAAGCTGTGCACAAGTACAGGTTATTCGAAATGCTCCGAATCCATTTCCTCAAATTCCTTTCTATGGCAATCAATTCTAGTTTCTTCTTCACACCTGGAAATAAAAAATTCAAATAATTTTGTTTTCTCTTTGCAAAAGTTAAGGGCTTATACCTTCTGTGTGTGTTTTGGGGATGGGGAAAATGGAAAGCACTTATTAATGGGGGGAAGCTGTATTCCGAGTTATGGTTTCACTGTCAAACTTTCAATAATATAACTTTAAACCTACAAAGATTATATTACCATATGTGCTTGTATAAGTTTTCTTTGGCCTATAGACTTTTTATCAAATGGTATCATTCAATATAGTAAAAACTTCATGATGTACATACCCTTGGCAACATGCCACATGTCAAAATACTGAGTGGCTGCCATGTTCTCTCTGATCCATTTCTGTATTTGGACATACCTGTATGTGATAATAGTGTCCACCTCCACACTGTGGTTCTGCAGTTTTTCAATGGCTCTAGAAAGTCCCTCTTTCTCCATGCGGATATTGCTCTTCACTTCATTGCTCTGAAAAAGAAAAAAATCCAACACCCCCCCCCCCATGAATGTGTTGAGCAAAATTAACATCTCATACCTCCATTTCTTGAAATGATGTCACTTGTACATTGCTTAAATGTATTTGCAAAATGTTTATTTACAGAGAAAGTACATGGACTTTAAAAAAGTATCCTCATTTTCTTGCATCAGTGTCATAACAATGAATGCTTTACTAGTAGATGACAATTTGCACTGTAGCAGAATTGAAGGATTTATTAGAATATTAAAGATATATAAATATTTTAATATCACAATTACCTACACCAGCTCAATATATAGGACTTGACCCAAATTAGCCTCTAGCACACTATAGGCTCCAAACTTTGCACTTTGGCCTAAACTGTCACTTCTTCCATCCCTGGCAATAGCAATTGGCTGCCCAACACCCTGTAGCTCTCCAAAGACTTTATCCAGATGCGTCTTCCAGACTTAGCTCTCCAAAGACTTTATCCAGATGCGTCTTCCATACTTTTTCTATAGCAGGTGTGAGTAGCACTCACTGGTAAGGCTGACTGTCTCAGGTATGGGACTTGCCACACAAGTGGCACTCCTGTGTAACTGTAATTAAAGTGCCATATGGGCAGGTCACGGTCCCTTTTGCTGATACATGGCAATAGCGATAATTCTTGAACAATAATAGCAGTTGTCCCTCAAACACAATAAACTTTCTCGCAGACATATGGGTGGCGTATGGTTGTTCTGAACTGGAAGAAAAATGAAAATACAGATGGGGAAGTTTTTACAGCTCTAGCAACAAAAGCCTTTTTCTTTTTGTTCCATCCAGAAAATTTGACCTGTAGTAATAATTTTATGTCACATCGATAACCTATTTAATATGTATCTGGATAAATATAATGTTTTTTCTCAAATATGAATTTTACACTCTTAAACATTCTGCAGCCTTTAGATCTTGAAGATACAGATCAATGGAATGTCATATACATTTCATCTACTAACGTAAAAAAGGAAAACATGTTACATAATTAATACAAGTAAAACAAAACAGTATACATACATAGAATCAATAAAAGATATAACTGATCTTAATGAATTTAAATATCTGATGGTGGAGTGTGAATTCATTCATGTAAAATAGTTGTAAATGTATTATAAATACCAAATGACATTGGGGGCCCCGGGTGGCAGAGTGGTCAAAGGCACTCGCCTTTACGGATCACTGACATCTCACCTCTGTTCTCGTGGGTTCAAGTCTCAGGCTCAGCCAATGTGGGTATGTGAGAATGCTTGCCAGGAGCTTCCCGTGGGTCGGTGGTTCTTCCTGGGGTTTTCTCTGGTTCTTCCTCCACCAAATATGCTGGCCGCCATGCATAGCCTATCATGTACTGAAAAATGGCGTTAAACCCATAACAACCAACCAACCAAATGACACTGAACAGCAATACTGCATGATGGTGTCGCTAGTCCCTGTAATAAAAGCATAACTTGAAAAATATGTTTTACAATTTCTTGAGCATGCCTTTGCCTTAGATATGGCAGTCACATACACAAAGTCTTATTATGTATGTTTGACCAATACATCACAAATGCACCAAACCACTTTCGTTACTTTTACAACCTATTGTTGCCAACACATTGCAGTTTTTCTGCAATAAATAATTAAATATCTGTGTGCATTGACTTATATGCTCATATCATTTATGAGGCCTTGGAAAACCATTTTAAGCTATAAAAAAAAAAAAAAAACATGTCAACACTGGGAATACATGGAGAGTCCTGTGTGACTTCGAAATCCATAACAGGATATGTTGACTGATTGGTGTCTCTCGAGTTAGAGCAGCTTCAGTTTTAGAAGTTAAAAGTGTTCCATAGACAACATTAAATGGTCTAAAAAATTTCCTTTCTATGACTGTACACATTGTGAATAATAATACTATACTTTCCACACTGAACAAACATTACTATTCACACTCACAATCTCAATGGGTTGGGGGGTTTGAATCCGGCCTAGACCAGCATGCATTGAAACAGTGGTGTATCTCTAGGCAAGGCACTTTACTCCCAGTGCCTCAACAGTAAATAACATTTACCATTAAACACAATCAATACATCAACTATTCACACCATTTTAGCATAAGCAGAACACACTTATTTTAGATGCAAATTCGCGGATTTTAACACACGTGAGTGATCTGCAGAACCCATTGTTTCTCCAGCACAGGTGTTTTGTTATTCCATCTGCAGCTGACATATAATAACTTTAATGCAAAAGTCTGAGCAGTGCCACCACCACTGGAAACGTGACATTTAGGTCTCACCATATCAACGTAGATGAGACAATATATGGTCTACTAACTGATGACCTAGTTGTATCTTTAGCACAATTTTACACATTTCTGATTTCTTCTCAGGAAGGGGTCAATACAACGGACAGTTATAGGCATGCCTAGTAAAGCTGACAGGAACCATCAAAAGCATTGGGACATATTAATATTATTATTATTATTATTGAAAAAAGCAACAGACAAGAAACAAGTGTAGGTTCTACAAGGATTATAGGTTTACTACATTAATATATAACATTTTTAACATATTAACGTTTTTCCTTGTCACGGACCATGTGCACATGGCATGATAAAGCAGGATACATGTTGTTTTGGACGGAGGTAGGGCTTTATGATTTGCAAACACCCTTCCACTAATACCACCTTCCTGCATTGACTGTTCGTTTGCTATGTCTATCTGGGGGTGAGAGGGTAGGAGCTGCCAATAATACATGTAAAGATAAAGATCTATAAATTGCATGGAATAGATAGATACATTCAAATCTGTCACTAGACACCACTCATGGGAAAAGGCAAAACTTGCCGTTGCACAAAGCTGACCGCTGTACACACGTTCACCTTTTAAAACTGGTTTTTGAACAAATACCATGGACCGAATATCATTATTGCTATTATTATTATTATTATTAATAATATGTTATCAAGATTCTTTTATGTGCACTGTACAACAAAATGATAAATTACACGTATATATTGTTCTCTTCAAATTTATGTTCCATGGTTGGCTCAGTCCAGTCTTTTCTTGTCATTTGTATCTGCTTAATCCATAGTTTCCTTGTAACAGGATTGGTAGGAAATTAGTGCAAACTCACTCCTTCTCATGTCGTATTGCTGCAGCCTAAACAATACACCTTTTTAAGATTTTTTGTCACACACAACTCCAACTACTGAATGTAACTACAAAGAAAATATAAAGTACTGTTTCTCACACTAAGTCACTTAAGCATGATGCCTCCAGCGATAATATTATTTGTAATCGTTAGTTTCGTTATGGATGATGTATTTTACTTAAGTCCTTTACAAATCACTTCTAGAAGGTTAAATTTTTCAACAACAAAAAAAAAAAGAAAAAAAGAAAATCATACGAGTGCACTAGTAGAACTTAAGAACTTTAAAACCAAATCATAAATATTAACTCCAGAGTGGTAACAAAGTAAGCCAATCAGATGCAAGGTCACATCAGTAATAAGCACAGATGTTGTTCATATTCAAAGTCTTCTGAGATACTGACGATATAAATCTATATTCCAAGTTTGGTCAAAATTGAATCAAAAATAGGACTTCTACAGTGGTAGCAAGCTAATGTTGACTGGCAGACATGGACAATGGACACATTGCCATGAACCAGAAGTTCACCCGGCCTTACAACCAGGTAAACAAACAAAGTTTTAACGAGCTTTAACGATGCATCTGCCACTAGACTGGAGTTAGTTCATATTATTTCATTTTTTAAGTCTTTGGTGCTTTTGTAGGTATTAGCCTTTTATGTTAGCATAATAAACAGCAAAGCATCGCTATGAGGATGTCGACATACAGTATATACATAGCTTGCAACAAGCTCGAGAAGACACCTCAAGGAATTAAATACCATAGTTCAACAACCCTGGGGGTAGGTGTTATTAAACCCACTCCAAACTGTTGCCTAGGTCCTAGGAAGAAAAAATGCTTGACATTCATTGAGGGTGTACATATGTATATGCTTTTATCTGTGTCGATGGATGCCTATGCCAGGAGTACTACAATACATACCTCTATTTAGTAGAGGTGAGCTAAAATTCAGAGGCTAATGCAAATAGTGTTATTAATCAGGTTCCTTGCAGTGATGTTGCAGCAACAGAAATGAGATAGATGGTATGTATGATCTGTTGAAAAATTTTGTTCAAACAACTTTATTTCCTTATAAATATTTAGATCTAGGATTTTACAGTCTAATACAAAAATTAATATTCAGCAGAACCATCTTGCATGTATGCAAAATTCCATGTCCATTCCGGTGATTACATCTGTTCTGGTGATTCTATCAACCCATTTTACACTTTTTGTGTTTTGTCAGTATGTATCCTCCTCATGTACACTTTAAGATATCTTCACTGACTAAACTCTTCATCACAAACTTCACACTTGAATCATTTTTTCCCTTCATGTATCCTCATGTGCTTTTATAAATCAGACCCTTGGCTAAACATGTTATCACATACATAATTTTTTAGTTTAAACTATTTATTCAAGAAAACATCTTCACATATAATTCAAAACAATGCAATATCTGGGGATTCAGTAGCAAGCTGGAAGCTATTTAAAATCTGTGTCTCCACTATTACAATGAAATTCTAACAATCAATATGCGTTTACTGAAATACTTCACATTTAAATGATTTTTCTGCAGTATGTATTCTTATGTGCCACATCCGACTTTTCACTCTGACTCAACACTTCATCATATTTCACACTTAAATGTTTATTCTCCAGTACATACCTCATGTCCGCCTTCCAAATTTTCAGTCCCACTAAACATTTTATCATCACTTCAGACTTAGTTGTAGAGGTAGACAAAATCCATTGCCTGGTAGCCTAGGACAACCAAAAATGAATGCTGGGCAACCATTTTCCCCTATGTGAAAGCCCAATCGAGATACCCAACAAATATTATTTAAAAAAAAAGGAATTATCATATTAGAAATTATAATAGAATTTTAAATTTTTTCCAGTGACAATCATCTGATCCTTAAATTTTCCTATGGGAACCAATAGCAAGGTGCCCAGATTATCTCCATATGATTCCATAACTGAGTATTGGGTGATTTCTATAGGTAATAAGCCATGTGTCGGCTACTTGGGGTCTGATCATGTAATCACATTCCAAACTACTAGCTGCTTGGGGTGAACCCTTTAGGAAATAAGACTTGTGAATGTTTGTCTTTTGACAACATACTAACATATGGTAGCGGTATCTTTCATCTTTGACTTGACACACTGAAAACCTATGATCTACATTTAGTAGTGAATTTTCCCATTGATCAGTTGAATAAATGGGAAGCCACTGTAGAGCATGTGGAAGTTGTTTCTGTTGGCTAACATTAGCTAAAGGAATATGGTAAATATAAAGAATCCAACCGATTGCAATTGTTGTTTTGTACTATATTGGCTTGTAGGTTAAGGGCTAAGCGAAAATCCCATGTGGAAAGTTCATATTTACCTGACAGTTTAGAAACAGGAATAACAGTATCGGATTAATGACAACATGAACCATAATGATGTAAACTCTGATAAACATAAAATATAGATATGTTTCTGGTTGGGAGTGTCCAACTATTAGAAAGCTGATGGGCAACAAGACACCTAGTTCGATAAATTGGTTCCCAAACCTGTATTCGTACCCGCTTGGGTGGTAACTGATCAGAACCATCACAGGTTTGGGGTCTGATTCATTGAACTACAGAACGCCATTTAAAAAAAAGTAAATTGTTAGATTATCTTTTCAATTAGGACTATATATATATATATATATATATATATATATATATATATATATGATATTTACATTAGTACATATAAGGAAATATTTTACTTATAAAGCAGAAACATTGTATTATCATTAGTGACAAAGCCTTATACTGTATCTACTCAAAAAACGTATAAATTTTCTTTTTATCATATATTTTAACATGCAAAAACCTTTGATTTGCATAGATTTATTTCTCCATTCTCTGTTGATGTAATTAACGGCTGTATTACTACATCAATAAAAAGACATTCCAAAATTGTACAATAATTTTAGGACAGCAACTTTTTACAAATTTAGATTGTATAGACAT
The DNA here is from genome assembly GCA_029931535.1 of Margaritifera margaritifera. NCBI lineage: Eukaryota > Metazoa > Mollusca > Bivalvia > Unionida > Margaritiferidae > Margaritifera > Margaritifera margaritifera. Next base: position 3,940,511 of record JAQPZY010001570.1, on the reverse strand, counting down.
GCTTCAAATTGTGTATTTTGTCAAATTAAAGAATGATTTCCTGCAAAAGTGAAGAGATTTTTATTTTTGTGAACACATCTCTTGCACGGATTGATAGAGTGAACATTGCTCTGGTGGGGGTCCGACAGTACTACTCCAACAGACTTCAGAGCGCAACATCATTAAACAACAGATTTTAATAATTTGGAGTTTACTTGTAAGGAATTTGGCTGATATTTTTGTTTATTTTTTAATTCAGATGTGAATTGTGTGTGTTGGCAGGCTTGCAGTCTATTTTTATAGCAGATGCTGCACCCAAATTTCGATTGTCACTTAATTTCGGTTTGCAATTGACACTAATTAATGCCTGATTTCTTCATCATTTTCAGACATGTCTATGATTGTGATGACAGTTACAACTGCTACTTAAACAATTTAATTACTATATGTAATCAAGTTTTTCTTAAAAATGTGTACCATTTGTCATTGAGTGTAACAAGCATACGATACTGCATGTGCCTCTACAGATAAGTTTTAAATATTGAATGACCCTGACCCTATGAAAAGAGATGTAACTTGTATCTCTTCTCAAAGATGAACTTTTTTCAATCAGAGATAGTTTTAATTCACAGGCAAATAGATGAAGATATCAAACTATACCTGTCACATTGGCACAAATGGTGACTTTTACTTCTGCTGCGATAACATGACTACTTTCCCCCAAAACCAGTAAATGAATTGCTTCGATCCTCAACGATAATGATAAAAACTGCCGTGCTTTCGAATTTGACAATGTGACTGGAGAACAGCGAGTCCAAGTGAGATAAGAAATGTTTGCACATCAATTCACACGATATTTCTTTATCTAAACAATGCCTTCCTCATGAAGCAAAACTTTAGTTTACACAGACTGAGCGGTCACTGTAGAGAAGCTCCAGTTACCGCTTATGGCAGGGAGAAGCAGCTGTTTGGTTACGAAACACACACATATATATATACACACACACACACATATACAGCAGGGTTCTCCATATTGAAAGCTGCAGTCCAGGACTCTTTCCTTGAAAAAAATTAGAATCCCAACCCTAAAAATAGATGTCCCAATAATGATACACTTTTGTCCCTTGCAATAATTCAGAATATAATTCGTGTATTGTGGGATCACCAATATATATATATATATATATATATATATATATATATATATATATATATATATATATATATCATCACATTGCTAATGCTCATTGTTAAATATTTAGTATTATAGTAAAAGAATGAAAAACTAAGGCATTGAGAACAGTGATAATTATGATTGTTTGTGATGTTATAGCTAGAAGGAATCAAGGAGGGGATTACAGTTTTTTTCTATATTAATTTATTTAATTAGCTCCATTCCATTTCAGATCAATAAATTTGCCAAGACATTGGAAGAAAAAAACAAATAACCATATTCCCTTCACTTGTTGTTTTCATTTCATCTCTAAGCAACATAGCACATCATACTACATTCACTTTTTTCTCAAACAAAATTTAAAAACTTCTCTATATCAGTTTTAGGATCAAAATCCTTAAGTTCCAGACCTTCCCCCAACACCCTCATCAATTTCATTACAGTTTCTTGTTTTAAATGCTCATGGCTCTATGTCTTGATATAATCATGTGAGAAGAAACCTCTCACACAAGCTCTGATGTTATAGGTAAAATCAGCAACATGTCAGCTTAAACAGCAAAGTCTGAAACAAATCTTAGTGCATCAAGCTAATAATGTTCCATTAGTTTCTCATCTTGTATCCCATGTAAATGTCCTATTCCATGAATCTCTCAGTCTCTTTAATGTTCTATTTTCTTTATAAAAACTAGATGCATAAACTACTTTCTGTTGGCCAGTCTCACAAGAATCGGGTTCGTCTGCATTCTTTATCTTGGCACCAAAGAAATAATGTAAAGTTGCCATTATAAAAGTACATATGAAAATCACTCAAAAATGAAAGTATATCTGTACATGACACAGAAAAACAACTGACTTTGATGGCGATTAACATGGGAGTTCATATTCCTCTGACAAACAAAGTAAGTCCCAAAATCTTGACACTATTTTTCTAAATATGGTATATGAAAAAATGCAAGTTCTCAAAACATCATGGAAGAATTTAAAACACAATGGATTAAAAGTGTGCTGAGTTCTGCTTATGAAAGAGAGGTCTCAAAGTACACATGCATGTAATCAGTCTTTTTATCAAAACGATCATTAGGGGCCAGCAATTGATTAATGGTGACTTCATCTCCTTGTCTACTAAGATTCAACCTATGCTGCTTAACCTAATTCCTTTACAATCACTTGAACTTATTGATAGCCTGCACACTACATGATTGATACATGCTTTGTACAAGTGGATCAAATAAGAAGGAAGTTTGACGACAATAAAACTTGAATACAGTTGAATTTTCATGCAAAATTAAAAGTATATGTATATATTTTAACGCTGGTTTCGGCATCCCAGAGAACCCTGATATATATATATATATATATATATATATATATATATATATATATGTATATAACACAAAGTTTTTTATTACTTATAATTACTGCAATTAATTGGGCAACTGCAACAGTTTACTGTGCATCCATCAGGGGTTCTCCATAGGATTTTGAAAGTTGCAGTCCAGGACTGCTTCCTTGGAAAAAGTTGCAGTCCCAGTCCTAAAACTAGAAGTCCCAATAATTATACTTTTTTTTCAATGTGATAATTCAGAATATTATGTGTTTATTATTGTGTCACCAAAAAAGTCCATACAAATCTGCTGGTCAACCAGATTTTCAAACCTGGTTGCCCTGGGACAACAATGGATTTTCAAAGTTCTTCTACCTCTGAATTGGTCTTTTTATCTCCAGTATGTACCCTCATGTGCCCCTTTAGATGACTAGTCCTACTAAATCTTGCATCACAGACTTCACATTCAAATGGTTTTTCTCCAGTATGCATTCTCATGTGAACCTTTAGATTTCCGCTCTGACTAAACATTTTATCACATACTTCACACTTAAATGGTTTTTCTCTAGTATGTGTCCTCATGTGCCGCTTCAGACTTCCAGCCTGACTAAACATTTCATCACATACTTCACACTTACATGGTTTTTCTCCAGTATGTATCATCATGTGCCCCTTCAGACTTCCACTTATACTAAACATTTCATCACATACTTCACACTTAAATGGTTTTTCCCCTGTATGTACCCTCATGTGCACCTTGAGATGACTACTTCTACTAAACCTTGCATCACATACTTCACACGTAAATGTTTTTTCTCCAGTATGTATCCTCATGTGCACCTTAAGATTTCCACTCTGACTAAACATTTCATCACATACTTCACACTTAAATATTTTTTCCCCCGTATGTATCCTCGTGTGCACCTTTAGATGACCACTTCTACTAAACCCTGCATCACAAGTTCGCATTTAAATATTTTTTCTCCAGTATGGATTCTCATGTGTCGCTTTAGACTTCCACTTTGACTAAACAAGTCATCACACACTTCACACTTAAATGTTTCTACTCTTGTATTTATCTCCATGTGCTCCTTCCGCTGTCCAATGTGACTAAATATTTCATTTCATACTTCACACTTGTATGGTATTTCTCCAGTATGTGTCTTCAATTGGCAAAGTTTCCTCTGACCCTTCCCATCCCATGTTGAATATTTTGACATTTATGTTGGGGTGTCTTGATGATCGTTGTATCACGAACTTCACATTTGAGCTGCTTTCCTGCAGAGTGTATCCCCATATGAATTGTCTGGTTTGCACTATGTGTACACTTTCTGTCACAAACTTCTTTTTGTTTGTTTAAACATGTATCAATGTACAGGGTCCTACTAAACATCGCAAAGACGCGCAAAGACACACAAAAACAGGGCAAATACGATGCAAAGACGTTTTAAACTGTCAATACTGGAAAATATTGAATGTTGATACAAAATTTATAAAAATTAAATATATAAGAATTATAAATGTTTGCATTGTCTATGTATTGATCGCTCTGTGTGTGTGTGTGTGCGTGTTGTAATGTCTATTTGTAGTCAACATTGCAATGAATAATTGTATGCAAATTGCATACTTATGAATTTCTCAAACCAAACCAAAATAGTCAACAACAAAAGTATTTGAATTATTGTTGTCACAGGATGAAGCCGGGTTGGGACTGGATTAGTGAAGACACCGAAAGCAACTGCGTTAATAAGATGTTTATTTATAAACGCAATTTAAAGATGAACAAATCTGACACCATTATAACAAAAAGATAAGGAAAATGATAAAGTTCCTAACATGGAACTATCAACAACAAGTAACTCAACGAGAAAAATCAAAGATGAATTTAACGAATGGAATTTTAAACAAACGTGAATAACATCCTATCACCAATCAACAAATAAGAGTATATGATCTACACCCAAATATAACCAAGGTCTTATTAAGTACCAAGGGTGACCAAAGCATGTGATTTATGCACTTATCAATATGATACTCACTTATTCATCAATCTGTCAACTCATCAATTTATCAATTCATCAAGCGATATTGGAATATGATGGATATATGAATCTGTCGTTCATATAACGATATTGAAATGGGAATGCATGAAATTATGAATCTATCACACATATGGCGATATTGAAATGTGAATACATGTAATTTTGCACAGATAGCAATATTGAAAATAACACTAAAATGGAACACGTAATATGTATAACTATCGTGGCGCCCATTTGACGACCAAGATGTATATCCGGTTCCACCCGCTCTAGTCAATGGTCAAGGAGCCACCACGCATGGTCCACCCCTCCCAGTCTGTTGAAAGATCCCTCGAGAGCCTTCACATTTAACACAGACCCGATGGTCGAGAAGCCTTGGTCCCTCGCATCGAGAAAAACCAGTACACTCTTCCGAACCAACGTCACCAGACACAGCGTATACGTCACAAGAAACCACACAGTTCTGCGACTCCACAACACCAAACCATATATAAGGCAGCTAAAAGTATAACAACTAAACCGTGTAGTACATATGACACGGTTAGTACTTTTGCATTGATATATGTTGCGCATGCGCGCACATGAATTACATCTCGTTACACATTACATTAATCATTCAAAGCATGCTGCGTATGATTAAATAAAATCCGTCTGTTCAGTTACAACAAATAGCTAACTTGAACCAGACTATAGTATTTCTAATATCATGGCGTTGTATGACCTAGGTATTACTCTCTGTAGAATTTAGAATAAATTCTAAAACATCTAATATATGAAACAATTATGTCATATAAAACGAATAGTGATAAAGAATACTATCTTAAATTTTACATACCTCTACAGCTGAAGATTTGCTCCCGTAAAGAGGTAAGCTTTCTGACAAGACTCGTCGTAGTGTAATTTGTTTATAGAGAATTTTCTCTATATGTACCCTAGCTGTGACAGATATGCACAGCAGCTAGGTACTTAGGTTTTCACTGCAGGCAATTTGCACGTGCAGCATGGGGTGAATCGCGCTCAGTATTTCAAAATAACTAGAGCCGAAAAAAATAAACAACCCCCGAGTAACGCTCTAGTCGGAAACGAAACCCGAATACATTTTTGATCACATATACATATTGATATAAATCATACAATTCCGTGACAATTGTTTTGTTTGAATGCATAATGCATAACATATAAATGTACTGAATAAAGTTGATCAAATGTCGTTGAAATTGTGCATCGCTTACCAAGAATTCAACAATTACATGTTGTTTTAACATTAATACAATTTTTGACTAGCAAAGGTATCATTAATTTTGCTTTCCAAGTACATATTTATTGAACGATAAATAAAAGATTTCTCAATTTAAGATGTGTAAGTATAAAGAGATGAGTTTATATAAAATTTATCCCGTCTTTGCGTGTCTTTGACCGTTTGTGCGGTGTTTATTAGGACCGCTCGTATATCTTCATTGTGGCTTAACTTTTATCACAATTTTTTTTTCTTCCCGCATATAACATTTTGTTTGTCAAATCACCGGACATTTTATCAGAACTTAGATTTGTAAGAGTTTTTCTCAGGAGGGCCAATCTTCGTGCATTTCTTCAAATCACAACTTAGCCGCATAGGAAAATAAAACTGTCGCCACAACGTGCCTCAACCAACCTCATCTTAGATCTAAAATATCCATCAGCCGTTGGCCTGCTCAGAACCCGCCTCTGTAGGAACCTGTCTTCGGTATCTTTCCAATGCGAGTCGAATAACATTTGTCTTGTGTTCTATTTCTTTTAAGCATGCGAGAGGAAAGGCTGATGTGTGTGTTGTGTGTATGTTTTCAATCTGCACAATCTGCAAATTGTGAAGCGCGAACTTCCAATGTCAACCTTGGGCGAGTTACCAATATTGGCATATTGTCCTGATCTTTCCAGTTTTAATTTTCGTCGAATGGGTTTCTGTAACGTGTACGTCGATTGTTCTTGTAACCATTTTTGTACTTCTGGCAAACGTACACTTTTCAATTTGCTTTTAGCAACCCGATACAATTTTTGAACTCCTCCGTAACCAGCAGCATGGGCAGGATTGTAGTAAATGCTAGCTAAAAGTTTCTCAATGTTTTTTAACTCCTCAATAAGTCAACCAACTACCAATGCTCTTTTCTTCGTGTGGTATCTTTTTGGATTGCAATGCTTTACGTGTCCGACGAGCCACTGGTGTAAAGGAGGATGTCTGAACAGGGGTAATCGGTTCTGTTTTGACTTCTGTCTTCACTTCTTTCCTTTTCTCTTCTGATGGCAAAGGGGTGGACATCATCTTTTTCATCCAACCCGGTGTGGCTAACTTTCCTACTTTTTTTTAGGGGGGTTGAGTTTGTAACTCTTCTTCTTATTTCTCTGTCATCCCCGTGGCGGTATCTGCTGTCTTGGTGCCGGCTTTAGGTTCGCTTTTTATCATGGTCTTGAAATCTCTCAGAGTGGGTTTAGCTGTTTCGTCTAAAGCTTTCTGATGAAAGAGTTGAAGACGTTGCAAGAGTTGACCGTACCGTTGCGATTTTTCTGTTTCTGACAAATCACTTCGATCCATGAGCGATTGTAATTCTTGTTGTAACTGAGACATCTCGTTGAGATTCGGATTGGGAGGTAAATGAGGTATCCGTTGTTCGTACCAACGATGGAGTTCCATCCATCGTTTGTAAGGAACTAAAGTCAGTTTTCGTCCTTCCATAAGATCCAAAGGTACAAGTGTGTCGTCTTTCCAGAGAAGGGTGTCCTTTTTATCTTCTTTTTTCTTCCCGTCTTTTATCTCAATAGTCCTAACAGCTTGAAAAATCCTCCTCGTTGCACCAGCTTTTTTTTCTTTTGGCTACGAAATAGTTTCTTCTTTTTGGCCATTGGTCGACGAACGTTCCGATGTTTTCTTAATTTTGGTGTTTTGGTTTTGCCTTTCTTGGAACGGGTAGAATGGTGTGCACTTTCTTTGGGTCGTCTTCTTGGGCGTCAGGAGCAGAAAAATAGAACTGAGGTCTCTCGGAGGTCACACTTCTTTTTATACTGGAACACTCTTTATCTCATGACTCCTCCTAAAAGTGGTCAAGCAATCGTTCATAACAAAGGAACCGCTATTTTTAACAACTGTCCTATCAGCATGGGTAGAAATCCTCTTCGTTGCACCAACATTTGTTTCTTTTGACTGAGAGGTATTTCCTTTTTGACCATTTTGTGAAGAACGTTCCGATGTTTGCCTAATTTCTGTTTCTGCATCTTCGACAAAGGTACCGTTTCTGTCAACACATTCAAACAACATTCGCACATGGTATCGATGATTTCTTAGGGGGCTGTTTGAATGAGTTGTTTTCGCATGGGAGGATTGGATTTTGACAGGTCGGACAACACGTCCCAATGTTTGGCCAGACGAGGTGGAAGTCCTTTTTTGGTTTTGTCTTTCTTGGGACGAGTAGAATTGTGTGCACTTTTGGGGGTCATCTTGGGTGTCAGGAGCAAAAAATAGAACTGAGGTCTCTCAGAGGTCACACTTCTTTTTCATACTGGAACACGTCTCCACTGATGGTCAGCACGGTGTACCATCTTCATGACAGGCATCACTCGACGTTGAGGTGTTTTCAACGGACTAAATCGTGCCAATTCTTGTTTGGATAAGTCCAGTAAACTTTGTAACACGCCGGTTCTTTCTTGGTTTTAGGTGAGAGCACCTTTTTAGCGGCAGCCGCAGTGGCCAGAGCAGCCGAAGTAGATGCTCCCGGAGAGGTGACTTTCGAAATGGGTTTCCATTGTTGCATCAAATTAGAAAACACGGATCTTAAATCAGGTTTGGCAGGCATCATCACGAAGGGCGAAGAAGGAGACGAAGAAGTGGACGGAGGAGAAGGAGACACCGTCACCGCCTGTCATGGCTTTCGGGTGTAAGTGCGCGCCCTAGCAGTAGTACCTCTCTTTCGGGCAGCAGCAGATGTGGTGGTCGGTTTTTTTCTTGGAAGGGGTTTTCTTCTTCTTCTTACGGTTTTTTTTTCTTGGGGCTTTTCTTTTTTTTTTGTTTTTGTTTTGGCTTAAGCATTAGGATCCCATTTCAAAAGAGAACGAATCATGACACCTCCTAAAGAACCACTACCACCAGGGGTCAGAATGATTTGATGTTTAGTGCGTGGATCGATTCTAGGATCTGCCAGTTGCGACAACGCCACTTTATGTTTTTCAAAAAAAAAAAAACGTTTGGTTTGATGCGGGATGTGAATGATGCCTTGAAGTAATTGACGTGCTGTCAAAGTAAACCATCGTAACACTTCGTTGAGACTAGCTTCCAACAAATGGGCACGGACTTGTGCATTTTGTTTCGCGACTGATGCCATACAGGACACGAATCAATTTGGCAGGAGGATGAGATTGAAAGGAAGTCATCTCGAAGACTGTGAGAAAGAAATGACGCGGTGGATGTTTTTATAGTTTTTTCTTTCAAAGAGTGGCCGAAGGGGACGTGTAAATGACGGGACCTCCTTCTTGACACCAATGGTGAAACAAACTGGAACGAAATCTCAAATAAGCAGGAGTGGTAGGTTTTAAATCGATGAATAAATACGCATGAGGTGTTTGAGTGGCATCGTCGTACGCATAATTTAGCCAAGGAGTGCCTAACTGTTTGGCTAACACTTGCACTTGAGATTTTGTCTCTGGGGCTTTTAAACAAGACCACCTAATGGGCGTTGAGACTGAAGGTACGATGGGCTTTACTTTGTTGAAATAAATTTTGAGTAATGTAAATGATGCTGGCATTACGATGATGTCCTTTTCGTGTAAACCAAAGTTTAATTTCTTATTCGTCTCCTCCTAACATGTCGTCGAAGATGACCAGATGCGTTTGACTCAAAGTTAGACACGATCCGGACCCATCGTCTACGCAAGGAATGCCTTCGACAAAAGAAATGGCTTCTCCTTGGCTTTCACGAAGTAAAGTGTAAGACGATTGCCACTCTTTGTAACACCACAAGATACGCTGAGGAGGACGATCAAACAAATGAGATTTGTGTTCGATCAAACGTTTGAAAAATTCGGTTTTGCCTGAACCAATGGGTCCAGCAATCAACATGTTAAATAGATGGTGCAGATACAAAGCTTCCCAACTCTGTCGATCTAACTTGTCGTCAATCACTTTGACCACAGAAGAAGAGGCAGAAGAGGCAGAGGAAGATGCACCCATGACTGAAGTAGGAAGAATTTTGAGAAGAACACGAAAGACACAAGACATTTTATACGTTTCACACACGTTTAATGTTTTAAAAAACAACAAAAACATATTTACAGATCATGAAGAAAGAAAACGCATACAGCAAAAATGGAGAGGTACAACAATAAGGCAACAACTAAAAGAATCAAAGTTCTGTATAAACAAGTCAATGTACAACAACAATAGTCCCGATGGAGGTGTGTCCTACGAAATTGGTGTACACGCACTGGTATTCTTGTTTCTGTTGTGGAAGAATGAAATGTCTCTGACGGAAAGGTTCTTTGTTCCTCAGGTGTTTCTATGGGTACGACGGTGTTTTCTTCTGCTTCTTCTTGAGGTTCGAGTGTCATTAGTTAACTTGGGTTCCAAGTTCACTTTTTGTCTTGAAAGATTAGTGACTTGCAAGGTCCTTGGCAAAGTGTGCAACTTCTTGTAGCCAAGCATCGAAACCAACACTTTTCCAGTCACGTACATCTTTCTAATCGTAAAGTTGTTGGTGTAACGAACTAGCGATGCACACTTCTTGGAAAGTATGAAGTGTAGATAAAGTTTGACAAATGTCTTCTTCACACGGAGGTACACAACTAGTGTTCATCACGATTCTCTACACTTTGAGCACAATTTGTCTTTCGTGCCCCGATAAAGCGTGAATGGTCATGTTTTTTGTTGTTGCATGTACCGTTCATCAAAATAATCCACAACAAACACTGGTCCTCCAAAATAGTCCACAACGAATGCCCTGGGAAACGAAATCCAAGAAAAGTAGTCACTAACACACACACCACATAGCATCCAAAATTCAATGGAAACAGTTCCTGTATCAGGCGTCTGTAATCCTCTAAGGTTTGAACACTATCGTTGGCTTCCTTCCACGGAATACGTTTCACAAGTGAAGACAACGGTCCTGGCATGGTCAGCTTTTATATCCAGGTTCCCAAGGTTTGTATCTTTTGTGATAGTCTACCCCAAGGCTTCTGTGATAGTCTCTCCCAAGAATCAGTCTTCTTATACTGTGGAAGTAGCAATAATTTAAAAATCGAGAAATGACTTTGCGTTTGCGTTTCACTTGTATCTTGACAAACTCTCTGTAAACGCGTTCTCGCAGCTCCAAAGGCAGATTCTGAATGTGCTCTTCTACACTAGTCATTCACAGGCACGTCTTTCTTTGTGATGAAATACTCACACGTTTTCCAAATGGAATCGAGTGGAAAAGGATATCCAAGATGTTCAGTGATGACCTTTCTACACCTTAGACGACGTGAAGGCGTTTCGTCTTGAGGTGACACTTCTTGCAAACGTTTTTTGTATTACTCTAAGTTTGTCACTTTCTCTTGATCTTCGTTCCATGGAATTCTGTGTAACACTGTCACATTGTAGGTGGTGCCATCCAAACTCTTAAAGGAGGTAGGTAGTCCTTCATGAATGTCTGACCATTTGAATATCTTGACACTAATCAGTATTTTTATAGCATTCAGATACCACTGGTTAAAACGTCTGTGCTGTAAAGGATGCAATTGTTCTTTGCGTTTCACTTGAATCTGAACCAACTCTCTGTAAAGGCGTTTTCGCAGCTCCGGAAGCAAACAACGAATGTGCTCTTCTAAAGTATCCGACATGTATTACTTCTTGGGACCGACCAAAGGTAGGTACTGACAGCGCTGAGACCGTCTGCCATGTTCCAAGAAAGCTGAGTCTTTCTACGCCCATTCGTGAAGCGTCAAACCGCAACTGAAACACTTGACTTTATCACCTTCTCCCAAGTAGATAAATCCTGATCTGGCTAAAGCTTTGGGAGTAGGTCCTTCCAGATATTTAGGCCACTTATCTTTGAAAGTCTGTAATCGACTTTCAAAGTCGCAATAGTCAGGCAAAGCCACAGGCAACGTGCATAGTTTGCAAAAGTAGGGACGACATCCGCAGGTAGGTACACGCTTATCATCCCCAATAAAAAAAGAAAGGGCGTCGTATTGCATCGCTTTTGCTAGTGGGGCGGTAAGGCACACGAACGGCATCGCTTTCGAGGGTCCCAGAGGAGGAGCGACAAGGTCGTGCTACATAGCTGATGTCAAAGCGTACGGCATCCGTCTCGTCGCAAAGCACTGCATCGCACTCCAGGTCGTGATCGAACTTGGAGTCCACAGTAGGTTCCTCGCTCAGAGGCTGTGTAGAGTTCGTTAGCATCGGTGCTTGTGTACTGGTCTCCGCATTGAACTTGAAGTTCACAGCGAGTTCCTCACTCGGTGACTGTGTGGCATTAGTATTCATCTTCTTCTTGCTCGGTCAACGTTTGGAGTCACAATGAATAGTTGGCCTTGGAAGTTTTCCCTTTTTTATACTGAAGATCGGCGTGTCCGTAAGGCAAAGTGGTGTGGTCTGGAAGTCGCAATCGTTTCTGGTACACAATTTGGTAAACGTTTTCTAAAGGGCGACTGACGATTTGGTGATTTGGTAACCGTACGATCTTGTGAGGTTCTAAAGTTTTCAGTCGAAAGTCTTGAGCTTGTCCAGACTGTAAAGCATTTATCAAGACATCAAAGTTGACCACTTGGCTGGTTCGATAGTTCAGGATCAATCCTTTGACTTTGCATTTGGTGTGAAGTTGGCCTTGTCGGTCTCGGTATCGGTACCCGTAATTTTTAGGGCCACCGCTGGCAAAACTGAGGATCGTCTCTTGAGGGTGCTCGTCCGTCCATGATCCTAACCGATCTCCTTTGATAAAGGGGTGTGGGCAACCAGGGCGATGCATGTACATACAACTGTCGGTGTCAAAATACAGGACGCGATCTCCCAACACTTCTAAAGCCTCGTCGTACAATTTCAAGCGAGCATGGGCTGTCACGTAGGCTGCAATGACCACATTGCTAAAGTCGTCAGGGTGTACAAACTTGGGTTCTTCTTCGTAATTGATCAAAATCAAATCTTCACGGATGATTTCTACGTGTTTCACTAGTTTTGCTTTGTCGTCCACCAGTTGAAAGTAGCGACTGGGATCTGCCAAGTATTCCGTCTTGGGCAGGATCGTACGTTGTACCATTTTTCCCCACAAGCAATTCAACATGACTTTGGCAAACGATCTTCTTCCTTCGTTCTTTTCAACGTCATCCAAAGTGATGCCTTCTACGGCACGGTACTGTTCTTTGAATTGGACTTGGTCGTCGGGCGTCCGACACCAAGAGGGATAGCCGCTAGCTTCTTGTTTCAGTTTGAGAAATTCGTTGACGTAGCCTGAGAAAATGCCTGGATTCGAGGCGTCGTCCTTTTAGTATTGTGATGTGGTAGGAAAGTGCAAAATTTCGTACACTTTCAACAAGCGGTATCCCCGATCCAGAGCCCGAAACAATTCGGCGCTGACTCACGTTCCTGTCAAAGCGCGTTCTTCCTCCGTGTGGAAACATGGGTGATCTTGGTTGCATGTTTTGGCACACGTTCGGCAAAAAGGAAACATTAGTTTTCCTTGGCAATGACGGGGTAAGACAGGATGGTACAAATGGGTCGGGGGTAAGACTTTGCATTTGATCAATCCTTCGCATTGACGAATGTTTTCCACATCGATGTGTTCTGTCAGGATTTCAGGGTGTCTTGTAGGGAATCGCTTATATTTGCACACCCAAGGATACAACGTCGTACATCAAGCGTGTGGCATTGGTTCGTCCTCCAAACAAACGGTGGCATGGATCCAAAGGTTCGATGTCGACCACGTCGTAATTTTCGACAATGCGCCTAAATTCTGGATCGGATTTGAAACGTCGATCGTACTCGTGCTCCCACATTTCTACCACATGGTATCCTTGACTTTCTAACTTCAGACGTCGTTGGTAGGTGTGTTCGTACAACTCTTCCATGGTGGAGTCTGAAAAAGGACTTTTCAGGTGTCGTTGAGGAAAACACGTAGGGCATCCGTGAAACAAGCATCCCTGAAATTCGTACACCGTTTGAGGATTTGCCAAATCCCAGCCATCCACAGAAAGACTTTCCACTTTCTTTTCTCTCCCTCCGTTTCTGGCATGTTGTATCCATTTGTCTTCCTTTTGGCACAAGTAATGCAACCAACGCAATGCTTTGGCAGAGTATTGACAACTGGCCGAAAGAGAATTGTTAGGGTCTATGATGGCTAGTTCGTTCTCGGGCATGAACCTTTTGATGTACACTAAGGTACAGGCTTTGGCTAGGGTGCACGCATCCTTTAAAGGATCGACTTCTCCGTGATTTAGAAATAATTGTCGAAACTTTCCACAGCAACGGCGTAAAATGTCCACATCGGATAGACAATACTTCAACATTTCGTCTTGAATGTCAAACGGTTCTGAAGCGTGAGCGTGGTACCAAGCGTGAAAGGCTTCTCGGTGTTCGGTGTGCATCCCATCGGGGTCGTAATAGTGAACGTCAGGCAAATGCGGGAGCACTACGTGTTGATTGGCTTCGGTATTGAAAAAGTGGGGAAAATATCCTTTGGCCATTTTTGTCATTCCAAATGTTTTAGGCATTCGACTCAAAGGCATGGTGAAATAACTCATGGAATCATTAAATTGTACTTGTCTCACTTGCATGTAGATGAGGTTGGCTCCGTTCATATTGACTTTGTGGCATTCAGTGCCTTGTTCTGAATAATATTTTAACAGAAACTGTCCATCGTATCCCGAGAAATTGTGAGCTATGACGGTAGCATAGCGATGACAGTCTACGTAACGTTGAATGTCCTCTTCGCTCCAATTGTCGTTGATGGGGTCTAAGATCCATTAGGCAAACTCGGGTAGAGTGTTGGGGCCACGAAAGATTTTTTCATGTCCTCTTGGAATCTTACTACAATGGGGACAGTGAAAATGGATAGGTTCTTGTATGAACTTCTCACAAGCCCGATGAGCGACGCAGAAATTAGGGATGTGAATTCCCGTCAAAATAAAAAAAAGATAAAATCCACTTTGGTCTTATTCTTCTTCGGATCACCCTTTAATTCTTTCTCCAGTGTATTGTCGTACATTTGAACGTAACATTGACATTGATGTTGATAGTCTACGATTTGGTTGCAAAGGCGGCATCTTTTCTTTCCAGCACAAACGTGTCTCTCCGGGTTGTTTGTTCGAATCAGATATCCACACGTAGAGCACAATTTCAATACGTCACAAGCGCTTTGTTGCTGGTGAGCTTGTGTCCTGCGATGTTGTTCGTAACAAGAGGGACTGATAAAGGTTCGTCGACACGTCGAGCAATGCACGTGTTTTTCAGGCATGGTTTGGAAGCTAAACAGCTCCTACATATCTTTCCGCAATGAATGTGTTTCTCCCGGCTGTTAAATCCTTGGTCGCATTTCTCGCAGTAGTAAGAGCATCCAAGATATCCTGTGATATTGGTGATGGCATCGAAACGTTCTTGATGATAATACACGTGAATGTATGTTCCCTCCGAGAAATCGGGTGCTCAAAACAGCAGAGCTCCGCGAACTTCTTGAGGGTGTACTTTCAAGGTGTACCGAGGAGCCATGACGTCTTGAAGTTGTTGCATTTGAGAAATGCTACACACGGTCTCTTTCCATATGCCTGCTTGTTGTAACAGGAGTTCTGCTTCTTTTCGTTCTTGGGGTCTGTCCGATCGTCGAATGTTCTTCCATGCTCTTTTTCCAGTCTGCGGTCTCGTTCATGTCAGCATAAGTTCGCCCCACAACGATGGCACGGGCTAAGCACATCTGGTCTTGAGATTTGTCGATTTGGACGACACTGCGTTTGGTACTGCGAAGGTCGTCCACCAGTAACACTTTCCTGCTTCGTCTTCTACCTCGAGGAGGTGACACGTGAGTCATGTGAAGTGTGGCTTTACCAACGGAGATGGTAAACTCTTCGTTGGATTATTGAACGTGTTCGATTTTGTCCATGACTTTAGACGGTGTTTATTCTGCCGGGGTACTGAACTCGATCCAGACAGGAGACTCCAAACTGTCGTGATGGATGGAAGCCTCAATCGATCGTCCTCTTTGGCTCCGCATTGTCGTTTCAAGGTCTGTAACAAGGAATCCCACAAATTGGTAATGAACCCTGCAGCTTTCTCGGGAGGCACTTCAGACTTAAGTCTTTAAACTTGATGTTGTAAGTGTAAGCCGTGGTTCTAAATTTTTTAGAGGTCATTTTTTGTGTCTCTCGAATGCGATAGTAATTTTCGGGAGCCACGGAAGGACTTTCTTAGTTAGGGGTTCTAGATTCTCTTGGTTTGGTGGAAGGTGTGGTTTCAGGCTCACTCATGTCCTCTTCAAAATCGCTGGCATGGACTTGAGCTAGCACTTCAGCTACCGGTGTATGACGCGGGACGGAAAGTCGCCGTCTTGGCCTCTTCGTTTCTTCTTCTGTTTTCTCATTGACATTGCGTGATCTTTTCATCTTGATGTCTCACTTGAATCTGCTTGAGTATTGAGTTTTACACTGACTCTCTCCCTTTATATAGAGAGACCTTCCTACCCTCAGAGTCACTATTGGTTATTCAACTTTCAAACAGTGAAGATGGAAGAGTCAAGACAGATCGCCTTTCTGGTCAGAGATTTGCAGAGAGTTCTTCGAAAGTATACCACTTTCAGTAAGACTAAGGACTACTCATCCTCCTCTCGAGATAAAAGTCAAGATACTTGCTATATCTGCCAAGAGAAAGAACATTGGGCTCCAGAATGTCCACAGCGTCAAAACCAAGAAAAAGAAAAGAGAGACAAAGGGAAATATACCTGTTATCATTGTCAAGAAAAAAGACATTGGTCTTCGGAGTGCCCTAAGAAACAAGAGAACCAACAAGAGAGGGTGGAAGCAGTGGGATCTTCAGCACCAGAAGAAGAAGAAGAACTCATCCCCGTCGTCAAGAAAGGCAAGAAGGCCAGACGACTGGAAGACAGTGAAGAAGAAAAAGAAGCACTGATACTGTGAAGAAATTCAAGAAAAAGAGAGACAGACAGTGAACTATGAACTTGAGTGATGTGTTATGAAATGTTCATTGTGATTTTTAAGAGAATATACCAAAATGGAAAAAAACTAAGTGTCTTTTGGTTTTGTTTTTTAGAGTATGGAAGCACTCACGCACTCACTCCTACACAAACCAAGGATGGGATTTAAAGTTTTACTTGATTTGTCAATGAGATTATTTCTTTTCTAAGAAATGTAGGTGGCCCTGAAAAGGACCGTTGGGGTGTGTGTTTTTTTTAAAAACAAATTTATGGACTAGACATGATGAGCTTTAACTGTCTCAATCCCTTTCCAAGAGCAAGTCCTACTCCTCCTGCTGCTGCTTTTGTAGTGGTGGTAGTAGTAGTAGTAGTCAATGGTGGTGGTAGCATCTCAGTAGTAGTAGTGATGGGCTTAGAATGTTTCGCCCGTGAGGGTCTCTTTCTCTTGTGTTCAAGAAATCTGATACATGTTTCTCAGATGCTTTAACAAGGCTAAAATGTCTTGTAGTAGACTCGCCGTTTTGTTTTTATCACTCCCTTCCTTCTGTCCTTCACACTTCTCTTCTAGATTTCTTATTTCTTCTTCTTACTTTCTTCTTTCCTCTTCTTGATGGTTTCAAGCTCACTGATGTCATCTTCGAAATCGCTGGCATGGACTTCTTCAGTTTTCTCATTGACATTGCGGTGATCTTTTCATCTTGATGTCTCACTTGAATCTGATTGAGTTTAACACAGACTCTCTCCCTTTATATATATAGAGAGACCTTCCTACCCTCCGAGTCACTATTCGTTATTCAACTTTCAAACAGTCAAGATTGAAGAGTCAAGACAGATTGCCTTTCTGATCAGAGATTTGCAGAGAGTTCTTCGAAAGTATACCACTTTCAGTAAGACTAAGGACTCCTCCTCTCGAGATAAAAGTCAAGATACTTGCTATATCTGCCAAGAGAAAGGACACTTGTTTCTTTGTTTTGTTTGGTGCATGTATCACTTCTGTCCCGCTAAAATACTTCTGTCCCATAAACACTTCTGTACCCCAAGTGCCGCCTCCATGTTCATTTCGCCGCATGGGTCTCAAGTGCACCCTCCATGATCATTTTCTCGTATGGGTCTCAACTGCCCCCAGTGTTGATTTCCCGTATGGGTCTCATCTGCCCCTCCACTCCCATGCTCATTTTCTGCATGGGTATATGGGTCTTAAGTGCCCTCTCAATGTTCATTTCTCGTATGGGTCTCAACTGCCCCCAATGTTCATTTCCCGTATGGGTCCTAAGTGCCCCATTTTGGGTCTCAACACCCCCCCCATATTACTGACATACGCCGTTATATAGACATACGCTGTGATATATACATACGCTGTGATATAGACATACGCTGTGATATATACATACGCTGTGATATAGACATACAGTATGTTAAGAAGGAGAAGACAGAGTAGGAAAAGAACAGAATATGTCATTTGTCAATTGCAAACTGAGAAATAAGCTATCCGAAAGATGAGTCACCTAAGATGTTGTTCATCGTGCAGTTGTATCACGAAGTTAGACTAGCACACGCTGCTTTATACACAACAATTTCATAATCGACTTGAGAGTTGGAATAAGAAAGTGTGGAGTATGTATTTTAAATATCACAGTCAGAAACAGTTACTTAAACACAGTGCATGTTAATTCTCTTCGGAAAGCTAGTCTCGCTTTCAAAACATTCTCATCACTGAGTGTAATCAGTATCACTTTCGTCCAGAATGCCGGGACTATGGTATCTGAGACATCTATCCTTTCAAAAGGATTTCTCTTCTTTTCTAGATCTTCGCATAACACCTGCTGCATTAGCTCATTACTTTGTTGAGATAGGTGCAGCATTTTCGAACCAAGTTCTTCGGCTGTGATATGACTAGCACTCAGTGCTTGACGATACTTGGTTAAAATAGCACATACAACTCCATTAGCCAATATATGGTATCTGTGAATTGGGTATGATATTATCCAGAAACTGCCGTATTATTACCCCACCATAGACAGATTAAGCTATCCATCTTATTTTAGTTACTAATCGTGTTGCGTTGCTCTCCTCCACTGTGTGCTGTTTCGTTCTTCTCTACAAGAAAGCAGATATGTCGGTCATGATCCATAAATATTCAAGTAGGTCGATCGAGTCTCTGAATCCTCGATCCACTATAAATACGCCATCTTCTTGCAGCCATTCTCTCATTTTTTCAATATTGTTACTGAGTGCGTGCTTTAATATATTGGCCTCGTTATTCCCCCCCCCCCCCATCACTTAAGTATGAACCAAAAACACTGACAACGTAGACTGTTGTACTAACGACCATCATTGGTTTCACAATTGGATGTCGTTTGTGAAGACTGAAAGATCGACGTTGCAAATTAAACTGTGAACTTTTCTGTATGGATATGTAGGTACCATCTATGACTAAAATTGCTGGAATGTTATTTCCACTAAAAAAGGGTCTAAGACAGGCTTCTATTATGTTGAGCGATTACAGATCTTCCGTCTCCGACCTATTTTGGAGTAAAGTCTTTAGCTAAGACCGTTCTAGCTGATGTAATAGCTCGTTTCAAGGAATGAACACCAATACTAAATACTGTTGATATTAGTTTGTTTGACATACCTGATCGAAGTTTTGTCAAAAGAATGCCTATGCATGTTCTGCAGAATCTGATTTTTGAATCTCGTAGACTTTCGACATGATTACAAATGTCATCGAATTAGGTCTTTTTAATCCCGAGTAGATTGGAAATTCAGCGCCAGTCATAGATGCAGACAAGTCAAAATGAAAAATAAAATTATTACAGATTACTGTCTTTACTTAGTGGTATAATAATAAAACATAAAAATAAATAAATGAATAAGTAACTGGCGACAATTACGATTGATTTATATCAATATGGAATATAAATTTAGTACAGAATTTAGTGGAGGGGGAACTGTCTTTACAAAACATATAAACTGTAAGGCTTTGATTTGGTTAGGTGGGAAAATAACGTTTTAGCAACCTTTCTAAAACGTTGCACACGAACATACTATTAATTGTCCTCTGATCGCGAAACTATGGAAAATTACAAATAGCACTTATATGCATTGATTATTACAGTTCGTACAACAAATATTGTCATTTTTGCTAAGATAATATGTGACGTTTTTACAACCTTGTACCGATGTCGTGTTTGACATTACAGTATGAGGGGGAAGAGTCATTGTTTCGTAGGTTTTTTAAAATTTTTTAATGAAGTTAACAACTTTTGTCTAAAAATATTGTATTTGCCAGGTAAACGTGAAATACGATCATTGCCTTATAAATTGTTTACGAATATACGAACCGAAGTTTGTAGCTCTTCCTGTACCGGCTAAACGGCATTGTGACTGAGACGTGGAATATTATTTGCTGCTTTCAGCTGTGTTGAACAGTCAAGGTATGTACATTAATCAATTAATCTACAATTCGCATTTTTAGTTTCAAAAAGTAACGGTCCTATTGTCGTAGAGAGATTCTTTTTTCTAGTGGCGGCGCGAGTGTGGAGGTGGGTTGGGGGCGGGGGATAAATGATGCCACCTGGCGAGGGGGCAGCCGTCTGGAGCTTTTATTGCCACCCCTCCCATCTAAGCTGCCGGTTTCAGGACTTAGATTGGGGGTCGGGGTTGGAGGTTGACAACTGACATAAAAACTGTTCTCTGTGCCAAAGTAGGGGCGCCACTAAAGAACATTGCCCCCGTGCGCCTCAAACCCTCAATACAAAGACTTTTTCAATTACATAGTTATCATATATCCAGCTTTTCTGTGTAATAATACTTAAAATAGAAAGTGGTTACTGAAAGATGAAAAGGTGATCGTGCAAGATCGAGGAGATAAAATATGTAAGTGGTTAGAGTTACTGGTTAATAACTATCAAGGTACAAATACTTTGTTTGCAATTGATGGCTGTGGGAATCTTCATGACATCGAAAATAAAACAATTATCCCAATTAGATTAGAGTTGAGTGGTAGAAATTTGTACAATTCTGTAATCAAAGATTTTGTTTTACAGCAAATACACTTTTTTGTTTGTTTTTTGCCGCTTGGGGAGTGGTGGTGTCGTCTTCATTAGCAAGGATAACAACGAAATGAAACAGAAAAAGCGTTTTAAGTTAGCGATCTTATTCCAACTGAAATGAAAGGAGACAAATAAATAAATAAATAAACGTTTCATGAGACTCGAGTTTCCTTGTTAATAAATAAGCAATCAGTATCATGCCGAAAACAAATTCAGACTAAATTGATCTTGGACTCTTTTCCAACTAAAGTGTTTGCTTACAATCTTTTATCTTTATATTTAAACTTTTAAGTATTTCAAAATTTGGAATTTGAACTTTTAAATGGCATTATATAGCCAGTATTGTGTTGACATATTGTGAATCCACCTACCAACCCACCCACCTACCTGCCTAATGTAACAGGGCATAAAGACATTTTTTTTAAATATTTAAAAACAAAGTCTTTTCTATTGATGCAATAAGCTAATAATAAACACATCAATGTTATTTTTGTATTAACTTTTTAAAATCCTTGTTCTTGAAATCTGCTACAAAATCTATTATAATTGTCCACCCACCCCTATAAGCTAGATTTTACTGGGTGAAAGTCACACCCTTTGTATAACCCTGGTGTAACAGCCAGCAGTACATAATTCATGCATCAACAATTACCTTGATTAACCTCATTTGAAAAGCATGCAGCATGCAGTCCCCTCACCTAACTCCTATAACCCATATGTACAATACACAGTTAACCTGCTGAGGGTAATATATCACAATATACAATGTATAGTAATTAATATGAAAAGTTCATCATTTAATAAATATATTTATTCCTCCTTCCAACTGTGCTGGTTAGAAATGGCTTTCTGAGTAGACCAGGATGTGTATAGGTCTAGCATGGATGAATCAATGTGATCATAAACACAAGTACTTAACTCATGTTAGTAAAACATGAAATGTAGGTCACAGTGACCTTCTTTGGTTTTACGGTTATTGAAACAACAGAGATGCATCCAATTATCAAGTTTCATGATTGGAACATAAACAGCACAAAAGAAATGAACTATTAGCAGAATTTTAAGAAAGTCACTGAGCATGAAATATAGGTCAGAGACCTCTTTTGGCAAAAAGGATGTAAAAACTTATTAAGATGCATTTACTCACCAAGTGTCATGATTCATGGTAGGACAGTATGAATATAGCATGCCAAAAACTCATGTGGTCATGATCTAAACGCAAAAGTTTAACGAAAACCTTCAAAAGATGAAATATAGGTCATGACATGCCTCTCTTGCTGTAAGTGAGATACATACCATCATCTAGTTCACGATTACAATATGAACAATCATGAACAATTTGTGCTATAGCTGTGGTACTAATAGTGTACAATCATCCAGTTTGATGATTCTATCAAGAACAGATGTTGAAAAATATACTTACAACACACAATTTAAGCAAAGTCAGTGAAGCATGAAATGTATGAATATGTCACACTGACCTACTTTTGTGATGAGAGTCAAGATGCATTCCCTCAGCAAGCTGATACATCTAGGAATGAGAGTGTATAAATATATATATATATATATATATATATATATATATATATATATATATATATATATATATATATATATATATACAGGATGCTAAACCTCTTTAACCTAGGCCAGTAAAATGTGAAATACAGGTCACTGTGACATTGCTTGTCGTAAGGGTATGGTACTACTAATTGTGATGCATACAATCATCTCGTTTGATGATTCTAGGATAAACAGAGCTTGAAAAAATAAACTTAAAACACAATTTTACCAAAGTCAGCAATGCATGAAATATAGGTCACAGTGACCTAATTCTGTGATGAGGGTGTAGTACTCATCAAGATGCATCTCCTCACCAACTTTCATGAATCTAATCATAACAGCATATGTACAGGGTGCAAAAACCTAGCTGGTCATGAGCAAAATGCAAAAACTTAATCTAACTCAGGAGGATGTGTAATGAAGGTCACAGTGACCTTCCTTTGTGGTAAGGGTGTGGTAGTAACAGAGATACATGCATGCACATAGTTTGATCCTTCTATCATGAACAGAGGTTTAGAAAAGAACTTAAACTACAAAATTTAATTGAAGTCAGTTAAGTGTGAAATATTGGTCACAGTGACATAAATTTGTGATGAGGGTGTAGTATTCATCAAAATGCATCCCCTCACCAAGTTCCAAATCTAACAGTATTTATACAGTGTGCAAAAACCTGAGATAAATGCAAAACCTTAACCAAGAATGCACAACTAATGTACATGTTTGTACCAATTTAGCACCCTCCCCTGGAGGAAGGTGCTATGAAACCCACTCAAAACTGTTGCCTAGGACCTAGGAAGAAAAAATGCTTGACATTCAATGAGGGTGTACATATGTATACCTTTTATTTGTGTGGATGCTGTTGCTGGGAGTACTAACAAAAGCATACCTCTACTTCTTAGAAGTCAGAGGCTAGGTTCCCTGCAGTGATGTTGCAGCAACAGAAATGCGATAGATGGTATGTATGATCTGTTGAAAAATTCAATCAACTTTATTTCCTTATAAATATTTAGATCTAGGATTTTACAGTCTAATACAAAAATTAATATTCAGTAGAACCATCTTGCATGTATGCAAAATTCCATGTCCGTTCCGGTGATTACATATGTTCCGGTGATTCTATCCACCCATTTTACACCTTTTGTGTTTTGTCATTATGTATCCTCCTCATGTACACCTTAAGATATCTACACTGACAAACCTCTTCATCACAAACTTCAAACTTGAATCATTTTTTCCCTACATATGTATCCTCATGTGCTTCTATAAATCAGACCCTTGGCTAAACATTTTATCACATACATAATTTTTTTATTTTGAACAGTATTTATTCATGTATTCAAGAAAACATCTTCACATATAATTCAAAACAATGCAATATCTTGGGATTCAGCAGAAAGTTGGAAGCTTACTAAAAACTGTCTCTCCACTATTACAATGAAATTCTAACAATCAATATTTGTCTACTGAAATACTTCACATTTAAATGATTTTTCTCCAGTATGTATTCTTATGTGTCACATCAGACTTCAACTCTTACTCAACACTTCATCATATTTCACACTTAAATGTTTATTCTCCAGTACATATTCTCATGTGTGCCTTCCAATTTTCAGTCCCTCTTAACATTTCATCACCACTTCAGACTTAGTTGCAGAGGTAGACAAAATCCATTGCCCGGTAGCCTAGGACAACCAAAAATGAATGCTGGGTAACCATTTTCCCCATGTGAAAGCCCAGTCAAGCTATCCAACAAATATTATTTAAAAAAAAGAATTATCATATTAGAAATTATAATAGAATTTTAATTTTTTTCCAGTGACAATCATCTGATCCTTAAATTTTCCTATGGGAACCAATAGCAAGGTGCCCAGATTATCTCCATATAATTCCATAACTGAGTATTGGGTGATTTCTATAGGTAATAAGCCATGTGTCGGCTACTAAGGGTCTGATCATGTAAACTACTAGCTCCTTGGGGTGAACCCTTTAGAAAACAAGACTTGCGAATGTTTGTCTTTTGTCAGCATACCAACATATGGTCACAGTAATTTCCATCTTTGACTTGACACAGTGAAAACCTATGATCTACATGTACATTTAGTAGTGAACTTTCCCATTGATCAGTTGAAGAAATGAGAAGTCACTGTAGAGCATGTGACAGTTGTTTCTGTTGGCTAACATTAGCTAAAGAAATACGGCAAATATAAAAAATCCAACCAATCGCAATTGTTGTTGCATACTATATTGGCTTGTAGGTAAATGGCTAAGCAAAAATCCCATGTGGAAAGTTCATATTTACCTGACAGTTTCGAAACAGGAATAACAGTATCGGATTAATGACAACATGAACCATAATGATGTAAACTCAGATAAACATAAAATATAGATATGTTTCTGGTTGGGAGTGGCCAACTACTAGAAAGCTGATGGGCAACAAGACACCTAGTTTGATAAATCTGTCCCCAAACCTGTATTCGTACCCGATGGGTGGTTACTCATCAATACCATTACAGGTTTGTGGTCTGATTTATTGAACTACAGAACACCATTTAAAAAAAGTATATTGTTTGATTATCTTTTAAATTAGGACTATATATATATATATTTACATTAGTAGATATAAGGAAATATTTTACTCGTAAAGTGGAAACATTCTATTATCACGAGTGGTGAAGCCTTATACTGTACCTACTCAAAAAACTTATAGATTTTCTTTTTATTATATATTTTTACAGGCAAAAAACTTCAATTTGCATGGATTTGTTTCTCCATTCTGTGTCAATGCAATTAAGAGCTGCATTACTACATCAATAAAAAGAAGTTCCGAAATTTTACAATAGTTTTAGGACAGCAACTTTTGACAAATTTAGATTGTATAGACATGCTTCAAATTGTGTATATTGTCAAATTAAAGAATGTTTTCCTGCAAAAGTGAAGAGATTTTTATTTTTGTTAACACATTGCTTGCGCAGATTGATAGAGTGAACATTGCTCTGGGTGGGGTCCTGTAGCAGCAAGACAGAACACACCAACAGACTTCAGAGCGTAACATCAATAAACGACAGATTTTAATAATTGTGAGTTTACTTGTAAGAAGTTTGGCTGATATTTTTGTTTATTTTTGCATTCAGATGTGAATTATGTGTGTTGGGAGGCTTGTAGTCTATTTTGATAACAGACGCTGCACCTAAATTTTGATTCTCACTTAATTTCTGTTTGCAATTGACACTATTCAAATTCCCTGATTTCTTCATCGTTTTCAGACATGATTGTGATGAGTTACAATCGCTACTTAAACAATTTTATTACTATATGTAATCAAGAGCTTTTCTTAAAAATGTGTACCATTTGTCATTGAGTGTAACAAGCATACAATACTGCATGTGCCTTTACAGATAAGTTTTAAATATTGAATGACCCTGAAAATGTGTAAAGGGATGTAACTCGTATCTCTTCTCAAAATGAACTTTTTTCAATCAGAGATAGTTTTAATTCACAGGCAAATAGATGAATATCGAACTATACCTGTCACATTGGCACAAACGGTGACTTTTACTTCTGCTGCGATAACATGACTACTTTCCCCCAAAACCAGTAAATGAATTGCTTCGATCTTCTACCCTAATGATAAAAACTGCCTTGCTTTTGAATTTGACAATGTGTCTGGAGAACAGTGGGTACAAGTGAGATAAGAAATGTTTGCACATCAATTCAAACGATATTTTTTTATCTAAACAATGCCTTCCTCATGAAGCAAAACTTTAGTTTACATAGACTGAGCGGTCACTGTAGAGATGTTCTAGTGACCGCTTAAGGCAGGGAGAAGCAATCGTTTGGTTATAAAACACCTGGCCGCTGATTGCAGAAAGCAGGTGACTGTTACACACATGACATTTATATAGGAAATTTGACAGACGCAAATTAGTATGGGCATTGTGACCAGGTAACCGCTATGTAAAGATGACCATTAAGACAGGCCTGGCTCTCTCTCTATCTCTCTCTGTATATACATATATATATATATATATATATATATATATATATATATATATATATATACACACACACACACACATATATATATATATAAATATATATATATATATATATATATATATATATATATATATATATATATATATATCTACACACACACATATACAGCAGGGTTCTCCGTATTGAAAGTTGCAGTCCAGAACTCTTTCCTTGAAGAAAGTTAGAATCCCAACCGTATAAATAGAAGTCCCAATAATGATACACTTGTTCCTTGCAATAATTCAGAATATAATTCGTGTATTGTGGGATCACCAATATATATATATACAGTCCTACCCATTTATGTCGACATCCTCAGGCCCGAGGAAATATTGTCGACATAAGCGGATGTCGAGGTAAGTGTTTGGGGGGGGGTGAGTTGTCGTCAATGAGCAGGATTTACACTTTGAGAAAACAAAGAATGGAAATTTTGAGTACATGAAGACAAAACCAGCGTTAAATACACATCTATATTGACAAATTACATTTTGGTTACCTTTGTGTAATAAAATCCACAATGCATTAAGTGCATGCATATGAAAAATCCATGAATTCGTGTATGAGTCTCATGTTAGAAAATATATGCATCGGTCACATCCTGATAGGAAACTCATGTATAAAAAATGGTTGTCCTCATTTGATCTAACACGTCTTCACAATTCACTATGATAATCATTGTCGCCAGTAGCACATGGTTGCAAAGTTGTTATTTACATGCTATAAAGTACATGTACATGTACTTAAATTGGCCTAGATTTTGGTCAGCCTGAAACAATGTTCCCATCTTACTGAGGCTACCAAGGGGATGGGGCTATTCACAGGGAAATGATAACATGTATTTATTTACGGAAGTCATCGTGAAAAGTACATAAAATTGAACAAGAGATATGCGGCTGATATGATTAATTTACCTTCAACGTAGCCTTTCTTTATAGACTCAGCAGCTTTCATCCATCTAGACCAACAAATTGTTCTCCTCCTTTTTTTTCTTTTTTTTTTTTTTTACTGGTCCACCACCAGTAAAAAAAAATATATATATAAAAAAATAAGGCGGAGAACAACTTTTTGGTTTATCATCCATCCTGACAGGGTGTTATGTTTAAGTGAAAAGTTTTCACAGACATATTTGCGAGATGCCCCACGTTCAACATCCTTAACAGCCAGATATTTAGTTTCCAGAGACTGTAAATTTAATCTGCGTTTTATGTTGCCATTGGTAGCCATCGTAAACATAAATAAAGTTAAAAAGGAAACTTTCACAGCACAATAAACTTGTTTTAATCACATATCACTTTGGAAAATGCAACAATCGATCAGATTTCATTGCTTTTATTCAAGTTTGGTGATGATTTTTTTTTTAATGAAGGGTGGATTGTTTTTATTGAACATTGTAACCGGCTTGCTTTGATGAAGGGTACATGTGTTTTTTAAGTCGCCGCGAGAGGCCAACTTTATAGGACCAAACAAAAGCCTGTTTTTTAATCCACTGAGTCATAAAGCCTGGCGGCAAGATCAACTAATTGTTGAACAAAGTACAGGTCGGAACTGTCCGCTTGTCGACATAAATGACCCGGCGGCAAGATCAACTAATTGTTGAACAAAGTATGGGTCGGAACTGGCAGCTTGTCGACATAAATGATTAGAAAACAAAGGATTTGTTCAAGTTGGGACCAAGGGCTTCTGTCGACATGTACGTTTATTTTTTATCTCGATGTTGACATAAGCATGACAAATTTGGTAGTAATAGTAGACCAAGGGACCGGGACTTTGCTTTTTTGTCGACATAGGCGGCTTGTCGACATAAGTGATGTCGATATAAGTGGGTAGGACTGTATATATATATATATATATATATATATATATCACCAGATTGATAATGCTCATTCATTGTTAAAATATTTAGTATTGTAGTAAAAGAATGAAAAACTAAGGCATTGAGAACAGTGATAATTATGATTGTTTGTGATGTAATAGCTAGAAGGAATCAAGGAGGGGATTACAGTTGTTTTTCTATATTAATTTATTTAATTAGCTCCATTCCATTTCAGATCAATAAATTTACCAAGACACTGGAAGAAGAAACAAATAACCATATTCCCTTCACTTGCTTTCATTTCATCTCTTAGCAACACAGCACATCATACTACATTCACTTTTTTCTCAAACAAACTTTAAAAACTTCTCTATATCAGTTTTAGGATCAAAATCCTTAAGTTCCAGACCTTCCCCCAACACCTTCATCAATTTCATTACAGTTTCTTGTTTTAAATGCTCATGGCTCTATGTCTTGATATAATCATGTGAGAAGAAACCTCTCACACAAGCTCTGATGTTATATGTAAAATTAGCAACATGTCAGCTTAAACAGCAAAGTCTGAAACAAATCTTAGTGCATCAAGCTAATAATGTTCCATTAGTTTCTCATCTTGTATCCCATGTAAATGTCCTATTCCATGAATCTCTCAGTCTCTTTAATGTTCTATTTTCTTTATAAAAACTAGATGCATTAACTACTTTCTGTTGGCCAGTCTCACAAGAATCGGGTTCGTCTGCATTCTTTATCTTGGCACCAAAGAAATAAGGTAAAGTTGCCATTATAAAAGTACATATGAAAATCACTCAAAAATGAAAGTATATCTGTACATGACACAGAAAAACAACTGACTTTGATGGCGATTAACATGGGAGTTCATATTCCTCTGACAAACAAAGTAAGTCCCAAAATCTTGACACTATTTTTCTAAATATGAAATATGAAAAAATGCAAGTTCTCCAAACATCATGGAAGAATTTAAAACACAATGGATTAAAAGTGTGCTGAGTTCTGCTTATGACAGAGAGGTCTCAAAGTACACATGCATGTAATCAGTCTTTTTATCAAAACGATCATTAGGGGCCAGCAATTGATTAATAGATGGCTTCATCTCCTTGTCTACTAAGATTTAACCTATGCTGCTTAACCTAATTCCTTTACAATCACTTGAACTTATTGATAGCCTGCTCACTACATGATTGATACATGCTTTGTACAAGTGGATCAAATAAAAAGGAAGTTTGACGACAATAAAACTGAATACAGTGGAATTTTCATGCAAAATTAAAAGTATATATATATATATATATATATATATATATATATATATATATATATATATATATATATATATTTTAATGCTGATTTTGGCATCCCAGAGAACCCTGATATATATATATATATATATATATATATATATATATATATATATATATATATATATATATATATATATATATGTATATAACAAAGTTTTTGTGTATAATTACTGCAATTAATGGGGCAACTGAAACAGTTTACTGTGCAACCATCAGGAGTTCTCCATTGGATTTTGAAAGTTGCAGTGTAGGACTGCTTCCTTGAAAAAAGTTGCAGTCCCAGTCCTAAAACTAGATGTCTCAATAATTATACTTTTTTTCTCAATGCAATAATTCAGAACATTATGTGTATATCATTGTGTCACCCAAAAAGTCCATACAAATCTGCTGGTCAACCAGACTTTAAAACCTGGTTGCCCTGGGACAACGATGGATTTTCAAAGTTCTTCTACTCTTGAATTGGTCTTTTTATCTCCAGTATGTACCTTCATGTGCTCCTTTAGATGACTAGTCCTACTAAATCTTGCATCACAGACTTCACATTTAAATGGTTTTTCTCCAGTATGCATTCTCATGTGAACCGTTTTATTTCCACTCTGACTAAACATTTTATCACATACTTCACACTTAAATGGTTTTTCTCTAGTATGTGCCCTCATGTGCCGCTTCAGACTTCCAGCCTGACTAAACATTTCATCACATATTTCACACTTACATGGTTTTTCTCCAGTATGTATCCTCATGTGCCCCTTCAGACTTCCACTTATACTAAACATTTCATCACATACTTCACACTTAAATGGTTTTTCTCTAGTATGTGTCCTCATGTGCCGCTTAAGACTTCCAGCCTGACTAAACATTTCATTACATACTTCACACTTAAATGGTTTTTCCCCTGTATGTACCCTCATGTGCACCTTGAGATGACTACTTCTACTAAACCTTGCATCACATACTTCACACGTAAATGTTTTTTCTCCAGTATGTATCCTCATGTGCACCTCAAGATTTCCACTCTGACTAAACATTTCATCACATACTTCACATTTAAATATTTTTCCCCGCGTATGTATCCTCGTGTGCACCTTTAGATGACCACTTCTACTAAACCCTGCATCACACTGTTCGCATTTAAATGTTTTTTCTCCATTATGGATTCGCAGGTGTCGCTTTAGGCTTCCACTCTGACTAAACAATTCATCACACACTTCACACTTAAATGTTTCTACTCTTGTATTTATCCCCATGTGCTCCTTCCACTGTCCAACGTGACTAAATATTTTATTTCATACTTCATACTTGTATGGTATTTCTCCAGTATGTGTCTTCAATTGGCAAAGTTTCCTCTGACCCTTCCCATCCATGTTGAATACTTTGACATTTATGTTGGGGTGTCTTGATGATCGTTTTATCACGAACTTCACATTTGAGCTGCTATCCTGCAGAGTGTATCCCCATATGAATTGTCTGGTCTGCACTATGTGTACACTTTCTGTCAGAAACTTCTTTTTGTTTGTTTAACCTGTATCCCTGTACAGGGTCCTACTAAACATCGCAAAGGCGCGCAAAGACACACAAAAACAGGGCAAATACGGTGCAAAGACGTTTTAAACTGTCAATACTGTAAATATTGAATGTTGATGCAATATTTATAAAAATTAAATATATAAGAATTATAAATGTTTGTATTGTCTGTGTATTGATCGCTGTGTGTGCGTGTGTGCGTGTTGTAATGTCTATTTGTAGTCAACATTGCAATGAATAATTGTATGCAAATTGCATACTTATGAATTTCTCAAACCAAAATAGTCAAAAACAAAAGTATTTGAATTATTGTTTTGTTTGAATGCATGATGCATAACATATAAATGTACTGAATAAAGTTGATTAAATGTCGTTGAAATTGTGCATCGCTTCCCAAGAATTCAACAATTACATGTTGTTTTAACATTAATACAATTTTTGACTAGCAAAGGTATCACTAATTTTGCTTTCCCAGTACATATTTATTGAACGATTAATACAAGATTTCACAATTTAAGATCTGTAAGTACAAAGAGATGGGTTTATATAAAAATTTATCAACAAATTCGCGTGTCAATGCCCTTCTTTGCGTGTCATTATCCGTCTCTGCGTGTCTTTGACCGTTTGTGCGGTGTTTATTAGGACCGCTCGTATATCTTCATTGTGGCTTAACTTTTATCAAAAATTTTTTTTTTCTTCTCGCATATAACATTTTGTTTGTTTATCAAATCACCGGACATTTTATCAGAACTTAGATTTGTAAGAGTTTTTCTCAGGAGGGCGAATCTTCGTACATTTCTTCAAATCACAACTTAGCCGCATAGGAAGAAAAAAAAACTGTCACCACAACGTGCCTCAACCAACCTCATCTTAGATCAAAAATATCCATCAGCCGTTGACCTGCTCAGACCCAGCCTCTGTAGGAAACTGTCTTCGGTATCTTTCCAATGCGAGTCGTATAACATATGTCTTGTGTTCTATTTCTTTTAAGCATGCGAGAGGAAAGGCTGACGACGTTCCGAGTGATGTGTGTGTTGTGTGTATGTTTTCAATCTGCACAATCTGCAAATTGCGAAGCGCGAACTTCCAATGTCAACCTTGGGTGAGTTACCAACATTGGCATATTGTCCTGATCTCCCAGTTTTAATTTTCGTCGAATGGGTTTCTGTAACGTGTACGTCGATTGTTCTTGTAACCATTTTTGTACTTCTGGCAAACGTACACTTTTCAATTTGCTTTTAGCAACCCGATACAATTTTTGAACTCCTCCGTAACCAGCAGCATGGGCAGGATTGTAGTAAATGCTAGCTAGTTTCTCAATGTTTTTTAACTCCTCAATAAGTCAACCAACTACCAATGCTCTTTTCTTCGTGTGGTATCTTTTTGGATTGCAATGCTTTACGTGTCCGACGAGCCACTGGTGTAAAGGAGGATGTCTGAACAGGGGTAATCGGTTCTGTTTTGACTTCTGTCTTCACTTCTTTCCTTTTCTCTTCTGATGGCAAAGGGGTGGACATCATCTTTTTCATCCAACCCGGTGTGGCTAACTTTCCTTTTTGTTTTAGGGGGGTTGAGTTTGTAACTCTTCTTCTTATTTCTCTGTCATCCCCGTGGCGGTGTCTGCTGTCTTGGCACCAGCTTAAGGTTCGCTTTTCATCATGGTTTTGAAATCTCTCAGAGTAGGTTTAGCTGTTTCGTCTAAAGCTTTCTGATGAAAGAGTTGAAGACGTTGCAAGAGTTGACCGTACCGTTGCGATTTTTCTGTTTCTGACAAATCACTTCGATCCGTGAGCGATTGTAATTCTTGTTGTAACTGAGACATCTCGTTGAGATTCGGATTGGGAGGTAAATGAGGTATCCGTTGTTCATACCAATGATGGAGTTCCATCCATCGTTTGTAAGGAACAAAAGTCAGTTTTCGTCTTTTCATAAGATCCAAAGATACAAGTGTGTCTTCTTTCCAGAGAAGGGTGTCCTTTTTATCTTCTTTTTTCTTCCCGTCTTTAATCTCAAGAGTCCTAACAGCTTGAAAAATCCTCCTCGTTGTACCAGCCTTTTTGTCTTTTGACTACGAAATAGTTTCTTCTTTTTGGCCATTGGTCGACGAACGTTTCGATGTTTTCTTAATTTTGGTGTTTTGGTTTTGCCTTTCTTGGAACGGGTAGAATGGTGTGCACTTTTCTTCGGGTTATCTTCTTGGGCGTCAGGAGCAAAAAAAAAAATAAAAATAGAACTGAGGTCTCTCGGATGTCACACTTCTTTTTATACTGGAACACTCTTTATCTCATGACTCCTCCTTAAAATGGTCCAGCAATCGCTTCTAACAAAGGAGCCGCTATTTTAACAACGGTCGTATCAGCATGAATAGAAATCCTCATCGTTGCACCAACATTTTTTTCTTTTGACTGAGAGGTATTTGCCTAATTTCTGTTTCTGCATCTTGGACAAAGGTACCGTTCCTTTCAACACATTCAAACGACATTCGTACATGGTATCGATAATTTCTTTGGGGGCTGTTGAATAAGTTGTTTTCGCATGAGAGGATTGGATTTTGTCAGGACGGACAACACGTCCCAATGTTTGGCCAGACGAGGTGGAAGTCCTTTTTTGGTTTTGTCTTTCTTGGGACGAGTAGAACGGTGTGCACTTTTTGGGGTCATCATGGGTGTCAGGAGCAAAAAATAGAACTGAGGTCTCTCAGAGATCACACTTCTTTTTTATACTGGAACACTTCTCCACTGATGGTCAGCAAGGCGTACCATCTTCATGACAGGCATCACTCGACGTTGAGGTGTTTTCAACGGACTAAATTGTGTCAGTTCTTGTTTGGATAAATCCAGTAAACTTTGTAACACGCCGGTTCTTTCTTGGTTTTAGGTGAGAGCACCTTTTTAGCGGCAGCCGCAGTGGCCAGAGCAGCCGAAGTAGATGCCCCCGGAGAGGTGACTTTCAAAATGGGTTTCCATTGTTGCATCAAATTAGGAAACACGGATCTTAAATCAGGTTTGGCAGGCATCATCACGAAGGGCAAAGAAGAAGATGAAGAAGTGGACGGAGGAGAAGAGACACCGTCACTGCCTCTCGTGGCTTTCTGGAGTAAGTGCTCGTCCTAGCAGTAGTACCTCTCTTTCGGGTAGCAGCAGATGTGGTGGTCGGTTTTTTCTTGGAAGGGGTTTTCTTCTTCTTCTTAGGGGTTTTCTTCTTGGGGCTTTTCTTTTCTTTTTTTTTTTTTTTGGCTTGGGCATTAGGATCCCATTTCAAAAGAGAACGAATCATGACCCCTCCTAAAGAACCACTACCACCAGGGGTCAAAATGATTTGATTTTGGTGAGTGGATCGATTCTAGGATCTGCCAGTTGCGACAACGCCCCTTTATGTTTTTGAAAAAAAACGTTGGGTTAGATGAGGGATGTGAATGATGCCTTGAAGTAATTGACGTGCTGTCAAAGTAAACCATCGTAACACTTCTCTGAGACTAGCTTCCAACAAATGGGCACGGACTTGTGCATTTTGTTTCGCGACTGATGACATACAGGGCACGAATCAATTTGGCAGGAGGATGAGATTGAAAGGAAGTCATCTCGAAGACTGTGAGAAAGAAATGACGCGGTGGGTGTTTTTATAGTTTTTTCTTTCAGAGAGTGGCCGATGGGGACGTGTAAATGACGGGACCTCCTTCTTGACACCAATTGTGAAACAAACTGGAACGAAATCTCAAATAAGCGGGAGTGGTAGGTTTTAAATCGATGAGTAAATACGCATGAGGTGTTTGAGTGGAATCGTCGTACGCATAATTTAGCCAAGGAGTGCCTAACTGTTTGGCTAACACTTGTACTTGAGATTTGTCACTGGGGCTTTTAAACAATACCACGCAATGGGCGTTGAGACTGAAGGTACGATGGGCTTTACTTTGTTGAAATAAATTTTGAGTAATGTAAATGATGCTGGCATTCCGATGATGGCCTCTTCGTGTAAACCAAAGTTTAATTTCTTCTTCGTCTTCTCCGAACATGTCGTCGAAGATGACCAGATGCGTTTGACTCAAGTCAGACACGATCCCATCGTCTTCGCGATATGTTGAGGAGGACGATCAAACAAATGAGATTTGTGTTCGATCAAACGTTTGACAAACTCGGTTTTGCCTGAACCACTGGGTCTAGCAATCAACATGTTAAATGGATGGCGCAGATACAAAGCTTCCCAACTTTGTCGATCTAACTTTTCGTCAATCACTTTGACCACAGAAGAAGAGGCAGAGGAAGATGCACCCATGACTGAAGTAGGACAAATTTTGAGAAGAACACGAAAGACACAAGATATTTTAAACGATTCATACACGTTTAATGTTTTAAAAAACAACAAAAACATATTTACAGGTGATAAAGCACGAAAACGCATAGAGCGAAAATGCTGAGGTACAACAATATGGCAACCACCCCGATGAGTTTGGAAATGTCACCATTGCAGCCTACGTGAAAGCTAATGCTCGCTTGAAATTGAAAGATGCTTTAGAACTTTGAGGAGATCGAGTCCTGTACTTTGACACCGACTGTTGTATGTACATCCATTGTCGAGATGGCCAACACCCAACAATCGAAAGGGGTCGTTTAGGCGCATGGACAGACGAGAACACAGAAAACACTATTGTCGGTTTTGCTAGCGATGTCCCCAAACACTACAAACACCAATACAGGGGCCGAACAAAAGGAAATTCACACCAAATGAAAAGTCAAAGGCAACCTTGATATCTTGAAAGAAGCTTTACAGTCGGGACAAGATCAAGACTTTCGCGTCAAAACATTAGATCCTCATACAACTGTATATTTACAAAACCACCAAATTGTCAGTCGACCTTTAGAAAAAGTCTATCAAATTGTGTACCAGAAACGAGTGCGACGTCCAGACCACACCACTTTACCGTACAGACACGCTGAGCTCCAGAATAAAAAGGGTCAAGCTCCCATGACCAACGCTTCATTTTTTAAAAATTTTTTTTGCGAATACAAACGTTGACCGAAAAAGAAGATGAATAATTCGACGCAGCAACTGAGTGAGGGACCCACTATGAACTCCACGTTCAATTTTGAGGATAGCACTCTTTCACCAATACTGACGAACTCTACACAGCAACCGAGTGAGGAGCCTACTGTGGACTCAAAGTTCGATGATAAACTCTAGTGCGATGCTGTGCCTTGCGACGAGAGTGATGCCGTACTCCGCGACATCAGCGATGCAGCACGACCTTATCGTTCGTCTAGTGTTGAATGCGATTTCGCTCACATGAAGTTACGCTCTACTAGTGAAAGCTATGCAGCAGTTAATCTTTCTGCATTACTGTTAAATGTGATGCCGTGCGTGTACCTACCTACAGATCTCATCGATGCACATGCGAAACACTCTGGATACCACCACTTGCTCATCAAGATGTACCAATCAAAGAAGAATACACGTTTCCTGTGGCTTTGTCTGGTTTTATGACTTTGAAAATCGATTTCAGACGTTCAAATGGAAAAGTATAAGTATGTGGAAGGACATACTCCCAAATCTTTAGCCAGAATTGGATTTGTCTACTTGGGAGAAGGAGATAAAGTACAATGTTTCAGCTGTGGTGTGACAATTCACGAAAAGGAGTATAAAGACTCATCTTACCTGGAACATGCTAGATGGTCTCCCCTCTGTCACCACAAGTAGTTAAGGGGAGGGGGGGGGGTAACTGGGCCCGCGATTTTCCACTTGAGGCCCGTACGAGAAGTTAACATGGGGGCCTCTCTGGGCCCGTACGGGAAATGAACATGGCGGGAGGCACTTGAGACCCGTACGGGAAGTTAACATGAGGGCCTCTCTGGGCCCGTACGGGAATGGAACAGGAACACACACACACACACACACACACACACACACACAGAGGAAAGTCAATAATGAAAATTAATCTTTTCTTGTTAAATGAGTGGCTCTGAAAAGGGCCGTTGGAGTGTTTACTTTCTCCAACATTGGGTTAGGAAGCCTAGGAGGGTGTTGGTCTTTTTTTTCTTTTGGAGTGGTGGTGAAGAATCAGGCAGCCAGTCGGGATGTCCCATTCGCCTGAACTTGTCCTGGATTTTCATCCAGTTCAAATTCAGGCGTTGGAATTCCTGTTCTTTCTTGGCTTGCTCCTTACCCATTATTTCTTGAGCCCACAAGGTCTTAATGTGGGCCACTTCCTTCTCCAAAACTTTCTTTAACAATAACTTGGCGATGTTGAGGTTCACCTCTTCGATCCTGACGCTACTGGGGGGTGGATACAACCATTCATCTTGTTGAACTTGGTGAAGAAAGTACTCCACCCCTTCCAGTGAGTCTAGGCTCGTTTTAATGAACCCCACACGACAAGGAGCCAAGGAAGTCTTTTGGGATTCCTCCACCAAGACATCGTTCACCAACCTCCTCGCTGAGGTGAGAGCTGCTACTTGGCTGGTGACGTATGGCTTGGTGGCAGGGTATCTCCACCAACACTCCATCCTTTCCACCAAAGACTCTACACCCACCATCACATCCCAGGCTTCCTGCAATAGTTCTACTGTAGTCATGTTGTTGAGTGGATTGTGAATGGTGCAACTGATGATGATGATGATGATGCTTTAATTATAGTCGTTTTCGCCCTTCGGGCATGTACGACTATGTACCCCCGCCGCGTGCGAAGCACGCATTGGGGGATTTAGTGGTCAGGTGTGTTGACAGTTTGCACCCACCTGACTCTAATTAAGTACACCCCTCCAGCGCAGCATGGTTCCCCACAATTAAGGGGGTTAATTGAATGCGCGCTATTGGAGAGTATGTACTCTTAACACACCCCACCATCAATGCATGGTTTCCAACCAAAGGGGGTTCATTGAAGGCATGATATTGTGAGGTGAGTATTTTACCTGTACATAGGACTAGAACCACAATGTTTACAGGTATATGTGTGCGCGTTGTAGCGCGCGTTGTTGATTGAATTGCATCAAGGATTTCAGTCTGGAGTGGAAGAGGCGGCACGGACTAGGCAAGCGAAAGCGCGAAGCGTGACGGAAGCAGAAACGCCAGGAACATACATACATGATCAAATTCTGCCCAGTTAAACTAAGTCGGGCTGTCCCTAATACCAATAAAGTGTGAGCCACTTGTTCAATTATGACAATACTTCAAGTTGTATAAATTTTCCTAATTTCCTATTGATTTTGAAATTTCGTGTACATTAGTGTACATGTGTTTTCCCAAAAATAATAATTAAATAAATTTGGGTTAAAGTAACCCTCTCAATTTTGTGATCTTAATCAGATATTATCAAGTTATCATTGGATTCGGCGAATAATTGATCATATTTGTATTGAAATTTAGTTATATTTCAAAATGGTTTTCAAGCCAAAATGAAAACAATTAGGCAGTTAGAAAACTCTTTTAGCCCTTAAAAGGACTTTGAGGGCTGCGGTAAGAGCCATTCAAGGAAAAAAGCTTTCAGGTGGTCCGGTATGAAATCCATAGCCGTTCGTCTAGGACGCTCTTTTGGGCCTCCCGGGCTAAAGAAGTCAAGCATGTCGTATCTGTCATAGTTTCCATCGTAAATAATGGCCTCGAACTCCACTTCATGGTATGCCATCAGATGGTTCGCGATCATTATGGCTAATGGAAATGGGCAGTCGTAGAAACCTTTTCCCGATTGTTGTAGAGCCCCAACTGCTTTTTTAACCCGTGCTATGGTGGCTTTTGTTTGTCTCCCAGCAGGAACTCCTCCAGTCCTCGCTTTAATGACCACCTTCAGTTCCTCGACGAACTTTATTGCCTCCTTCTTGTCGAGCCATAACTCGTTCATCCCCCATTTGTACGAAGTGTCGTACAAAAGTTTCGCAGCCTGCTTATGCATCACGAGATCTCCTCCCGAATCCGGTTGTGGGGCAGGTTGGGTAGGTTGTGGGGTGGGTGGGGGTAACTTGCACGCTTCCCTCACTTTCTGATTTTCCGTCAGTTTTATAGGTGTTTTGGGCTTTGGTCTTGGTGAGGAGGTTAGTGGTACTACAGTACTAGGCGGCGTTCTTAGCATTTCCTGTGGTTTTGTTCCCTCATGAGTTTCCTTCCTGACACCAGCAAGTGTAGTTGGACTTTTTGTAGTTGTTGTTGTTGTTGTTATTGTTGCTGGTTTCCTTATAGGAGTTGATGTTGTATTCGTCGGTTCCTTGGGGGGAGGGGCAGTTGATCCAAACTGGCTTTGATGTGCGGTAGGCGTCTGCCTATTACGCCACCACTGTGATTGTGGTCTTCCTCCCATTCCGGGTCTTCTGTAGGGCCCTCTTCTTTCCCATGGGCGTCTCTCTATTGGGCTGCTTCTATTTTCCTCCCAAATTAAGAGAAGAGTCGTCCTCTTCTCTTGAGCCCGGAGGCTCCATCCAGTTGCCACTGAAAGACCTAAGCCTTTCAGGGCATTCATTGCATGTGCAGGGATTATTACTTCCATAGCTAACGATTTTTTCTACGTGTCTATCCGAGTGTGTTCGCAGCTCGTGATGGTGCAACTGCGGAAGGCGCCGCTTTATATGTTGGAAGCGCGGACGTGAATGAAAACATCCCTTTCCAAAAACATACGTACAAAATCTTATCACACCTAGAAAAAACACAGACCCAGTACGCGGACCTAAAAGAAAGTATTTTTTTTATCAAACATACACACCACACAATCCCTTTTTTTTCTTTTTAAATTTTTTATCAAACACATACACATTCTATACAAACACACTCTACAAACACATACAAGGGAGTGGATTTTTTTGGAGTGGGAAACAAACACACAAACACACCACCTACAAACACATATATATGACAATCATGAAAATTAATCTTTTCTTGATAAATGGGTGGCCCTGAAAAGGGCCTTTTTTGAGTACATCTAGAGGTGGGGGCACCTCCCTGCTCGAGCCTTACACGCCGCACAACTTTCATTCCATCTAGCTTTGCTACGTCGGTGTTTCTTGGAGATGATGGGGAAAGCCGACGGAGGATGGGTCGCTTCACACTCCCAATCCTCCTTCATCATCCGATGCGGTCTGATGAGCTTCTTCTTCTCCTTTTCCTCCTCCTCCCTCTTCTCCACTTCCTGAAGGAGGTGCCACGGCACCTCTAGGTGAACTCGTATCTGTCGAATGATTTTTGTTTTGTTCATTATTATGAATCAACGGGTAGCTCGACCGGGGAATACGTTGTTTTATATACTTTCAGCGCGGACGTGAAGGAAAACATCCCTTACACCTAAAAAGACATCACCACACTACCAGCGTCTGACGTCATCCCTATGACGTCATTCTATGCTTCGCGGATTCTGCACTCCACCACCCATACCCCCCCAAAAAAACCACCCAGTACGCGGACCTAAAAGAAAATACTTTTTTTATCAAACACAATCACACTCTATACAAACACACAACCCTTTTTGAGAAAGTTTTTTATTTTTTATCAAACACACACCACACAACCCTTTTTTTATCAAACACAAACACACAACACTCTTTATACAAACATTTTTT
This sequence comes from Margaritifera margaritifera, assembly GCA_029931535.1. Taxonomy (NCBI): domain Eukaryota; kingdom Metazoa; phylum Mollusca; class Bivalvia; order Unionida; family Margaritiferidae; genus Margaritifera; species Margaritifera margaritifera. Next base: position 3,900,025 of record JAQPZY010001570.1, on the reverse strand, counting down.
TGGGAAAGGGAATTTTTTTGGAAGTAGGCAAAGACAAAACACACAAACACACAAACATACAAACACAAACTTTTTTAGGCAATGTAAGAGTGGTTATCTTTTCTAGAGATCTGGGTGGCCCTGAAAAGGGCCGTTGGGTTAAGAAGTTGTCTTTAACTTCTAGTAGCAGTAGACGCAGCCGCAGCAGGACGGCCACTTTTCGCCACTGGTCTCGTGGCTGTAGGACAAGCTCTCTTTCTGGTGAAAGAGAAGGCAAACTCATCACAGTCCATCTTACAGGTGACTTCTCCGTCTGGTAGTTTTAGCTGCTGCAAGAGTTGTTGTTATTGTTGTAGCTGCTGTTGTTGTTGTTGCCTTTGCTGCTGCTGTTGCAGTCTTTGTCTCTCCTCCCATTCCGTTCTGTCCCTGATGATTTCTTCTCTCAGGACTTCTTCCACCAGATCTTGAGCCATTTGCAAAAAGATCATCGTCTTCCTCTCAGGGTTGTTCTGAAGCAATTGATGCCTCACCCTCTGCTTGTTCACCATGGCTTCGTTCAGTTTACTAATTTTAGTGGTCATGTTGAGATCTTGACGAGTCAACGAGAGTGACTGCACTGGCCAACACACCGCTTTATATGCTGGAAGCGCGGACGCGATGGAAAAACATGGTTCAGATCGATAGTGAGAAATGGACAGAGTTGGTGACCTCAGATCGATAGAAAGAGATAGAGCATATACATTTTTCTTTTTTTTTCAAATTCAATAAACCCACAGCACCATTTTTTTCAAAAATCAACATTTTTTTTATGAACAAGAAGCTTCTCTCACATAAAAATGCAAACTAACAACTAACAAGATTAAACATGAACGTATTTACAGGGTTGACAACGTTGGGAAGGAAAACTTAACATCCACTGTTCTACATCATTTTGATGCACACTACGTTTCTGAGCTAAAGACAAGAGATAACCATAATGTTCACAAAACCATCTTTCTACTTTAGCATCGTTTCGAGCATACTCCCTATCAAAACAAGTCACTAAATGTTCTAAGGAATATCCGAGACTGCGTTGATGAAGAAAATGTACACAATATTGTCCACACACCATAGAATCCGATCCTTGTAATCGGGCATTATTGAATCGAGTAGAGACTGCATTTCTTCTCATAAAGTCGATGATGTCGTCTTCCAAAGGAGGTAATCCATAAGAATCAAAATATTCCACACTGTGGTCGTTGGGAAAGTAAACGTCTACCCAATGGGTTCCTGGTCGATGACTGTCGTCGGTATTGATGACATAGGCATAAACGTCTTTGGGTTTGCGATGGGGTAGTTCATCTTTGGCACACACCACAGGATTCCAAGAAGCAGTGTAGGAATTGCGAGTCAACAGGTAATGAAGTTCCCTGGTATCCATTTTTTCTTCCCAGGAAATAATAAGTCATCAATTCACACTTGACTGTATGCTTGAATTGGTCTGTCAAGTAATTCCACGAATAATCACGGCGGATAGTCTCTGTACTCTGTTGCAAGAGAGCTTCGATGCGTTTGATCTCTAGAGGAGTGAGTGGAGGTGAAGAAGAATCCTGCAAGTCTTTATACCATTTTCTCAACACCCTTTCTTCTGAGATCTGAGACCAGGCGTCCTCCAAATATTCGTCCAATATTTCTTCGGCCGTCATCATCAAACATTTGTCGTGTTGTTTCTGACTGGGATGATCGATTTGACATCCATGACAATGTTCTCGGGTCAGGGTGTTAATTCTTTCAACCAATTCCGTAACATAACAAGAGACTAAATGTTTTTCTTGTTCAGGCCATCGACAAGCAATAAATCCAGTAAACTTCGGAACACTATTTTTCTCTTCTTCTTTTTTGGGTTCTGGATGAATCACCTCGTCATCATCAGTGGTTTGTGACTGCTGTGCTTCACAACATCCCTCATCTTCTTGTTCTATTTCCATAGGTTCTTCGTGTTGCATCTTTGTTTCTTCTTCTAATAGTCTAGAATCACTTCTCTCAAACTGTTGATCTCTAGAGTATTATCAAATTCTGCATACAAGACGACGTTCACCGTGTGAGGTAGAGGTTCTGCAAACAAAAGTTCCACACGAAGTTGGCCTGATTTTATAGAGTGGAAATGTCCTTCGTCGCTGCCTTGGTCAGGAGTGAAATCAAATCCCCATAACGCATATCCTCCTGCATATTCCTCGTACGAAAGGCCGTGGCTGCTGTTGGTGCCTAACTGTCCCGTATCTTCAAATAGGGCCAAGTAAGATCGCAAGTAATTTTTTGCGTTGCCAAAGTTAGGTTCCAAAGGTCTGGTACACAATGTCTTGCCATCTCGACTGACTTCTATCTTGGAGACGTTGTAGTGATGAAAGTTGAACGGATTTTCGTTGTGGACGCCGTTGAAGGCTGCATTACTGACGATGCCAATCAGCAAACGTTTGAGGAGCTGTCCTTGGAAGACGTGATCTTCGACTTTGGATCGGAGTCCAGTGGCAATGGTAAACGTTTTCACTTCCACTCGTCTCACATGATACTTGGCGGGGGTTCTGCTCAAAGTTTGACTGATGTCGTTGGCTACTTTAGGTAAGACTTATACACGGGCGCACGTATAGTCTGGCTTCTTCGATGATGTTTTTGTACTCGTTGGCATTGGCCATCAAATGGAAGACGTCACTACTGCGATTCAGTCTCAGGCATATTTCCACTCCGTTCAACAAATACTTGTCTTGCAACCACATGTCCAAATGCAAACGATCCATCAGTTCTAAACTACGCCTTTGTAAGAGTTTCTTTCGACGTTTGTTAAATCACTCATTATGCGGGTCTGCTGGATTATCACCAGCCGCCTCTACAGCCAACGCTGTGTCGTCGAACTTTTCCGAGGTGTCAGGTTTCCAGACCACGCAAGCATCCAGATGAGTGTTCTTGGCTTCTTTTCCGTACGACAAGAGATTTTCCAAGTAAGCACGGTAAGGGTAAGTATCCATGCTGCTGCTGACCAGTTTGTTATTCAAGTACAAATCCACTTCGCTGAACAAGGAATGCATGAAATTATTGACGGGTGCCACTCTGGCATCGCCCCCAGGATTGATGTTGTCCGTTTTGATCACTTTGAGTTTCAAGTACAAGTGGCTGCTATTCAAATCGATGTAATCTTCGGTTTGTCCTTTGATTTCAAATTCGATAGGAGCTGAAGCTGTCAAAGAATATACAGGATGAAATTCCACCCATTGGGATTCTTGCATCGTCATCATGGTGGGGGGCATGGTAAGCATATCCAGTTCTGACTTGGTACATTCGCAAGAATCTCGGTGCATCATTTTCAATGGCTTAGTAATCAAACACGTCTAATTCTCTGACCGTTCTTCTTTTCTTATTCTTTTTTGGAACACCGTGTGTTTTATGAGCTCTGAAGGGAGGTCGACGTCGTCTCTTTCTGTTTGTCCTTGCTGTGGAGTGATGGAAGAAGTAATACCAGGACCAGAAGCGTCAAGTGCATTTATAGGAGTCTCTCGGCGAGCTAGAAGATCTTTGCCAGTTTGCAGCAACACATTTTTTCCTGCTCTCATAAAGGCTTCTTTTGGATTTTGTTTGTCGATGAGGACGTTTTGCAGAAATTCTTTTCCTTGCGTCAAAGCGGCATCTTTTAAGGCATGCAATCCTCGAGTCACCATGGGTTTTAAGATGGGGGCAACCGTCCGAAAAGCCAATGTAAACATATCTCCTAAACCGTGTCCTCGTTGTCGAGCCACTCCTCGGTACACAGGATACATTTTTTTGATGTTACAATTCGCTGGAGAACCTTTATCGAAAATGTAGTTTCACCGTGACGTTTCCTTTGTCAATGAATGGAACACTTTGTCCCAAATTTCCTTTGATACTAATATTGACACTGTCAAAATACGATTTGTTGACTGGAAGATAATGAGGGTGTACAATTTCACGGTGAACGTGATACGTGTTTCCACCTACTTCGTACGCGGCAACAGCAGAATCCACTTTGAAAGAAATGACTCTCAGTAACGTAGCGGCTGTGTTGCCCACCACGTTGTACTCCACCACATCGGAGTACACAAACATTAAAATCAGTCCAACGTTTAATTCGATAGGGTGATGAAACCCCTTGGCAAAATCTAAGTTGCTTTGGAATTTTTTATTGAGAAGGATTTTGTTTCCACCCAAAAAAACATACAACCCAGGAGAAAAAGTGATGGCTAAGGTTTTGGCGTCCGAAAATTGCAATACGATACGGCGTGCCACAGGATGGTAACTGATCTGTACCGATTAATTGGCTTTCTCAAAGGCTTTGGCAAATTGGGCCTCGAAGATGGCCGCAATTGTGTCCACCAAATGTCGTCCACTAAAATAATACCCTTCAGGAATTCTCATGATATAGGTCGTCAAGGGAGAATTTTTATCTGGTACCTTTTTGGATTCGTAAAAGCCAGGTTGAATTTTGTCCAAGTGTTGTTGCACTTCCTCGTTCAAGATATCCACGATGAAAGTGTTTTGACCATTGTCGATGTTTTGGACTTGCGTAGGATGAATGATTTCTACCAAAGCCACTTCCCAATGAGCTTCGTGATCCAATTGGATGGACTGAGGTAATTTAGCTGTGAAACAACATAAGACATTGTTGGGAAACACATCCATGGAACTGTCACTAGGTAAAGTTAAATAATATTGGTCATTCATAGTAGTTCCAAAGTTTTGCTCTCCGAGGAGTCACTCGAGTGTACAGGAGAATGATGTTCAAACGGTTCCAAAAGAGGACTACTGTTGTGGTGACTGGAAGAAGGTGGACTGGCGTTGGCCGTACCGTTGTGCTGGCTGCTGTGGTTTTTGTGACTGTTCGTCGTCGTAAATTTCAAAGAGGGACTGGGTAGAAGATAACCGATGCAACTGCTGAGTAAAATGGTCCACAATTGCTTATCCCCTTGTTGCAAACTCAAATTGGCAATGGCTGCTCCGATGACACAATACACCACAAAGATTTGGCAGCAAAAGACGATTTGATTTTTAGGCACACGTTCTTCGCACCACACCCAAAGCGGTTGTTTTTGTAATTCTTGAAGAGAGGAACACTGTGAAGGAGTCGAGGTCGTGGCTGTGTTGAATGGCATGCTGGGTTACTTCTTCTTTTTATAGTCGACGACTTGGGAAGCGGCAATCCAAGAATCAAAAACAAGGGGAATATCCTTTCCAACGTACTTTGACTTCTTCCACTCGACGTTAGCCCACTTTGCGTGTTCTTTGTTCGAGAATGCTTTCGATGTCGTACAAGTCGTCTTCTTTTTTGGTCACTCGTTGTAACTCAGGCAAGTAAAAAGTTCCTTTGAGCACTTCACCGTGCATGTCTTCCAATTTATAGACGGGAGGATCACGTCCACGCACGGTTGTAGTGACACGAAACAATTCGGTGGTCCAGTTGGGTAAATAATCTTTGTCAAAAGTGCGTTTGGTTTTTCCGATGCGAACCCAATCTCCCGTCTTAAGCAGCGGGGGTTTCTTCTGGGGACTCCATTTGGGGGCACCAAAAAATCGATCAAACACCTTCACTTCGTTTTCAGGGGTGACCTCTTCGGGGGCACATCCGATGCTACGATTGATTGTACGCTTTGACCAAACGTGGTAACACGTCGATGTACTTGAGAGTGTGTTGATGTGTAAAATATTTCCACATGCGTTCTTTCAAAGTTCTTTGAAAACGTTCCACGACACTAGCTTTGGTTTCAGGATTTTCGGTGGTAAAAAAATTAATGTGCCTTTGTTTTAATTCTTTTTGAAAAGCTTGGTTTAGAAATTCGGTGCCTTTGTCGGTTTGCCATCGTAAAGGGTGACGGCCACTTTGTTTCAAGACCAGTTTTAAGACACGACCAATTCGGTGCTGCTTTTAGAAGTCAAAGGCACGACCCAAGCGAATATGGAAAATACGTCGATGACACAAAACAAATATTGTGACCACGATTATAGGCTGCCAAATGAGAGACGTCGGCTAAATCGGCTTGCCATTGATGATCGATACCCTCCACTTTGGTTGGACTTCTAGAAAATTTTCGTCGAATGGGTTTGTGTAACGTGTACGTCCATTGTTCTTGTAACCATCGTCGTACTTCTGGCAAACGTACACTTTTCAATTAACTTTTAGCAGCTCGACATAATTTTTGAACTCCTCTGTAACCAGCAGCATGGCCAGGATTGTAGTATAGACTTGCTAAAAGTTTCTCCATGGTTTGACTTCTCAATAAGTCACCCACTGTTCGATGCTACTACTTTGTGTGTCGTGAGGTTTGGACGAAGTGGCTTGACGCGTTCGACGAGCCACATGAGTGGGTAGTGAAGAAGGGGTGATGGTAGGTTTCTTCTTGGTGGTGGTGTCTTTTTTCACTTCAGTCTTGCTGTCTTTCTATTTTTCTTCTGCTGAAGAAGGAGTGGACATCCTCTTATGAACCCAATCTTTTATTTTTTCTCGATGAGGGGTAGGTGAGGGGGCCAACAAGACCGCGGCAATCTTACTTGAGATGGAAGGAGCAGACGGAGTTTGAAACACTTCTCGAGGCTCGTCGTCTTCTTCTGTCATTCCCGTGGCGGTGTCTGTTTTAGTGGCGGGTTTAGGTTGGCTTTTCATCAGGGCTTTGAAATCTCTCAGAGTGGTTTGAACTGTTTCGTCTACAGCTTTCTGGTGAAAGAGTTGCAGACGTTGCAAGAGTTGACCGTACCGTTGCGATTTTTCTGTTTCTGACAAATCGCTTCGATCCATCAGCACTTGTAATTCTTGTTGTAACTGTGACATCTCTTGGAGATTGGGATTGGGAGGTAAATGAAGTATCCGTTGTTCGTTCCAACGATGGAATTCCATCCATCGTTTGTAAGGAACTAAAGTTAGTTTTCGTCCTTCCATTTCATCCAAAGGTACAAGTGTGTGGCCTTTCCAGAGAAGGGTGTCCTTTTTATCTTCTTTTTTATCGCATGACTCCTCCTAAAAGCGGTCCTGCAATCGTTCCTAACAAAGGAGCCGCTATTTTTAACAACGGTCCTATCAGCATAGGTAGAAATCCTCCTCGTTGCACCAACATTTTTTTCTTTTGCTGGAGAGGTATTTTCTTTTTAACCATTTGGCGAAGAACGTTCCGATATTTGCCTAATTTTTGTTTCTGTATCTTGGACAAAGGTACCGTTTCATTCAAAACGTTCAAACAACATTCGCACACGGTATCGATGATTTCTTTACGGGCTGTTTGAATGAGTTGTTTTCACATGGGAGGATTGGATTTGGTCAGGACAGACAACATGTTTAGCGAGACGAGGTGGAAGTCCTTTTTTCTTCTTTTGGTGGTGTGCACGTTTGGGGGTCATCTTGGATGTCAGGAGTAAGTCTGAGGTCTCTTTCAGGTCACACTTCTATTTTATACTGGAACACGTCTCCACTGATTGTCCGCACGACATACCATCTTCATGACAGGCATCACTCGACGTTGAGGTGTTTTCAATGGACTAAATCGTGTCCATTTTTCTTTGGATAAATCCACTATGCTTTGTAACACGCCGGTTCTTTCTTGGACTTTGGTTTTAGGGGACGGTACCTTTTTAGCGGCAGCTGCCGTGGCCAGATCAGCCGAAGTCGAGGGTCCCGATGTGGTGACTTTCGAAATGGGTTTCCATTTTTGCATCAAATTAGGAAACACGGATCTTAAGCCCGGTTTGGCAGGCATCACGACGAAGGGAGGTGAAGAATAAGTGGACGCAGGAGAAGGAGACTTCGTTACTGCCTCTTGTTGTTTTCGGGTGTACGTTTGCGTCCTCCCAGCAATACCTCTCTTGCGGGTCGCGGTGGTTGGTGTTTTCTTGGCAGGACTTTTCTTTTTCTTTGGGGCTTTCTTCTTAGGGCTTTTCTTCTTCTTGAGGGTTTTCCTTTTGGTTTTTAGTTTTTTTGGTTTGGGCATTAGGATCCCATTTCAAAAGTGAACGAATCATGACCCCTCCTAAAGAACCGCTACCTCCAGGGGTTAAAATGATTTGTTTTTTAGTCCGTGGATCGATTCTAGGATCGGTCAGTTGTGACAACGCCCCTTTATGTTTTTGAAAAAAAACGTTGGGTTTGATGAGGGATGTGAATGATGCCTTGAAGTAATTGACGTGCCGTCAAACTAAACCATTGTAACACTTCTTTGAGACCAGTTTCTAACAAATGGGCACGGACTTGTGCATTTTTTTCGCGACTGATTCCATACAAGGCACGAATCAATTTAGCAGGAGGATGAGATTGAAAGGAAGTCATCTCGAAGACTGTGAGAAAGAAAATGACGCGGTGGATGTTTTTATAGTTTTTTCTTTTCAGAGAGTGGCTGAAGGGGACGTGTAAATGACGGGACCTCCTTCTTGACACCAATGGTGAAACAACTGGGTACGAAATCTCAAATATTCGGGAGTGGTAGGTTTTAAATCGATGAGTAAATACGCATGAGGTGTTTGAGTGGCATCGTCGTACGCATAATTTAGCCAAGGAGTGCCTAACTGTTTGGCTAACACTTGTACTTGAGATTTGTCACTGGGGCTTTTAAACAATACCACGCAATGGGCGTTGAGACTGAAGGTACGATGGGCTTTACTTTGTTGAAATAAATTTTGAGTAATGTAAATGATGCTGGCATTCCGATGATGGCCTCTTCGTGTAAACCAAAGTTTAATTTCTTCTTCGTCTTCTCCGAACATGTCGTCGAAGATGACCAGATGCGTTTGACTCAAGTCAGACACGATCCCATCGTCTTCGCGATATGTTGAGGAGGACGATCAAACAAATGAGATTTGTGTTCGATCAAACGTTTGACAAACTCGGTTTTGCCTGAACCACTGGGTCTAGCAATCAACATGTTAAATGGATGGCGCAGATACAAAGCTTCCCAACTTTGTCGATCTAACTTTTCGTCAATCACTTTGACCACAGAAGAAGAGGCAGAGGAAGATGCACCCATGACTGAAGTAGGACAAATTTTGAGAAGAACACGAAAGACACAAGATATTTTAAACGTTTCATACACGTTTAATGTTTTAAAAAACAACAAAAACATATTTACAGGTGATAAAGCACGAAAACGCATAGAGCGAAAATGCTGAGGTACAACAATATGGCAACCACCCCGATGAGTTTGGAAATGTCACCATTGCAGCCTACGTGAAAGCTAATGCTCGCTTGAAATTGAAAGATGCTTTAGAACTTTGAGGAGATCGAGTCCTGTACTTTGACACCGACTGTTGTATGTACATCCATTGTCGAGATGGCCAACACCCAACAATCGAAAGGGGTCGTTTAGGCGCATGGACAGACGAGAACACAGAAAACACTATTGTCGGTTTTGCTAGCGATGTCCCCAAACACTACAGACACCAATACAGGGGCCGAACAAAAGGAAATTCACACCAAATGAAAAGTCAAAGGCAACCTTGATATCTTGAAAGAAGCTTTACAGTCGGGACAAGATCAAGACTTTCGCGTCAAAACATTAGATCCTCATACAACTGTATATTTACAAAACCACCAAATTGTCAGTCGACCTTTAGAAAAAGTCTATCAAATTGTGTACCAGAAACGAGTGCGACGTCCAGACCACACCACTTTACCGTACAGACACGCTGAGCTCCAGAATAAAAAGGGTCAAGCTCCCATGACCAACGCTTCATTTTTTAAATTTTTTTTTTGCGAATACAAACGTTGACCGAAAAAGAAGATGAATAATTCGACGCAGCAACTGAGTGAGGGACCCACTATGAACTCCACGTTCAATTTTGAGGATAGCACTCTTTCACCAATACTGACGAACTCTACACAGCAACCGAGTGAGGAGCCTACTGTGGACTCAAAGTTCGATGATAAACTCTAGTGCGATGCTGTGCCTTGCGATGAGAGTGATGCCGTACTCCGCGACATCAGCGATGCAGCACGACCTTATCGTTCGTCTAGTGTTGAATGCGATTTCGTTCAAATGAAGTTACGCTCTACTAGTGAAAGCTATGCAGCAGTTAATCTTTCTGCATTACTGTTAAATGTGATGCCGTGCGTGTACCTACCTACAGATCTCATCGATGCACATGCGAAACACTCTGGATACCACCACTTGCTCATCAAGATGTACCAATCAAAGAAGAATACACGTTTCCTGTGGCTTTGTCTGGTTTTATGACTTTGAAAATCGATTTCAGACGTTCAAATGGAAAAGTATAAGTATGTGGAAGGACATACTCCCAAATCTTTAGCCAGAATTGGATTTGTCTACTTGGGAGAAGGAGATAAAGTACAATGTTTCAGCTGTGGTGTGACAATTCACGAAAAGGAGTATAAAGACTCATCTTACCTGGAACATGCTAGATGGTCTCCCCTCTGTCACCACAAGTAGTTAAGGGGAGGGGGGGGGGTAACTGGGCCCGCGATTTTCCACTTGAGGCCCGTACGAGAAGTTAACATGGGGGCCTCTCTGGGCCCGTACGGGAAATGAACATGGCGGGAGGCACTTGAGACCCGTACGGGAAGTTAACATGAGGGCCTCTCTGGGCCCGTACGGGAATGGAACAGGAACACACACACACACACACACACACACACACACAGAGGAAATTCAATAATGAAAATTAATCTTTTCTTGTTAAATGAGTGGCTCTGAAAAGGGCCGTTGGAGTGTTTACTTTCTCCAACATTGGGTTAGGAAGCCTAGGAGGGTGTTGGTCTTTTTTTTCTTTTGGAGTGGTGGTGAAGAATCAGGCAGCCAGTCGGGATGTCCCATTCGCCTGAACTTGTCCTGGATTTTCATCCAGTTCAAATTCAGGCGTTGGAATTCCTGTTCTTTCTTGGCTTGCTCCTTACCCATTATTTCTTGAGCCCACAAGGTCTTAATGTGGGCCACTTCCTTCTCCAAAACTTTCTTTAACAATAACTTGGCGATGTTGAGGTTCACCTCTTCGATCCTGACGCTACTGGGGGGTGGATACAACCATTCATCTTGTTGAACTTGGTGAAGAAAGTACTCCACCCCTTCCAGTGAGTCTAGGCTCGTTTTAATGAACCCCACACGACAAGGAGCCAAGGAAGTCTTTTGGGATTCCTCCACCAAGACATCGTTCACCAACCTCCTCGCTGAGGTGAGAGCTGCTACTTGGCTGGTGACGTATGGCTTGGTGGCAGGGTATCTCCACCAACACTCCATCCTTTCCACCAAAGACTCTACACCCACCATCACATCCCAGGCTTCCTGCAATAGTTCTACTGTAGTCATGTTGTTGAGTGGATTGTGAATGGTGCAACTGATGATGATGATGATGATGCTTTAATTATAGTCGTTTTCGCCCTTCGGGCATGTACGACTATGTACCCCCGCCGCGTGCGAAGCACGCATTGGGGGATTTAGTGGTCAGGTGTGTTGACAGTTTGCACCCACCTGACTCTAATTAAGTACACCCCTCCAGCGCAGCATGGTTCCCCACAATTAAGGGGGTTAATTGAATGCGCGCTATTGGAGAGTATGTACTCTTAACACACCCCACCATCAATGCATGGTTTCCCCACAAAGGGGGTTCATTGAAGGCATGATATTGTGAGGTGAGTATTTTACCTGTACATAGGACTAGAACCACAATGTTTACAGGTATATGTGTGCGCGTTGTAGCGCACGTTGTTGATTGAATTGCATCAAGGATTTCAGTCTGGAGTGGAAGAGGCGGCACGGACTAGGCAAGCGAAAGCGCGAAGCGTGACGGAAGCAGAAACGCCAGGAACATACATACATGATCAAATTCTGCCCAGTTAAACTAAGTCGGGCTGTCCCTAATACCAATAAAGTGTGAGCCACTTGTTCAATTATGACAATACTTCAAGTTGTATAAATTTTCCTAATTTCCTATTGATTTTGAAATTTCGTGTACATTAGTGTACATGTGTTTTCCCAAAAATAATAATTAAATAAATTTGGGTTAAAGTAACCCTCTCAATTTTGTGATCTTAATCAGATATTATCAAGTTATCATTGGATTCGGCGAATAATTGATCATATTTGTATTGAAATTTAGTTATATTTCAAAATGGTTTTCAAGCCAAAATGAAAACAATTAGGCAGTTAGAAAACTCTTTTAGCCCTTAAAAGGACTTTGAGGGCTGCGGTAAGAGCCATTCAAGGAAAAAAGCTTTCAGGTGGTCCGGTATGAAATCCATAGCCGTTCGTCTAGGACGCTCTTTTGGGCCTCCCGGGCTAAAGAAGTCAAGCATGTCGTATCTGTCATAGTTTTCATCGTAAATAATGGCCTCGAACTCCACTTCATGGTATGCCATCAGATGGTTCGCGATCATTATGGCTAATGGAAATGGGCAGTCGTAGAAACCTTTTCCCGATTGTTGTAGAGCCCCAACTGCTTTTTTAACCCGTGCTATGGTGGCTTTTGTTTGTCTCCCAGCAGGAACTCCTCCAGTCCTCGCTTTAATGACCACCTTCAGTTCCTCGACGAACTTTATTGCCTCCTTCTTGTCGAGCCATAACTCGTTCATCCCCCATTTGTACGAAGTGTCGTACAAAAGTTTCGCAGCCTGCTTATGCATCACGAGATCTCCTCCCGAATCCGGTTGTGGGGCAGGTTGGGTAGGTTGTGGGGTGGGTGGGGGTAACTTGCACGCTTCCCTCACTTTCTGATTTTCCGTCAGTTTTATAGGTGTTTTGGGCTTTGGTCTTGGTGAGGAGGTTAGTGGTACTACAGTACTAGGCGGCGTTCTTAGCATTTCCTGTGGTTTTGTTCCCTCATGAGTTTCCTTCCTGACACCAGCAAGTGTAGTTGGACTTTTTGTAGTTGTTGTTGTTGTTGTTATTGTTGCTGGTTTCCTTATAGGAGTTGATGTTGTATTCGTCGGTTCCTTGGGGGGAGGGGCAGTTGATCCAAACTGGCTTTGATGTGCGGTAGGCGTCTGCCTATTACGCCACCACTGTGATTGTGGTCTTCCTCCCATTCCGGGTCTTCTGTAGGGCCCTCTTCTTTCCCATGGGCGTCTCTCTATTGGGCTGCTTCTATTTTCCTCCCAAATTAAGAGAAGAGTCGTCCTCTTCTCTTGAGCCCGGAGGCTCCATCCAGTTGCCACTGAAAGACCTAAGCCTTTCAGGGCATTCATTGCATGTGCAGGGATTATTACTTCCATAGCTAACGATTTTTTCTACGTGTCTATCCGAGTGTGTTCGCAGCTCGTGATGGTGCAACTGCGGAAGGCGCCGCTTTATATGTTGGAAGCGCGGACGTGAATGAAAACATCCCTTTCCAAAAACATACGTACAAAATCTTATCACACCTAGAAAAAACATAGACCCAGTACGCGGACCTAAAAGAAAGTATTTTTTTTATCAAACATACACACCACACAATCCCTTTTTTTTCTTTTTAAATTTTTTATCAAACACATACACATTCTATACAAACACACTCTACAAACACATACAAGGGAGTGGATTTTTTTGGAGTGGGAAACAAACACACAAACACACCACCTACAAACACATATATATGACAATCATGAAAATTAATCTTTTCTTGATAAATGGGTGGCCCTGAAAAGGGCCTTTGTTGAGTACATCTAGAGGTGGGGGCACGTCCCTGCTCGAGCCTTACACGCCGCACAACTTTCATTCCATCTAGCTTTGCTACGTCGGTGTTTCTTGGAGATGATGGGGAAAGCCGACGGAGGATGGGTCGCTTCACACTCCCAATCCTCCTTCATCATCCGATGCGGTCTGATGAGCTTCTTCTTCTCCTTTTCCTCCTCCTCCCTCTTCTCCACTTCCTGAAGGAGGTGCCACGGCACCTCTAGGTGAACTCGTATCTGTCGAATGATTTTTGTTTTGTTCATTATTATGAATCAACGGGTAGCTCGACCGGGGAATACGTTGTTTTATATACTTTCAGCGCGGACGTGAAGGAAAACATCCCTTACACCTAAAAAGACATCACCACACTACCAGCGTCTGACGTCATCCCTATGACGTCATTCTATGCTTCGCGGATTCTGCACTCCACCACCCATACCCCCCCAAAAAAACCACCCAGTACGCGGACCTAAAAGAAAATACTTTTTTATCAAACACAATCACACTCTATACAAACACACAACCCTTTTTGAGAAAGTTTTTTATTTTTTATCAAACACACACCACACAACCCTTTTTTTATCAAACACAAACACACAACACTCTTTATACAAACATTTTTTTTGGAAAGGGAATTTTTTTGGAAGTAGGCAAAGACAAAACACACAAACACACAAACATACAAACACAAACTTTTTTAGGCAATGTAAGAGTGGTTATCTTTTCTAGAGATCTGGGTGGCCCTGAAAAGGGCCGTTGGGTTAAGAAGTTGTCTTTAACTTCTAGTAGCAGTAGACGCAGCCGCAGCAGGACGGCCACTTTTCGCCACTGGTCTCGTGGCTGTAGGACAAGCTCTCTTTCTGGTGAAAGAGAAGGCAAACTCATCACAGTCCATCTTACAGGTGACTTCTCCGTCTGGTAGTTTTAGCTGCTGCAAGAGTTGTTGTTATTGTTGTAGCTGCTGTTGTTGTTGTTGCCTTTGCTGCTGCTGTTGCAGTCTTTGTCTCTCCTCCCATTCCGTTCTGTCCCTGATGATTTCTTCTCTCAGGACTTCTTCCACCAGATCTTGAGCCATTTGCAAAAAGATCATCGTCTTCCTCTCAGGGTTGTTCTGAAGCAATTGATGCCTCACCCTCTGCTTGTTCACCATGGCTTCGTTCAGTTTACTAATTTTAGTGGTCATGTTGAGATCTTGACGAGTCAACGAGAGTGACTGCACTGGCCAACACACCGCTTTATATGCTGGAAGCGCGGACGCGATGGAAAAACATGGTTCAGATCGATAGTGAGAAATGGACAGAGTTGGTGACCTCAGATCGATAGAAAGAGATAGAGCATATACATTTTTCTTTTTTTTCAAATTCAATAAACCCACAGCACCATTTTTTTTCAAAAATCAACATTTTTTTAATGAACAAGAAGCTTCTCTCACATAAAAATGCAAACTAACAACTAACAAGATTAAACATGAACGTATTTACAGGGTTGACAACGTTGGGAAGGAAAACTTAACATCCACTGTTCTACATCATTTTGATGCACACTACGTTTCTGAGCTAAAGACAAGAGATAACCATAATGTTCACAAAACCATCTTTCTACTTTAGCATCGTTTCGAGCATACTCCCTATCAAAACAAGTCACTAAATGTTCTAAGGAATATCCGAGACTGCGTTGATGAAGAAAATGTACACAATATTGTCCACACACCATAGAATCCGATCCTTGTAATCGGGCATTATTGAATCGAGTAGAGACTGCATTTCTTCTCATAAAGTCGATGATGTCGTCTTCCAAAGGAGGTAATCCATAAGAATCAAAATATTCCACACTGTGGTCGTTGGGAAAGTAAACGTCTACCCAATGGGTTCCTGGTCGATGACTGTCGTCGGTATTGATGACATAGGCATAAACGTCTTTGGGTTTGCGATGGGGTAGTTCATCTTTGGCACACACCACAGGATTCCAAGAAGCAGTGTAGGAATTGCGAGTCAGCAGGTAATGAAGTTCCCTGGTATCCATTTTTTCTTCCCAGGAAATAATAAGTCATCAATTCACACTTGACTGTATGCTTGAATTGGTCTGTCAAGTAATTCCACGAATAATCACGGCGGATAGTCTCTGTACTCTGTTGCAAGAGAGCTTCGATGCGTTTGATCTCTAGAGGAGTGAGTGGAGGTGAAGAAGAATCCTGCAAGTCTTTATACCATTTTCTCAACACCCTTTCTTCTGAGATCTGAGACCAGGCGTCCTCCAAATATTCGTCCAATATTTCTTCGGCCGTCATCATCAAACATTTGTCGTGTTGTTTCTGACTGGGATGATCGATTTGACATCCATGACAATGTTCTCGGGTCAGGGTGTTAATTCTTTCAACCAATTCCGTAACATAACAAGAGACTAAATGTTTTTCTTGTTCAGGCCATCGACAAGCAATAAATCCAGTAAACTTCGGAACACTATTTTCTCTTCTTCTTTTTTGGGTTCTGGATGAATCACCTCGTCATCATCAGTGGTTTGTGACTGCTGTGCTTCACAACATCCCTCATCTTCTTGTTCTATTTCCATAGGTTCTTCGTGTTGCATCTTTGTTTCTTCTTCTAATAGTCTAGAATCACTTCTCTCAAACTGTTGATCTCTAGAGTATTATCAAATTCTGCATACAAGACGACGTTCACCGTGTGAGGTAGAGGTTCTGCAAACAAAAGTTCCACACGAAGTTGGCCTGATTTTATAGAGTGGAAATGTCCTTCGTCGCTGCCTTGGTCAGGAGTGAAATCAAATCCCCATAACGCATATCCTCCTGCATATTCCTCGTACGAAAGGCCGTGGCTGCTGTTGGTGCCTAACTGTCCCGTATCTTCAAATAGGGCCAAGTAAGATCGCAAGTAATTTTTTGCGTTGCCAAAGTTAGGTTCCAAAGGTCTGGTACACAATGTCTTGCCATCTCGACTGACTTCTATCTTGGAGACGTTGTAGTGATGAAAGTTGAACGGATTTTCGTTGTGGACGCCGTTGAAGGCTGCATTACTGACGATGCCAATCAGCAAACGTTTGAGGAGCTGTCCTTGGAAGACGTGATCTTCGACTTTGGATCGGAGTCCAGTGGCAATGGTAAACGTTTTCACTTCCACTCGTCTCACATGATACTTGGCGGGGGTTCTGCTCAAAGTTTGACTGATGTCGTTGGCTACTTTAGGTAAGACTTCCACACGGGCGCACGTAAAGTCTGGCTTCTTCGATGATGTTTTTGTACTCGTTGGCATTGGCCATCAAATGGAAGACGTCACTACTGCGATTCAGTCTCAGGCGTACATACACTCCGTTCAACAAATACTTGTCTTGCAACCACATGTCCAAATGCAAACGATCCATCAGTTCTAAACTACGCCTTTGTAAGAGTTTCTTTTGACGTTTGTTAAATCACTCATTATGCGGGTCTGCTGGATTATCACCAGCCGCCTCTACAGCCAACGCTGTGTCGTCGAACTTTTCCGAGGTGTCAGGTTTCCAGACCACGCAAGCATCCAGATGAGTGTTCTTGGCTTCTTTTCCGTACGACAAGAGATTTTCCAAGTAAGCACGGTAAGGGTAAGTATCCATGCTGCTGCTGACCAGTTTGTTATTCAAGTACAAATCCACTTCGCTGAACAAGGAATGCATGAAATTATTGACGGGTGCCACTCTGGCATCGCCCCCAGGATTTGTCCTTTGATTTCAAATTCGATAGGAGCTGAAGCTGTTAAAGAATATACAGGATGAAATTCCACCCATTGGGATTCTTGCATCGTCATCATGGTGGGGGGCATGGTAAACATATCTAGTTCTGACTTGGTACATTCGCAAGAATCTCGGTGCATCATTTTCAATGGCTTAGTAATCAAACACGTCTAATTCTCTGACCGTTCTTCTTTTCTTATTCTTTTT